>CM077502.1:2592633-3153258 GCA_039654745.1 Houttuynia cordata | reverse complement strand
TCTCCGTTCCTATCTTTCATCCAACACTCAACAAAGACTTGCAGGAACTACCATTGCTGGAACAACTTTCACAAGATTTACTGCAAAACAGAGCAGCAAATTTGCTTGAAACTATACCCAACAACTCCGGCAAAAAGATTGCACCTTTTTTACTGCCACTGAACTTCAACCCCAACAAACAAAAAACCCAATTTAAAGCTCCAATGATCTCCTCAAATCCCAGCAGAAAATCCTCAAGAACTCGTCATATACCAAGATCATCCGAAACTCCTGCATTTCAGAAGTTCAGCCGTAACCAGCAAGATAAGCGTCAAATCGGCGTCTGGGAGGCTTCCGGGTTATTGTAAACTCCCCGCCGGCGAGGTTCCGATACCAGATCCCGGAAAAGATGCAGGCTTTTTTGGACCAGTCCGGTGGCCGGGAAATTCCAAGCAGTTGTGTGGGAGCAGAAAAGGCCAATCTGATAACTACATTTATCCGCGTCGGTGGTGGTCCGGTTCAGGGTGTCCGTACTGAGGTTGAACTGGTTCGGAGACCAGACCGTTGCCAACCTAACCATGGTTATTGGGACAGGGCAAGGTGGTTTAACTATGGTTAGATGTGGGTCCCAATATGATGGCCAACAGGCAACAGCTGCATTCTATTGGGTTGGCCTCACTTGACAGAGTTGGACGAATATCGGCCGTTGGATTCTGACACGTGTTTGAAAGATGGATCATCACTTGTATGGTGTTGACCTCAAGGATTTCCAAATCACGTGCATTCGATTGGTATGGTTGATTTCAAGGATTTACAAATCTTCTATTGGTATGGTTGATTTCAATGGACTTTTCTTTTTCAAACAAATTACGCATCTCCGTGTCAATGTGGTCGGATTTAGATATCTCCATTCTTTTTCCTGCTTCTCTTTCATATAATAGAAGTGGTTCTGAAAAACATAGCACACTCGTTGTGAGGCACTTCAAGTAGAAATACTAAAGCCATACATGAAAGAAACAGGAAGAGAAAGATTGAAGAAGTATGACAGATTTGTTTTTACTACACATTGAATTAAAGAAGACATTGAGATAGAGGAATCTCCCGGTTACTTTGGCTTTTCAACTACTAATAAAAATTATTGTCACCAAATGAACTTATGGTGATAATAATTTCATTTGGAAAACCTTATGGTGATAATAATTCCAACGGATGGAGTAGTTTATTTGGTTCGACTTGCCATCTGGGTTTCTAGTGAAGCTTCACTAGCATAATCAGATCAACTCGTAATATCAATAAGAAAATGTGCATAGGAGAGCAATAGGAGGCTTGAAGGGCTATGGTGAGGCCCACTCATCCTGACAAATTTGATTTGTCCTGACGAGTGGGCCGCATGCCCAGCATATATAACTCGCCGCCTATTTGTCCACCAAGTACTTTTTTTTTTCTTAACACCTCTCTTACATGATTTTTCTAATCGAAAGGCACTCAAGGGGCAAGAAAACTATCCGTTAAGCATGTCAAACCCTAAAATAGAGCTTGCTACAAACACAAAAGAGATGCAATGATAATAAAAAAAACATCCATCCACACACAATGCTCAATGCCGTTAAGGGGAAACCACGCAATACGGCAAGAGCCAATTTCGATTGCCCAAGTATCTTGCCACTGAAATCCACCTAGGCTACATAGGACTTCAACTTCAGTTTTGGTGGAGATCGTTAGATGGCCAACGAAAAAGAAAACTGGGCTCCAAGGCTATCAAAGGCTGCCCAAGCATCGAAAGAAAGCTAAGGGAAAGGAAGGCCACTTCGGGCAAAATATAGTGGCCACTACAAGGTTTGTGTTGTTTAAATGTAGTGGATTTTGAACCTCCATTGTCTCAAAAGTCATTATGTTCACCCAAGGTGACGCCTTGGTGGCCGATCCTCCTCCTAGATGTGCCCCGTTATCTTTATGAGAGTTGAGGTGGGTGTCCTCTCTTACCTAACAGGATAACCCAAGTGCTTATATATCCTTATTCTTCTTCTTTTTTTTTTTATACTAAAAGCACACAAATCTTTCTTAAACAAAGCATACTGAATTTCTATACCAGAAGGTTCCCTGTGGAAATTCCCAAAACATTGTGTCAATTCCTAAGTATTAAATTTTAAATAGGAGCGAAATTTCAAATGTCACGTGACACTGTGACTTCTAGGCTTTGAGCAGACTACTCAGGGAACGGCTAACGACGTTAGTGTGTCGGCGCCTTGATTGGCGGACCCATTGTCCATACTCCATACAGAGAGGACGACGGAAAAAGTGACGGCATACGAATGGTCTGGTCATTATGGCAGGGGAGACTTCTCAGATTGCTAGTACCAGGTTTGTTTGAAGAGATTTTTTGGGGAATTCATTCGTCTTCTTCTCCGGCTTTTGCGTGTGGGCCCCGGCCTAAGTGTGCCCCTCTTTAAAATTAAGGAAGTTTGTCTATGCTTGGATATTTTTGGGCATTAGACATAAAAATGAACTTGTAGTGCAACTGTGTAACAAAAGGTAATCATGGGGGAGAGGGGGTCGTCGCGGGGCGTCGGGGTGCCGGGAGGGAGAAAAACCGACCGCGGAGGGCGGGGGGAGGGGGGAAACAGAGGGCGGAGAGGGAGGGAGGAGGGGGGAGAGGGAGGGAGAGGGGGTCGTCGCCGTATCACCGGGGGGAGAGGGGGCTATCGCCGGGGCATCGGGGTGCCGGGAGGGAGAAAAACCGACGGGGGGGGGGGGGGAGGGGGGAGAAAACAGAGGGGGGAGAGAAAGGAGGGAGGGGGAGGGGGCTTACTGCCAGGGCTAGGGGGAGGGAGATGGGTCGCCGGAGGGGGGAGAGGGGGCCGTCACCGAGGCGCCGCGGTGCTGGGAGGGAGAAAACCGACGGGGGGGGGGGGAACAAAGGGGGGAGAAGGAGAGAGGGGGAGGGCTTGTCGCCGGGGCCATGGGGAGGGAGAGGGGTCACCGAGGGGAGAAGAGGTCATCGCCGGAGCGCCGGGAGGAGAGGGGGCCATCGCCGGGGCGCCGGAGGGGGAAAAAACATAGTGGTGAGAGGGGAGGAGGGGAAGAAAACAGGGGGGGAGAGGGAGGAGGGAGAGGGGGGAGCCAGGTCGACCCACCGGTCAAACCGGTTGGCCCGACCCGGTCATCTAACCGGGTCAATGGCCGAACCGGGTCTTAAAACACTGGCGTATACCAACCAAAAGGATTCTATCCCGATTGAACTGATGTATATGTTGTGTCGCCCATGTATAAGGGTGTTCACGAGCCGAGTCAACTCTTGACTTTTTCCGGCTTGACTCGGCGTCAACTTTAGCTTGACTTTTTCCGGTTTGCGTATATCAAATCGAGCTCTAGCCACCCTCTAATTCGACTTGGCTTGACTTGTATTAACGAGAACCTAGACTCGAGAATCAGAGCTTAACTCTAGGTGGTAATGGGCGGGGCCAAGGGGCTAGCCCAAATGAATTTTTTATTTTTTAAAATAATCTTAAGTCTCTATCGGAGAGCCCAAAAAAGAGCTTAACTATAGGTGGTAATGGGCGGGGCCAAGGGGTTAGCCCAAATGAATTTTTTATTTTTTAAAATCATCTTAAGTCTCTATCGAAGAGCCCAAAAAATGCATTTGGAGTGGTTTGAACACATGACTTTCATAAATTTAATTTAATACCCTACCACTTGGGCTATGATCACTTTATGTATATATTTTGCTTTTGTTTTTATTTATTATTTGAGCAAATTTTGGGTTGGGGCATAGAGTCCTGTGGGCCTGGGCCGGGCCATAATGGGATGCGGGTTGGGCCTAACCCAACCCATTCACCTACGGGCCAGGCCGCAGCTCGGCCCATTACCACTGGGCAAGGCCGCCCCGCGGACAGGCCTGGCCCATTGCCACCTCTATACTCAACTTTCTTTTGTGAAGAAGGTCCATAACCTCCTACTATACAAAGGACTCATCATCGCCCCCGATTGATGGCAGATTAGCAAGTTTGATTGGACCATGGGTAGAACTGGATTGAGCCGTGGTTCATATTATGAGACAATATTAGTGAAGTTGACCAACGACCCCGATTGTTGGCAGATGGTAGGTTTGGTTGGACTGCAGGTGGAACTGGATTGAGCCGGGGTTTGATATTATGAAGCAACATTAATGAAGTTAACCAACAGGGTGTTTGCGTGATGGATAGAACACGCTTCCCTTAAACAAAGGTTCTCAGGTCGAATCCCCACTCCATTGGCCACCCACTTGAGATTATATCCTGATTTACCCTATGTATATGATGGGTGGGCCTTGTATGCACCAAAGAGGATTGGCAGCCAGATGTAGTGCTCTAAGAGGTCAGTTTCTTTGCCTTTTCTAGTTAGGTCCTAAGGACTTGGACACCCCTCGTTATAAAAAAAAGTCATTAGTGAAGCCCACTTCAATATATAATAAATATTTTTTTTGTGCACAATGAACATAAAGAAAGAAACTTGTAGTGCAGTTTGTTATTTTGTGTTGATATATTGGACTTGTGTTGCGTTTGAATCTAGGCAAAAATACTTTTTGCCATGAGTTATAAAAAAAAATTGCTCGAGCTCCAAGCTCCAGCCAGAGTCAAGCCTGAGCGCTCGAGCCAGAGTCAAGTTTAGGCATACTGTAATTGAGCTCAAGCTCGAGCCGAATTTAGAATCACAAGGCGAACCGAGCTCGAGCCAAGTTTCTAGAAGTCAAGCTCGAGTCAAACTAAATCAAAACTCAACTCGGGTCAACTCATGAATAGCTGTACCCGTGTATAGCATGCTCTAAGAGGTTTGTTGCCTTGTTCTTCTAGTTGGCAATTCAAGGATAAAGGATTTTTATTTTTCATGACTAAAAAGTCATACAATGAAGTCCACTATTCAAGGATAGAGGACTATACAATGAAGCTGCCTTGCTTTTTCAATTGATTTAGTGCCAAGCAATTGATTTAGTGCCAAGCAATAGTTCATTGAAGTGCACAAAAGGATGATGCTGAAAAGACTTCAAGGAGGTAAGGTAGGCGTATGTGAAGAGGAAAGTAGCATTTTAAACATTGACGTGATTCAGCTTTTGAGATAATAATAATGGCGACAAGTCCTTTAAAAAGACATGAAAAGATTAAAGGGAAGATAAAGATGGTATAAAAAGATAAGCCAAGGTGCAATAAATTCCTGCCACTATTTTAATCACCTAAAACAGCTGGTAAATGAAAGCTTTTCCTGTCCATATTAACCTCTTTTTTTTTGTGACAACGACGGGTGTCTAAGTCCTTAGGGCCCAACTAAAAGGGGCAAGGCAACCAACCTCTTAGAGCACCGTATCCCACCGCCAATCCCCTTGGGCCCATATTAACTTTTTCTCATACATATTAACTTGTTATGTGCCTGAAAACTCATTTCTTATCTGCCAATTTGAATCAGCTGACAAAAGTAGTCAAGCTATGAAAGCTCACTTATGAGCTAGGAAGCAAAGATACTCTAAAATAGAAGCTGTACCTATATCATATCCGTATTGTACCCATGTCCCTGTCAAACACGGCTGCATGCGTGCCCTACCTTTATATCGCCAACTATCAATTACTTCATCAAATCTTTATTTAGTAATGCAAACCAAGGTTTTCAAAACTGGACCGGTCATCGAACTGGATTGATGGCCGGTCCGGTTGGACCGCGGTCAAACCGGATTGACCCGGTTTAGGTGTAAGGAGTGATAAATATATATTTTGTATAGCATTAACATCGAAATAGGTGCAGTTCAAGTGGTTAAGTCACATGTATTTGGTTTTAGGGTCTCAGGTTTGAATCCCCAAAAAAGATATATAACCTGGACCGGACCGAATCGGTTTTCTGGCCGATTCCGGATCTCCGCGGTCGAACCGGCCGGTCCGGTCCGGTTTTGAAAACCCTGCAAACATTAAATTCAACATTTTCTATTGTCATTAAATTTTAATCAGTCTTTTAAAAATCGGACTACCCTGGCCAGTTTGACCGGAGCCAACCGGTTTTTCGAGCCGGGTCGATTGAACTGGGTTCAACCGGCCGGGCTAGGCCGGGCCGGGTTTTTAGACTATGACCCATAGATTTGGGTCGGGTTTTAGCTATTTTCAACGCAATTTCTTCCTTTTTTTCTTTGCAACATCTTTTAATTTTCTTTTGACATCAATCTTGATAGAATCTCATATCGCATATTTTTTTGTCTAAAAAAATATATATTTTTTTTATTTAAAAAATTTACTTCTTGTAACGTGGTTGTTTTGTTCACTAAATTGCTACACAAGAAATATTAGACTATGTAATATTTTTATATTATATAAAATTTTGAAAAGTTTTTTTTTTCTATTTTTTTATATTGATGTCAGCAGCCGAGTCAACCCGGGTTGAACCCTGTTGGACCTACTCTACAAGAATTTTAGGTCGATGACCAGTCCTGGTTTTTAAAACCATGGTTTTAATTTTTTAATGCGAGAACTAACCTAAAATGTATCTAAATGTGTATGGAACCTAATATTCTAATACAAATATCTCCCCCATATCATGTCCTTATTTTTTGAAAATTGTCACATCGTATTGTACCCGTATCCAGGTATCCTGCTTCCTTGGTTATGAGTTTTGAACACAACCATGAGAGTACACCACACAAATAAAACTACATCAAGAAGTCAGGTTATTAACTAATATAGCTGCATCATGTGCAACAAGATCCAAAATTTGCCTTAACATTGAATTGGAGAACTGAGGAAAACATTCTTCTATTACTTTGGGCGCCCACATGCATCCTGATTGAAGTTCAATAAATATTCATATAAATGTGCATTCTCTAAAGCTTGACAAGGATATATAACGGCTATATTTTCATCATCATCAGCTGTATTTCCCAAATGAGCAAATTAATGGTCGTTTTCCATGCCCTCCCTTGGCCACTTGGGCATCTATCTAGCCATCATTTGAGGGAATTCTACGTATGAATACAACTAATTATACATGAAAGAACACACAACTAATATGTCTTTATGTGACAGAAAGTAATGAGATCAAGATCAAATAATTTTTTTTTTTGCTAGGAACGATCCTGATAAAGAACAAGGATTTTGTGTTGACATTATTAACCTATTTGAAGGTTATCTTAAGAACAGAGTAAAATTTTTTCTTCCGCTAGAGCAATTTGGACATTAAATGAAGCAAGAGCAATATGATTGGATGAAAGTTGAAAATTTAGTGGGACTTAAGAAGAGGTGGAGTGAATTAAACATAGGGTTTTGTTGAAAAGATAGTATTCCCTCGTCCCTTGCATTTTTTCAACTGAGATCTTTTATCAATTTGATTAGTCAGAGAACTTAGCGCGTAATCTCCGTACTCCTGTGGATCACAGAGGATTTGTGGTCCAGAATTGACTTAATGAGCAAACGAATTATTTTCCAAAAGTGCAAAATTCATTTCATGGTATAGTTAGTGATCTTTGTCAATTTCATGGATCACAGAGTACTCGGCGCGTAATCTCTATATTCTTCTAAACCAGAGGATTTGTAGTCAGAATTGACTTAATGAACAAACGAATTATTTTCCACAAATGCAAATTTTATCCAATATAAAATTTAATCATCATCTCTTTTCTCATCACTTTCTGTCCAAAATAGTTCTACCTCTGTGGACCTATTTAAGGCCCACCAATTACTTGGTTCATTAAATTTCGTCCTATTTGGATATATGGGCCTGACCAGGTAAACGTTTACCCTTTTGTTGGGCATGGTCAGATGAAGGAGCCCATTATGTCCCGAGACATCAATCCCACCAGAGCTATTGACATGAGAAGAAAAATGGCATCAGCATGAAGATTTATGTAATAGGCTGAAAATGGAGGGGCACAGAGTACAGATTCAATTTATGCAGCTATGGAGAAGACAACACTTATCAATGGTGCTGACTACCCAATCATCAGTTGGAGAACAACCGCCCTAGTATTTTAACTGGAACTAGGGATGGAAGAAAATTTTCCCAAGCTGAAGTGACTTGCAAATTTGTTAGAAGCTATTAACTCCTATAAAGTCATTGGCAAATTGTTTCTCATTTGGTAAAAGGAAGCTTTGATATCGCAAAAAAAAACCCTTGTTTACATTGTAAGATCCCCGAGTTCTTGCATGTAATTCATGCAAGGCGAAAATGAATCAGCTATTCACTCCAGAAGCAAGAGCATTGGCAGATTTATAAGTGAAAGGACACATGATGGTTTAGAAAGTTAATTCATCCCATTAACATTTCAATTTGTTGAAATAAGGGGCAACAGAAGAGTACCCATGAGTATGTGTACTGTGTATCACATAAATCTAGCTATTGACAATGTCTTGAAGAAAAAAAATAGAAGTCAGGACTTTACCATGTAAATGCAATGAGGCAGGAATTTCATTAGAATCAAAATACCCATGTTAACAAGTTTTTGCTTGAAGTTCTAAGAATATTTATCAGCAATTTTACATGCATATTGGTCAGTTGATTGTTTAAATATAAAACTCTTGCAAGTGCACAAGGTAATTGTACTACGGCGAGTATTGAAAGGGTTGTCGAACCTCAGGGACGGATTAATATTTTACCAAATTCAAAAGAAAGCATCAGTTTTTAGTTACTCTAAAGAAAACAATGAACTTCAACTAAACTAAGTTGAGATTAATCAATGGAGAGAATTATTAAGGCAATGAATCCACCACTAGATATGTAATTACTACTCTTAATTATTATTAAGCATACATTGACATGATATAGTAATTCGTGTTCTTGATCAGACACACGAATTACTAATGAATTCACTAACGTTCTTGATCGGACACGAAAGTTCATCCACTATTGTGTAATCAATCTTATCCTTGATCGGGCATAGAATCAATCACAACTCTATTATAATATAATTAATCTTATCCTTGATTGGGCATAAAATCAATCACAATATCTAATTCCATTCATAATCAATCAAGTCTATGGTCAAGCACTCAAAAGAATACTCATGAAATCGTATTAAGCATGAATCATAATCAACTTTATAAAATTAAACTATCAAGAGTAGTAATACACATCTAGGGCTTCATCTAGCCTTGAATAAAAGTTTAGTTATATATATAAAGAAAGAAAAGAGAAGTTTGTTTTTGTAGATCCATCGTGTCACGCCCCGAAATCCCATACCTCGATCGGAGTGCGGAAGCCAATCAGTGATATACATTTGGAGGTAGAGAATCTCGGGCGCGAGACCGAACAGTCGATTTCACCACCAATTACGATCATCTCAAAAGGATGTGTAATCGGTCATGCCCATAATCAGTGCAATACAAATACAAACATTAATGAATACTATGGAATGGAAATTTACTTAATAATACTGATAATAATGATAATCCATTAAAGAAAGTCAAATCAAGTAAACTTATAAATCTATGGCACACAATTGCCATTAAATGTCATAAGCATCAAATAACCAAAGCAAATAATATAAACTCCAAGTCTTCACGGCTCCTGCGACCGCTTCACTACTGCAACTTCTTGATCTCAAATTCCATTTGCGCCTGCATCAGAGGATGCATGAGTATTTCATAGAAACACTCAGTAGGATGTAAAAACCCACTGAATTAGGACAAACAATATGAATAGGATAAGAATAACAAAGGTTTATGAAGATGCCGCAACATCTGGACTAAACCAAGGATTTATACACCTGAAAGGTTAGTCAATAATAATTCCAACCCGCAAGTAGGGAAAACAACAATAAGGCTCCTACTACACATATGAGTAAGGAGGGAATGATAATCATATTAAAAAGCTCCAGACATTAAAAGTGAAAGGAGTACAATTTCTGCTCGCTGAACCGATCACCCGCAAGTGACTATACCAGAACCACCCTAGGGGTCCTCTTTTTGGAACCCTGCCATGCGTCTAGGATGCTGGCCCCACCAGTGCTTACGGACACGATGGGCGGAGATTGAAGACCTTCCGTAATGTCAACAATCTAACGTACGTATGTTGCCTCTTTTTGGGCAGTGTGGAACCGCAGTACCACAAATATTAGTGACCCCGCAAGATCAAGCAATGGCATAATGTGAGCATACTATGAATCCACTTCCGGAGAAGTCCCGCAAGACCTCTAGTGGAGGAATCAATCAAATAATCATGATGAATAATAATTCAACGAAATAGAGGCCGCAACGCTCTAACCACATAAGGTATCAATCACCGGAACAGACTCACATACAGAGTATAAGTGGGAATGTCACACAAAGAGAATAACACAATCCATACATACGTTCATGCTCAGCCCTAGATGGAAATTCATATAGGTCTTATTGAAATATATATATAAATCAGAGACAAGGTGTTAATGAGTCCTAGATGATTTGGATTCCAAATGGAACCTCAAACCGACACAAGCGCTTTATCTTCAAATACACGATTACGGTTTTCTTAACATAGGTATTACCCATCTATCATATTAACCATAACCCAACCTTACTGTGATAATCATAAGGATATAATCCAGTAATAGTTACTGACACGTCCTACCATCTTCACATCATATTAAGTGGTTTTACTTAAGTACTTAGTGTTTTCACTTGGATTCTGCTCACTGTCTTTTGCATAACAGTCCAATTCCGGCGGCTCCCAGACTCTGTATAGTTAATATTATCTTCTGAAATTTTTACTGAGAGTACCCTTATGAGTCTAGTTTCTAACCCCACCGGTTTTATATTTTTCTGATATCATATGAATTAGTTATGAATTATTCACTGTCGACTGTCCGTGCAGAAACAGTTCTGGCCGAAAGTGAGAAACTTGATTAAACTTTAATTAACTTATACCGTACCACTTATAGATGATATTATACTCATGATAGATGATAATACTCCCCTCCTAGATCAATTACAGATTCTGGAATTAACTAGAATTACCAAAAGATTCCCTTTTTATCATGTTTCTTCACATATAACACAATCTTAGACCATAATATCTTTCAACTAAATTGATTTAAGCAAAACGATCATTAAGGCATAAGACTCAATCATTAGACATCATAATCAGAACAATATCAGAACTTTTATCTTCTGTAAAATTAATAAAGCATCCATCTTTGATGTGATTTACCATCTAGACATGAAGCATGAAGGCATATATGCATGTATCGCAATACACATGGAAAACAAGACATAAATCATTAATCCCGCAAGATTCAAAGCAATACTCCAAGGAAATCAGTAAGAACACTCATCATATAGTGTGAGAAAAGAATAAGAAGAGAGGGAAAAACCATCCTACTCTTTATCACCAAAAGACGTCGCCTTTCTACGCGATGTTCGTCTCCTCCGCTTCCTTCAAAGCTCCCGATCCAAGCTCTTGAGCAATTCCCACTAGAAGAGGTCTTCTAAGAGAGGGATGAACGTGGGAAGGAGAGGGGAAAGCCTCTGGACGTTCTAGGGTTTTGTTTTCAAAAGCATAAGCCTAGACTCTATGGGTTTATATAGAGTTTTTAGAAAATCTTTGCCCAATCAATTCTACCATATCTTGGGCACTTTCCACCAATGGGAGAGTCCCTAAATCACCCTAGGAACGTGCAATACAAGTTTAGTTAGGATATGGCATCTTTCCCAATCAAATCCGCCTCAAAATTAGGTTAGAATTCGCCAAACCGCAACTGGCGATCGATCGTGCAATACGGCGATCGATCGTCCTGCGCAGTTTACAAACTGCACGATGGCGCCGATCGTAGCCGATCGAAGCCGATCGATCGTGTTCCATAAGCCGATCGATCGTTTTCAGCGCGATCGATCGCGTTTATTCAATTTCCCATATCTTTTTACTCCGAACTCCAAATCACACAAAATTGGTGTCGTTGGAAAGCTCTTCTCACCAGCTTTAATTTAAACAAAGCACCACACGGTCAAATCAATCATTAAGAGGGTCAAATTTCAGTTTTAAGATACTTACTAATTTTTCGGATGTTACACATCGTCATGAATCCTTCTTCTTCTTTGCTCCAAAAGACTCCTTCTCTTGCTCCTCTCTAGCCTCCAAGGTATGTTCTCTGGTACTCAAAACGCTCTCCCATAAGGCCTATTTATAAGAGTGAAGGAAAACCACAAAGTTCCCTTCCAAATTCGAGTCGAAATAGGTCTTATTTCAGTTTTTCGCACACGGCGATCGATCGATCCGTATTGCCGATCAATCGCCTACCGATCGATCACAATTCCTTCGTTATTTTCTGTCAATCGATCACTTTGGCTATCGACGCCGGATGATACCGATTGATCGTAGTTACTGTCTTGCGCGGATCAAAAATTCCAGTAGATACGATTGATCGTTTCCTTCAATGATACTCTTTTGCATCTCATGCGATAGATCGCGTTGACTGGCCGATCGATTGTGGTTACTATTCATGAATTTCAAATGGTTATAACTTTCGCTCCGAACTCCGAATTGCGCGTGGTTGGTGGCGTTAGAAAGCTGACTTCTTGAGCTTTAACATGAAGCTTGAATCAGTTCCATCAGAGATGTGTACACGAAGTTATGATGATTTAACCACTGAAGTCTATTTTTACCTCATTTTTGTGTATTACTCTTGTTTCCTACAAAAACTAAAAATTATATTAAAGTAGTAGAAATTCTATCAAACACTGGCAGAAACATAAGTTTAGGAGATAATAAAATATATATTTTATGTGTAGATCACACCCCCAAACCTAGATTTTGCTAGTCCCTAGCAAAACAAAACAAGACAAATTCAAACAAACAGCTAAAAGAACTAATGGATAAAAGTAAACACCACTTTCGTAGGGAACACGATTGCATTGAGCATATGCAACAAGCCGTTAAACCTCTTGGTGTCCCTAGTAGGACGAGTGTTGTCTCGTGAGGGTTTGGAGCCATGCTACCTACAAACATGTATTTATGAAACTAATTAACCTAAGTGCAGAAATAAAACAAAAATAAAACATTACAAAACACACAACCTGTTATCCCGACAAATGCAAACTACAATGCTTAAGAGAATTAACCACACGTACTTGGTTTATAATCAACAGAAATATAGAAGCCCTCAAGTAAGTGGTTTTATTCCACACTTTCATCTTGAAAGTTTCTGCTCAATATAATATAGCATGATAATATAAATAGTAAAAGTGTAGAACATTGTAGCAATACATTCTAAATTTCTATTTTATACAGATCCAATGCTACCCATTAACCAAAGAACATCATAATCTACATAGTCATTGTAATCTTTAGGTTCATGATAGCACAGATTTGTGCACCTCCTTCGGGTCCAACATTCTAGATTTGAGAGGATAATACACCATAGACTTCAAGATGCTTAGGTTTAGCAATGACTCAGGCCAATGACTCCCAACCAATTTGGCTTAGGGCACTAGGTTTTAAGTAGACTGCTTCGGGCCCGAGCATCAGCCTAAGTTAATCCTATAAAGTCAAGCAACCTATTTCTTTCATTTCATTTTTTAATTTTTTTTTAATTTTCATTTTTCATCATTTTTTTTTCAGCATATATATTTCAAGCATCTTTATTCTGTCCAGGCTGTATTATACTCTCAACCTATTTCCGGTTCCAAGCTCTTGCCATAGCGAAGTAAATGGTCTATCATGATCTTTTAAGTTCAACAGATAACTACACATCATCCAATGACTTTGACCAAAGACATTTCACTGTAAATTAGCATTCAACAAATCTCTAGACGGTATTACTTTATGTACTAATGTGTGTGAGTGAGTTTTCTTAGTTCAAGCACCTGTTCCAAGAGGACTGTAACAGAAAGATATGCTCAATTAAGTATATCTATCCTCCAGTATACTTACTCACACTTCCAATGCAAATTAATCTCCTAAAAATTGTAACATGCATTATTACAGGATAAACTATCAAAACCTAACAAAAAATACTAACAAACAACCTAAAAAACTAATTCAAATTTTTATGGTTTTTTTTTCTATTTTTTATTTTTTATGAAAGCAATTTTCCCTCCCCCAAACCTATTATGAACATTGTCCTCAATGTGAACAAAATATAGCATGACAATGAACATATAACAAAGAAAATCAGATAAAGGAGACAATACACCTGAATACGTGGGTTGCCTCCCACCAAGCGCTAAGTTTAACGTCTTCGGCCAGACTGAGTCAGGATCATTATGTTTGGTCTGGAGCATCCATGTAGACAGCCACTGCATCCATGTCGGCAAACAGTCTCCAGATAAGGTTTCAATCGGTGGCCATTTACTTTGAATGTACTCCCATTTTTTAGGATTGTGAATCTCCACAGCGCCATGGGGGTAGACTTTTTTCACAATAAAAGGTCCATACCACCGAGAACTAAGTTTCCCAGGAAATAGATGTAGCCGAGAATGGTAAAGTAACACTTTCTGCTCAGGCTGAAAAGATTTCCTGAAAATCATCTTGTCATGTACAGCCTTGGTCCTCATTTTGTAGAATTTTGCATTCTCATATGCCTCAAAGCGCATCTCCTCTAACTCACTCAATTGGAGTCTTCGCTGCTCACCGGCTTTATCCATATCGAAGTTGTACGCCTTAATAGCCCAATAAGCCCGGTGTTCCAACTCAACAGGTAAATGGCAAACTTTGCCATATACCAATCTATAAGGAGACATGCCAATAGGGGTCTTGAAAGCTGTCCGGTAAGCCCATAATGCACCATTAAGTCTTAAGGACCAATCCTTTCTATCGGGGCGAACCGTCTTCTCCAGAATCTACTTGATTTTGTGATTGGAGACCTCCACTTGGCCACTCGTCTGAGGATGATATGGTGTAGCAACCTTATGGGTGACAGAGTATTTCTTGAGAAGAGCCTCGAAAGACCTGTTACAAAAATGAGAACCTCCGTCACTAATGATAGCACGAGGAGTGCCAGACCTGCTAAAAATGTTAGATTTCAGAAATTCTAGCACAACTTTATGATCATTGGTCCTAGTGGCAATAGCTTCAATCCACTTAGACACGTAATCCACAGCAACAAGAATATAAGTATGACCAAAAGATGGTGGAAAAGGTCCCACGAAATCGATACCCCATACATCAAACATTTCAACAATCAATATGGGTTGTAGGGGCATCATATTCCTTTTAGAGAGGGCTCCTAGTTTTTGACACCTATCACATAATTGACAATAAGCATGGGCGTCATTAAATAGAGTTGGCAAATAAAAATCGCTTTGAAGTACTTTGGCCACAGTTTTCTTACCACCGAAGTGTCCACCACAGGCCTGAGAGTGACAAAAAGATAAAATGCTATGAAACTCACTCTCTGGGACACATCGTCTTATGACTTGATAATCACATATCTTAAATAGGTCAGGGTCATCCCAATAGTAATGTTTGACTTGAGAGAAAAATAAGTCTTTATCATGTTTAGACCAAAAGGTTGGGATTTGACCCACAGCAAGATAATTCACAATATGTGCATACCAAGGTGGAGCAGGGGTGGAGACAGCAAAAAATTGCTCATCAGGGAAGGAATCCCTCAAAGGTACGTGTCTTAGCAATTCAAGGGTAAGAATTCGGGATAAATGATCAGCCACGACATTTTCAGATCCCTTCTTATCTTTGATTTCAAAGTCAAATTCCTGCAAGAGTAAGATCCAACGGATCAGCCTCGGCTTGGCATTCTTCTTATAAAGAAGGTACCACAAGGCTGCATGATCAGAGAAGATGATGATCTTACTACCCAGGAGATATGACCTGAACTTATCCAGTGCAAACACAACAGCAAGCAAGTCTTTTTCTGTGGTAGTGTAATTCAATTGTGCATCAGTGAGTGTCTTGCTAGCATAGTAAATAACATGAGGAATTTTGTTGACGCATAGTAATTCAATTGTGCATCAATTGTGCATCTCGAAGTGCAGTATATAATCAGGGGGCTTAATAATAGGGGAGCTAGAGAGGAGGGTTTTTAATGTTGTAAAAGCATCTTTGCACGACTCATCAAATTCAAATGGCACATCATGACCTAAAAAGTGACATAGTGGACGTGATATCTTGCTAAAATCTTTGATAAATCGGCGATAAAACCCTGCATGGCTAAGAAACGACTGTATTTCCTTAACTGATGTAGGTGGTGGTAGATTAACCTCTATTCCTTTTTTGGATATAACATATCCAAGCACAATCCCCTGTTGAACCATGAAGTGGCTCTTTTCCCAACTTAACACTAAGTTTGTTTCCTCACTACATTTTAAAACCAAAGTAAGGTTGTGTAAGCAATCATCAAAACAAGCGCCAAAGACAGAGAAATCATCCATAAAAACTTCCAAAAATTTGTCAATCATGTCAGAAAAGATTGACTGAGGTGGGTTGCAACTCTTCTAGGCCAAGTTGTTCATACACTGAGTATGGGAGGAGGTTGACACTGGCCCCTAAATCCAAGAGAGCTCGGCTAATGGTATGGTCACCGATGACAATGGATATAACAGAGACACCTGGGTCCTTAAATTTAGGTGGCATATCACTGGTCAATAAAGAGCTCACTTGGTTAGTCAAAAAGATGGTGACATGGGATTTGGTTTTTCTCTTTTGGGTACACAAGTCTTTCAGAAACTTGGCATACACAGGTACTTGTTTGATGGCATATAAGAGGGGAAGGTTGATCTTAACCTGCTTGAACACCTCTAATATTTCCTCCATTCGTTGGTGGGACTTACTAAACGGGGAGGGTTGGTTGAGGCATTGAAGAAAAGGAGCCCGAGGGATATAGGATTTTTCATTGGTGGGCTCAGCTGGGACATCCTTCTGTGGTGGGAGACTAACCGAGATAGGTGTGGTAGGAGTGGGTTCTGTAGCTTTATCTGGGGAAGTTGTTTCACTCGCAATACCCATGGATGGGTTCCTAACCTGATTATCAACTTGTTTACCACTCCTTAAGGTAGTGATGGCCTGTACATGCTTATTTGGACAATGGGAACCTTCGACGGCAAACTATCCTCTAGGGTTCTGCTGTGGTTGGCTTGGCAGGGTACCTGCTTCCCTACAGTTTATGGATTGGGCCAGCTGTCCCAATTGGGTTTCTATTTTGGCAATGGACTGTGTATGAGAATGGACAAGCTGGGCCTGAGATTTTTTGTCTGTTTTCATCTCTGTTAGGGTGGCTAGTATTTGGCTCATCTGGTCTTCTAAGGATGGTTTCTTATTGGATTGGCCAAATTGAGGAGCTGAGGATAGTTGATATGGTGGAGGTTGGTTTTGGAAGTCCTGTCTTGGGGCCTGATTAAAATTGGGCCCCTGGTTAGGTTGTCACTAGGCGAAATTTGGATAATTTTGCCACCCCGGGTTGTAGGTATTTGAATAGGGGTTATTGGCTCTATGGTATCCTTGTGCAAAGTTGTCATGCTCCTGTACAAGATTTGGATACTGGGAGGCAGAGGGGCAGTCAACTATGGTGTGCATAGGGCTGGCACAAATGGTGCAGGCATCATGAGAGGTTGGGGTATACGATGAAGTCTGAGATAAAAACCTGTCAAACCTCTCTGTAAGGGATGCCACTTGGTGTTCTAGGTTCGTGGTAGCTTTAACATCGTACATGCCTCCCCTTGAGGCATTCCTACCAGGCATATGGCCTTCAGATCTAAAGAGGGTGGCACTGTGTAAAGAGTTTTTGCTCAGGTCCTCTAGTAGATCCCAAGCATCATCCGGGATTTTCTTCATGAATGTGCCTCCACAAGAGGCATCTATTAGGGTCTTGTGCTGATCGCACACACCCTCATGAAATCTCTGTACTAATTGCCACTTGGGCACATCATGGTGGGGACAGGACCGAAGTAGGGCTTTCATTCTTTCCCAACTTTCATGGAATTGTTCATTAGGTAGTTGGGTAAAGATGATAATTTCATTTCGGATTTTGTTGGTCCGCCCTACAGGGAAATATTTCTTTAGGAATTCAGCCTAAAGTTATCCAAAGTGGAAATGGAGTTGTGTGCAAGGGAGTATAGCTATTCCTTGGCCCTGTATTTGAAAGTGAATGGGAACAACCTAAGGCGCACCTGGTCATCAGACAGTGTGAGTTTGAAGGTTGTGTTAACCTCCAGGAAATTTTGGAGATGCCTATAGGGGTTCTCATTGAGTTAGCCGTGGTATGTGGGCAGCATCTGGATGATGTTTGTCTTAATTTCAAAATTAGCCACAGTTGCAGGCAGTAGGATACAGGAGAGGGAGGTGTAGGCAGTGGGACGGTGTAGTCTTGCAGGGTACGGGCATGGGGCATTAGTGGATTCTGGTTTAGGCCATTCCCACCCCCAAGGTTCATGTTATCCGCCATTGGATGGATTTCAGGGATTGGTTTGCTAGGAGTTCTACAGATTCTATATAGGCGCTCAGAATCAGGATCAAAGGCAAGGTCGGGGTTTAGGGAGCGACGACCATGCATGCACAATAAAAATCAAACAAAACCTGTAACAGTCCTAATAGCGACAACTAGCAAACATCAATCCTAGATAGTGATAACTAGCAATCCTAATAGCGACAACTAGCACGTCATGCAATCCCACAAAGAAAATGGAAAACACCAAGCACCCAAAGTTACTCTAAAAGAAGGGTAAGAGAGTGCAACCAGTGGGAAGGGATGGCCCATCCAACGATGACGAGAATCAGCGTCCTCTCTTAATCCTACAAAAGAAGAAGAAAAAAAACAAAATTAAGCTAGTGAATCTAAATTAACACTAAGCCACTCTAAAACTAACTATGCTACGAATTTAGTAAACTATTGTGCCGTCCCCGGCAACGGCTCCAAAAACTTGATCGTTTAAATATAAAATCCTTGCAAGTGCACAAGGCAATTGTACTACGGCGAGTATTGAAAGGGTTGTCGAACCTCAGGGACGGATTAATATTTTACCAAATTCAAAAGAAAGCAGCCGTTTTTAGTTACTCTAAAGAACGCAATGAACTTCAACTAAACTAAGTTGAGATTAATCAATGGAGAGAATTATCAAGGCAATGAATCCACCACTAGATATGTAATTACTACTCTTAATTATTATTAAGCATACATTGACATGATATAGTAATTCGTGTTCTTGATCAGACACACGAATTACTAATGAATTCACTAACGTTCTTGATCGGACACGAAAGTTCATCCACTATTGTGTAATCAATCTTATCCTTGATCGGGCATAGAATCAATCACAACTCTATTATAATATAATTAATCTTATCCTTGATTGGGCATAAAATCAATCACAATATCTAATTCCATTCATAATCAATCAAGTCTATGGTCAAGCACTCAAAAGAATACTCATGAAATCGCATTAAGCATGAATCATAATCAACTTTATAAAATTAAACTATCAAGAGTAGTAATACACATCTAGGGCTTCATCTAGCCTTGAATAAAAGTTTAGTTACACATATAAAGAAAGAAAAGAGAAGCCTATTTTTGTAGATCCATCGTCATGAATCCTTCTTCTTCTTTGCTCCAAAAGACTCCTTCTCTTGCTCCTCTCTAGCCTCCAAAGTATGTTCTCTGGTGCTCAAAACGTTCTCCCATAAGGCCTATTTATAAGAGTGAAGGAAAACCACAAAGTTCCCTTCCAAATCCGAGTTGAAATAGGTCTTATTCAGTTTTTCGCACACGGCGATCGATCGCTCCGTATTGCCGATTGATTGCCTACCGATCGATCACAATTCCTTCGTTATTTTCTGCCGATCGATCACTTTGGCGATCGACGCCGGATGATACCGATCAATCGTAGTTACTGTCTTGCGCGGATCAAAAATTCCAGTTGATACGATCGATCGGTTTGGTTCCGATCGATCATTTCCTTCAATGATACTATTTTGTGGCTCATGCGATCGATCGCGTTGACTGGCCGATCGATCGTAGTTAGTGTTCATGAATTTCAAATGGCTATAACATTTCGCTCCGAACTCCGAATTGTGCGCGGTTGGTGGTGTTGAAAAGCTGACTTCTTGAACTTTAACATGAAACTTGAATCAGTTCCATAATAGATGTGCACACGAAGTTATGATGATTTAACCATTGAAGTCTATTTTTACCTTATTTCTGTGTATTACTCTTGTTTCCTACAAAAACTAAAAACTATATTAAAGGAGTAGAAATTCTAATTAAACATTAGCAGAAACATAAGTTTAAGAGATAATAAAATGCATATTTCATGTGTAGATCATCAGTCTCCCATAAAAATTGCCATGCCATTTCTATCCCGATATAGTAACAAAATTGCAGGATGCTTCCCACACTTTCTACATTTACAAAATCTGCAGGCTGTTCCCAAATGGACATGGTTCTGAAAGCAGCTAAAAATAATTCTGTGGAGATAACAAAATGATCATCGTATTGATCAGATATAGGGTGCGTTTGGAAAGTGAAAAAAACATCTTTTAGGCCTAAAAAATTGTTATCATGCCTGAAAAGAGTTTGGAAGCTGAAAATACCGATAGTGGTGGGTGACAGTGATAAGTGAAAATTTTCACCTTTCACCATAGGTAGCAATTGGTTGCTGAAAAATTGCAAACTGGAACTGACGGTTAGGGCTGTTTGCGGACAGCCATGTCTGCTAAGCCGTCTGTGTCCGAGATGTCCGTGGCCGTGTCCGAGCTGAGGATGAGCTATCCGAGGACCACGACCAAGGGTTCTTGAACAGTCATCTGTCCGAGGACCGAGGAGGGTTGTAGGGAGAGCAGGGGAGGCGGGGCATGGTGGGGGAAGGAGGGGCGGCAAGAAGAAGGCTCTTGTGGCGGTGAGCTTGGTTTGAGAATCTCGTTTTATGGTCTTTTGATGACTACGCATGATTACATAGGCTTGGGGGAGGCTACATCTGCTGACAAGGTCTCCTCCTCGGCGTCTGCTGGTGGTTCATCGACTCTGACGATGTCGGCGTCGGAGGAGGGGAGGCTGAAGTACAAGGAGACGAAGCTGAGGCTGGGGCTACCAGGATCCGAGTCACCAGAGAGGAAGTTTGAGAAGGGTGGTGGTGGGTATGGGGGTGTGGTGCTGAAGAACTTTATGTCTGGGGCAAAGAGGGGGTTTTTCGACGCTATTGATGGGCATGGGAAGTGGGTTTTTCCCGATGGGGGTGGGGTGGGTGAGGTGGAGGTGGGGAAAGGTGGTGCTTTGTTTTCTCCCCGATGTGGGAGGAGCCTTGCTGGGTTGGATGGGAGTGTGCAGCAGTGATCGTTTAAAATTAAACCCTTGCAAGTGCACAAGGCAATTGTACTACAGCGAGTATTAAAGGGTTGTCGAACCTCAGGGACGGATTAATCTTTTACCAAATTCAAAAGAAGAAAAAGATGTAGTTTAATTAATTCTAAAGAAAGCAATGGACTTTATCTAATCTAACTGAGATTTAATCAATATGGAGAAATATCAAGGCAGAGAATCCACCACTAGACATGCAATTACTACTCTCAATTATTATTAAGCATAAGTTAACATGATATGGTAATTTGTGTTCCTGGTCAGACACACAAATCACAATGAATTCACTCACGTTCTTGGTCGGACACGAAAGTTCATCCACTAAAAATTAATGTAGATAATTCTATCCTTGGTCGGGCATAGAATTATCATTTGGGCTAATGATCCTATCCTTGGTCGGGCATAGAATTAACACCAGCCTACTTTTAGCTAAGCGCAGGAATTAAAAAGATCTAATTTCATGCATATCAATCAAGTCTATGGTCAAGCACTCAAAAGAACTCATGAAATCGCATTAAGCATGAATCATAATCAACTTTATAGAATTAAACTATCAAGAGTAGCAATACACATCTAGGGCTTCATCAAGCCTTGAATAAAAGTTTAGTTACACATAGAAAGGGAGAAAAGAAAAGCCTGTTTGTGTAGATCCATCGTCATGAATCCTTCTTCTTCTTCTTTGCTCAAGACTCCTTCTATTCCTCCTCTTTAGCCTCCAATAAAGCTCTGGTTCTCCAAGGTTGAATGCCCAATACGTTCTCCCTTAAGGCATATATATAAGGATGAAGGAAAGCCCTCAAATCCCCTTCCAAATCCGAGTCAAAATAGGGTTAAATTGCGTTTTCCGTATGCACCGATCGATCGCCCGTATAGAACGATCGATCGCCTTGCGAACGCTGCCGAACGAAGCCGTTTTCCTTTGTTAATTGCTTCCGATCGATCGTATGGCGAACGACGCCGGACGAAGTCGATCGATCGTTTTTACTGTCTTCAAAACTTCGTGCTAGGCCAAAAATTCCAGTAGATACGATCGATCGTTTTGGTGTCCGATCGATCGTTTTCTCCAATGTAGTGTTTTTTAGCGGTCGCGTAAGGATCGATCGATCGTTTTTACTGTCCGGAATCTTCAAATGGCTATAACTTTTTGCTCCAAACTCCGAATTGCGCGTGGTTGGTGGCGTTGGAAAGCTGACATCTTGAAATTTAACATGGGACTTGAATCAGTCCAATATGATATTTGTACACGGAGTTATGATAATTTGACCATTGAAGTCCGTTTTCACCTCATTTTTGTATATTACTCTTGTTTCCTACAAAAATCAAAAACTATATTAAAGTAGTAGTAATTCTAATCAAACACTAGCATAAATATAAGTTTAGGAGATAATATAATGCATATTTCATGTATAGATCACACCCCCAAACCTACATTTTGCTAGTCCCTAGCAAAACAAAACAAAATCAAAATCAAACAAACAACTAAAGAAACTAATACAGAAAAGTAAACACCACTTTCGTAGGGAACACGATTGCATTGAGCATATGTGTTGTGTCCCCGTATGGGACACGAACAGGGTCAGGCATCATGGCCGGAGAAAGGGAAGAAGACAGAGAAAAGATAAAGGAAAATAGTTGATTCTTATTGCATACCCTCCATCAGAGGAGGACGATCTACATATATAGGAAGAATTGGCGCCCAGAGATGGCGCCCAAAAGGTTGGCGCCAAGGGTTGGCGCCCCAGGCCAAGCTGATGGGCCTGATGGGCCCAATTACAATGATTATTCAATACCAGCCCATTACCTAACAATTAGCCTAAACGGACTGTTTACAAAAGATAGGTAAATAATACTAATGTTATCTTGATGGGCTTGGTAGCTGTTGCAGACGATGGGCCACTGACATATTGGTAAGGCCTGGTGTTCACAACAATCCACCACGCTTCCGCTCCCGCCTTGTCCTCAAGGCGGCCAAGTAAGAAAGCGCTCCATAGACGGCACGAAATTAGCGATGAGCCGACCCCGGTCTAGGCTGGCAAGAAATATGACCTTACCATGAAACTCAAGCATGTAGTTCGGAATCTGAAAGTAGTAAAATTTGGCAGTGTGATTGCTTGTGACGGTCAAATGGATTCGCTGCAGTCGCATGCAACAATTTCTCTCTCTCAGACTGGGTTAACTTAGAAACAGGAATTCCAGTCCACTGACTAACTATTCCAGCTATATCATCATCAGTAACCTCTGCCCTTAGCATGGATTTGCCAGAGCTCAGATATTCCATCAACTCTTTTTCTGCAGCTTCTAGCTGTTGCTGGAAAGACATAATACTGCCATTTTTTTGCACAGCTGCACGGTTGAGATCATAATCACGTTCAGCCCGTTGAATTTCTAGATTTACCCTGTCACTCTCTTCCTTTATGGACTGAATACGCATCCTCCCAGATTTTTCACGCTCCCATTGCTTGGCCAATGCTACTCGCTTCTTTTTCGCTGGATCATTATCAATGCATTTATGGTATTCAACCCCCACTTGTGCATACCCACTAATAAGTGGGTTCCAAGTCACAACATCTCTATGAGGTAACCTACCAATTAGTAAATGTGCTGCAGAGAAAGACCTGCACTTTATGTATATGAATACTAATGCAGTTTCTGTTGATAGACCTTCTTCAGGATGACCCCTTTGGGCAATTACAGATATCATTGCAAACCAGGCGACCATATCCCGTTTTTGCATACCTATGAACAACTGTTTTGCTTCATCCAGATTGCCACATTTCTCATATATGGTAAAGAGAGCAGTAGTAACTAATGAATAATCCATCTGTACCTCATGTCGAATCAAGTACATGTGGGAGCCCAGCACATTCTCTAGAAGGTTGAAACCAATAAAATCCGGATTCCAGCAAGCCAAAGAATCACGAGTCCTTAAGCTATAGCCCTTAAAACCAGCAGCTACAACCACAGAAGCAATTTGGTTCTTCCTTCTCCTTAGGGATTGTTTCTGCATCTTCCACATCTTATCTTGTCCATCAATTTGAGTATATGGGTTTAAACGATATCCCCTCAATTCTAAGACATGCTCCAGGAAATGAGTCCTCACAAGATATGTGAAGGCCCCACCAAAATAGGAAGAAAAGAGTTCAGCATTTAGAGTTGTACTCATCAAAATAAGCCTCAGTTCAGGTCGACGAGGCAGAAACTCCTTTAAGACTAGAAGTAAGAAATCTTCATTTCCACCATACACAGATTCTGGTGTTTTAGGAAGTGCCACCTTTGGAAGGATATGCAGAAGTGGTTTTGCATCTGCAAGCCAGTCTCCCTGCTCCACCCCTGCATCAATAGGAAATTCTGGCTCCTCAATATTTCTTGCAGCTGTTCGTATAGCATTGGCAAGATAAGAAGTAGAAACTGTCAGGAAATCCACCCTCTTAACAGCTGTAGTGGCAGCTTGTTCTGACTTCCTCATTTCTGAAATGTGGCGGTCTTTTTGCCATTTCAAATTGCGCAAGAAATAAGAAAACTGTCGACTTCCGTCTCGGAGCACTCGTGGAGAAAACTCGTCGCTAGATGATGAAACATCCAATCCCATAATCGAGTCGCCAAACATTAAGCTAATCCTCGCATAAATGGTACAACTCGTCCTTGCCAACAGAGCAACAATCTTGTCAAAAGCCTTGTTCCATAATGAAATCTCTGTGAGGTGAGCAACATCGCGCTTCTGCCATAGCACTTTCTGTTCAAAGACTTTTGGGCTCTCCTCAATATTGTGCTGCGGAAACGGTTTGGATGCCTGCTCAAGTGCATTAAGAACTGCCAACTCATTATACAAACGGAAAGAGGCGACCACATACCTTTCCATCTTTCTAAACATGTTGTCCATGTATTTCATCAAAAATCCTAAATGCTTCACAACCATCTTCTGCAATTGTTTTTCCCTGGTAACGGAGTCCCTTTTTGATATGTGTCCATCGTTACCATCTGGTTCTTCAACAAAACTTTCATCCCAAGCTTCTTTTAACAAATCATCAAATCGCACAGGGAACCTAGACTGTGTGTCCTCTGAAGTAGCCTGAGGTCCGTTCTGTTGAGCACCCAACAGAACAACCCGTGGTATAGCCTGCATAGCTGCTTTGTCAGCTGGCGTCGGAATATGAGTCGGGCACATGCCATCGAGTTCGAAGAACTGGCTACCAGTAGTAACAGCTCCCAGTGGGTCATGCAACCGTGTTGCAAGGAACCCTCCCGCTCCCTTGGAGCAAAATTTGGCCTGCAACGGATTCGCAAACGCCACAGATATAGGAGAGGAATGCTTATCTGTGAGCTTGGTCAGGATTTGTCGAAGAAGCATTTCGTCAAACACCTGGAAAGCATGAGGTGGTTGAGCAGGCAGTCGTCGCCGGAATCTGCTGTGCGGCCATGTCCGGCCGTGTCCGCATGTGCGGCGACACCGGCTAAAGAGGGGGGGGGGGGGGGGCGGCGGCACAATGTTGGAGGTCGTCGTGGCGACCATAGACCTCGGAAAAATCCGATCTTTGGTGCGTGCCGAAGGGACTGGTGGCGGGGTCGGAGTCGGCGAGGATGTTGTGGCTGGCGAGATGGCTTACCGGAGGTGACGACTGGAGTGGCGGTGGCGGTGGCGAGGAGGGAGTCCGTCGTGGCTAATGGAATAACTTGGGTCGGGCGGCTGGTGGGAAAAGGCAGCGCCTTTAGGGTAAACTGTTGCGGCGGCGGGAAAGTCGACTTAGCCTGATAGTGGGCCGCGGAGGTCGGGGTGGCCGTTGGTGGGGATGGAAGTGCCCGGAGTTCTGGCAGCGGTAATGGCATCCGGAAGAGATCAGGCGTCGTCTTGGAGCAATCGCTTGGCGAGGCGACCACAGTGGTTGTCATTCGCGAGGCGACGGTGGCCGATGTGCGGTCGGAGTAAACTGGAGGAGATGAAGTGTTGCCCCAGCAGGGCCGGGTCGACGAGTGGACACCGGAAGAGTCGACCCATTCTCCGGCCAACACGATTGTGGCGATTTGAGGACAGGCGGAAGGTCTGGACTGCGAGAGTGAGGATCGACCAGCGGTGGGTCGCGCACTGGCCGGTGAGACGCTGCTGGTGGGGTCTGTCCACCTCGCTGCTCGTGTTCCATTCCATCGATCAGGTGTGGTTGAGTACAGATCTCCATCATCAGTATGTCCGTGCGTCGGCGATGGTTGCGGGGCAGCTTTTCCTGGCGACTGGGAATGGAATCGATCGGTGGTGTAAGGTGACTGTGTCGACGGCGGCAGGGTCATCAGGGACTTGGCCGTTGGTCGAACGGCGGCAGTCTTGTGGGAGTATTGGAGTTGTTCCATCCCGGTGGATCGGAACTTTCTGATACCAATGTTGTGTCCCCGTATGGGACACGAACAGGGTCAGGCATCATGGCCGGAGAAAGGGAAGAAGACAGAGAAAAGATAAAGGAAAATAGTTGATTCTTATTGCATACCCTCCATCAGAGGAGGACGATCTACATATATAGGAAGAATTGGCGCCCAGAGATGGCGCCCAAAAGGTTGGCGCCAAGGGTTGGCGCCCCAGGCCAAGCTGATGGGCCTGACGGGCCCAATTACAATGATTATTCAATACCAGCCCATTACCTAACAATTAGCCTAAACGGACTGTTTACAAAAGATAGGTAAATAATACTAATGTTATCTTGATGGGCTTGATAGCTGTTGCAGACGATGGGCCACTGACATATTGGTAAGGCCTGGCGTTCACAACAATATGCAACAAGCCGTTAAACCTCTAGGTGTCCCTAGTAGGACGAGTGTTGTCTCGTGAGGGTTTGTTGCCATGCTACCCACAAACATGTATTTATTAGTCTAATTAACCTAAGTGCAAAAACAAAGCAAAAATTAAACCATTGCAAAACACACAACCTATTATCCCGACAAATACAAACTACAATGCTTAAGAGAATTAACCACATGTACTTGGTTCATAATCAACAGGAATATAGAAGCCCTCAAGTAAGTGGTTTTATTCCACACTTTCATCTTGGAAATTTCTGCTCAAATATTATATAGCATGATAACATAAATAGTAGAAGTGTAGAACATTGTAGCAATACATTCTAAAATTTCTGTTTATACAGATCCAGTGTTACCCATTAACCAAAGAACATCAGAATCTACATAGTCATCGTAATCTTTAGGTTCATGATTGCACAGATCTGCGCGCCTCCTTCGGGTCCAACATTCTAGATTTGAGAGGATAATACACCACAGACTTTTTTTCTTTTTTTTTTTTCGCTAGGACTGTGTAAGGCCTGACTTCAAGATGCTTAGGTTTAGCAATGACTCATGCCAATGACTCCCAGCCAATTTAGCTTAGGGCATTAGGTTTTAAGAGACTGCTTCGGGCCCGAGCATCAGCCTAAGTTAATCCTATAAAGTCAAGCAGCCCCTTTCTTTCATTTTGTTTTCATTTTTTTCGCATTTTCATTTTCATCATTCATATTTTCAGCACATCCTTATTTTGTCCAGGCTGTATTATACTCTCAACCTATTTCCGGTTCCAATCCCTTGCCATAGCCAAGTAAATGGTCTATCATGATCTTTTAAGCTCAACAGACAACTACACATCATCCAATGACTATGACTAAAGACATCCCATTGTAAATTAGCATTCAACAAATCTCTAGATGGTATTACTTTATGTACTAGTGTGTGTAAGTGAATTTTCTTAGTTTAAGCACCTGTTCCAAGAGGACTGTAACAGAAAAGTATGCTCAGTTAAGTGTATCTATCCTCCAGTATACTTACTCACACTTCCAATGCAAATTAATCTCCTAAGAATTGTAATATGCATCATCACGGGATAAGCTATCAAAACTTATGAAAAACTACTAACAAGCAACTTTAAAAACTACTCAATTTTATTTTTAATTTCTTTTTCTGATTTTACAATGAAGCACATCCTCTCCCCCAAACCTAATACAAGCATTGTCCTCAATGCACAGCAAAAGATAAAAATGCAATGATCTGATATAAGTAAAGGAGAAAAGAGGAAGGAAAACCACCAGAAAAGAAAGGACTAAGAGTCCTGGTCGTCGCCATCGCCATCGTCCGTAGGAGGGAAACGCCAATCATGGAGAAAGTCAACAATAGAGTCAAGGCGTAACGTGATAGCATTTTGGGACTCTTGATATGCCTGCTGGGTTGCAAGAATCTGTTGCTGTGTAGCCCGAATCTCCTGCACATGGCTGGTGAGATCAGTGATCTGCTGCTAAATAGATTCCCAAGGGGGCTACTGAGTAGGCTGACTCGTAGGTGGCTCGGCCTGCTCCTCAGCACGGCGAGCCTGTGGCCAAGTATGTATACGTGTGTGGGCGATCATACGGTTAAAGGCGTCAACTCCAATCGGACCGAGTCCACGAGATAAACGTGCATGCTCTGGAAAACGGACCCCGCTGGTCTGAAATATGCGCTCAAGAATGAAAGGATACGGTAACCGTTCATCCTTTCTCCCCACCATCATCTGCTTCATCCGTCCAAAGACGAATGAAGGTAAATCAAGGTCGCCCCGCCTAGTCTCGTCGCCGAATACATAAAGTAGCTCAGTCATCGTGCGGTCAACTTTCTCCTTCCTGGCGAACCATACATCGTGCTGGAAAATGAGAAAGGCAAATCGGAACTCTGGTAGCATGCTGATGGCCTGGAGATATGTGGTCAGGCAAGGTCCTATGGGTGACCCTGTCAAGCGACCTGTAACAATGCGATGCATGGGAAGTGTATAACCACTGAAATCTGGATGCCGAATAGTACCTCGCTCGCAGCCCATAGCACGAGCTATGTCAGCAGCCCGGATGCGTAAAGGAGTGCCACACACCAAACTGCGAATGGCAACTTGTTCCTGATCCTCGTGGTCTTCTATAGTGCCATTCAAATAGAACTCTCGGATGGCATCCTCGTGCACCAAGTGATGCACATTCCTCGTCATAGAAGCAATATGGGTGAAGTAATTCACCCAATCCGGCCGAGCCTTTATCTAGCCTTGGGTTGGTAGATCAGGAATATATGGATTTAAGAGAACCTGGCGCTCATATTGAATTGGCCGTGGTGGTGGAGTAGCCGTAGGTGGAGATGCAGGGGTGGAAGCAACATGTCGTGAAGTGGAAGCTTCACTCCTTGGGCGTTTGTGAGCAGAGGATTTCTGAGGCATCGTTCCTGAAAACCAAAGGTCATAATAAAAACCACTACAAAGATAACTAATGCACAAATAAGTATAGATCATCAGCACAGCAGGTATATCACAAATAATGACATAAGACAGCTCGTTAGCGTTTTTTTTTTTTTTTTCGAAAAAACAGAACTGTTCACGCACAAAAATCATAAGATTTGGCGAAAATGCTGAGAATCAAAGGCTGAACTCATACACAAGTATCACAATAATTAATTTAAGAGCAAGTATGAGACAGATTTCAAAAGTACCTAACAGAAACTAAGAAAAATCAATTTTTTTTTTCGTTTCGGCTTACCGAATAAAAGCTCGGGATTGCGATGAAAAGAGACGGAAATCTCTAAAACGGACACCGGGGAATGGATTCTCCGTGCAAAATTTTGTCGGGGGCCGGAGTCTCAGCTCAAACTGGGGTCGGGAGGCGGCGGTGGGCGAGCGAAAATAGGGTTCTCTTGCCGCGGTCCGCGCAGATTTTAAAGACGAAGAAGACACCCGCGATCGATCGCACCGAAGTCGATCGATCGTGTTTACTGTTTTTCACTTTTTTTTTGATGAATTCGAATGAAAATCAAGCAATAAAACCTCCCCCAAACGTATTATGAACATTGTCCTCAATGTGAACAAAATATAGCATGACAATGAGCATATAGCAAAGAAAATCAAAATAAAGGAGAGAATACACCTGAATACGTGGGTTGCCTCCCACCAAGCGCTAAGTTTAACGTCTTCAGCCAGACGGAGCCATGATCACTCTGTAATCGTCGGATCATCCAAGTAAACAAGCATCACATCAATATCTGTCACAGCTTCGAGATATGGTTTCAATCGGTGACCATTGACTTTGAATGTAGTCCCATCCTTTGGATTATAAATCTCAACCGCTCCATGAGAGTAGACTTGTTTCACAATGTAAGGGCCATACCACCGAGAACGAAGTTTCCCAGGAAATATGTGCAGCCTAGAGTTGTAAAGTAGTACCTTCTGCTCAGGCTGAAAGGACTTTCTGGATATCATCTTGTCATGTATGGCTTTGGTTCTCATCTTGTAGAGTTTGGCATTCTCATATGCATCAAAACGCATCTCCTCTAATTCACTCAGTTGGAGTTTTCGCTGCTCACCGGCTTTATCCATATCGAGGTTGTACGCCTTAATAGCCCAATAAGCCCGGTGTTCCAACTCAACAGGTAAATGGCAAGCTTTGCCATATACCAATCTATAAGGAGACATGCCAATAGGGGTCTTGAAAGCTGTCCGGTAGGCCCATAGTGCATCATTTAGTCTGAAGGACCAATCCTTCCTATCAGGGCGAACCGTCTTCTCCAGAATCTGCTTGATTTGGCGATTAGAGACCTCCACTTGGCCACTTGTCTGAGGATGATATGGTGTGGCAACCTTGTGGGTGACAGAGTATTTCTTGAGAAGAGCTTCAAAAGACCTGTTACAAAAATGAGAACCTCCGTCACTAATGATAGCTCGAGGAGTTCCAACCTGCTGAAAATGTTAGCTTTCAGAAATTCCAGCACAACTTTATGATCATTGGTTCTAGTGGCAACAGCTTCAATCCACTTAGACACATAATCAACAGCAACAAGAATAGATGTATGACCAAAAGATGGCGGAAAAGGTCCCATGAAATCGATACCCCATACATCAAATAAATCAACAATCAATATAGGTTGTAGAGGCATCATATTCCTTTTAGACAAGGCTCCCAATTTTTGACACCTATCGCAAGATTGACAATAAGCATGGGCGTCTTTAAATAGAGTTGGCCAATAAAAACCGCTTTGAAGTACTTTGGCCGCAGTTTTCTTACCACCGAAGTGTCCACCACAGGCCCTGAGAGTGACAGAAAGATAAGATGCTATGAAACTCACTCTCAGGGACACATTGTCTTTGACCTGGTCAGCACATATCTTAAATAGGTCAGGGTCATCCCAATAGTAATGTTTGACTCGAGAGAAAAATAAGTCTTTGTCATGTTTAGACCAAAAGGTTGGAATCTGACCCACAGCAAGATAATTCACAATATGTGCAAACCAAGGTGGAGATGTAGTGGAGACAGCAAAGAGCTGCTCATCAGGGAATGCATCTCTTAGGGGGTCATGGCTATGCAGATCAGGAATAGGAATTCTGGATAGATGATCAGCCACGACATTCTCAGAACCCTTTTTATCTTTAATTTCAAAGTCAAATTCCTGGAGGAGTAAAATCCAACGGATTAGCCTTGGCTTAGCATCCTTCTTGGAAAGAAGGTACCGCAAGGCTGCATGATCAGAGAAAATGATGATCTTACTACCCAAGAGATATGACCTGAACTTATCTAATGCAAACACAACAGCAAGAAACTCTTTTTCTGTGGTAGTATAATTCAATTGAGCATCAGTGAGTGTCTTGCTGGCATAGTATATAACATGAGGAATTTTATTGATGCGTTGGCCTAACACTGCCCCTACAGCAAAATTTGATGCATCACACATTATCTCGAAGGGCAGTGTATAGTCAGGGGGCTTAATGATGGGGGAGCTAGAGAGGAGGGTTTTGAGCTTTGTAAAAGCTTCTTTGCACGAATCATCAAAGTCAAATGGCACGTCTTGACCGAGAAGGTGGCATAATGGACGTGATATCTTGCTAAAATCTTTGATGAATCGACGATAAAACCCTGCATGGCCAAGGAAAGACCGTATTTGTTTAACTGATGTAGGTGGTGGTAAATTAGCAATCAGGTCAACCTTGGCCTTGTCAACCTCTATACCCCTTTTTGATATAACATGTCCAAGCACAATCCCCTGTTGAACCATGAAGTGGCTCTTTTCCCAACTTAACACTAAATTTGTTTCCTCACAGCGTTTTAAAACCAAAGTAAGGTTATGCAAGCATTCATCAAAACAAGTGCCAAATACCGAAAAATCGTCCATGAAAACTTCCAAAAATTTATCAATCATGTCAGAAAAGATGGACATCATGCATCGCTGAAATGTGGCAGGGGCATTACAGAGACCAAAAGGCATTCTTCGATACGCAAATGTACCGAAGGGGCATGTAAAAGTCGTCTTTTCCTGATCCCCTGGAAAAACTGGCACTTGATTATATCCTGAGTACCCATCTAAAAAGCAATAAAACTCTTGGCCCGCTAGTTTCTCTTGGATTTGGTCAATGAATGGGAGAGGGAAATGATCCTTACGGGTATTGGAGTTCAGTTTCCTATAATCAATGCATACCCGCCAGCCCGTGGTTTCTCTAATTGGCACAAGTTCACCCTCTGAGTTTGGTTTCACCGTGATGCCGGATTTCTTAGGGACGACCTGGATAGGACTCACCCACTCGCTGTCAGAGATAGGGTATATGATACCTGCGTCTAAGAGTTTCACTATCTCTTTCATCACCACCTCTCTCATGTGAGGGTTCAACCGTCTCTGCCCCTCCCTAGAAGGTTTAGCCTGGTCCTCCAGGTTTATGCGATGCATGCACACAGAGGGGTCTATACCCCGGAGGTCGGCTACTGTCCATCCTATAGCTCGCCGGTGTGTGGTAAGGATCTCCAACAACTGGGCCTCCTGATCGATGGATAGGATAGATGAGATAATTACAGGAAGGGTGTTGTTGGGTCCTAAGAAGACGTACTTGTGGGAGCTAGGGAGGGTTTTGAGTTCAAGTGGGGGTGGGGATTCTATGGAAGGTTTAAGTGGTGGGGCGGTAGACACAGTGAGAGGGTCATGATGGGGTCGCCATGGGATATGTCCAGGGTATAGGGCAGCTACTACATGGTGATGGACCTCCTCAAGGTCAGGTATGCCCTCTTATTGATCGATCCAGTCATAGAAAAGGGTATGCTCGAGGGCATCCTTAAGCACAGCAAAGGGAAGGTATTCCTGGACGAGGTCATCTAAGTCGTCAACCACAAGGCACTCAGCTTCACTCGAGGGTTGTTGGGAAGCACTAAAGATGTTTAATTTAACTTTCATGTTCCCAAAGGAGACGTTCATAAGCCCTGACCTACAGTTAATGGTGGCATCGGCTGTGGCTAGGAAGGGGCGGCCAAGGATAACAGGAATTTGGGATTTGGAGTTGGCAACAGGTTCCATGTCTAAGACGACGAAATCAACAGGAAAGTAGAACCGGTCAACTCCAACAAGAACGTCTTCTATAACACCTCTAGGTCTACGAATGGATCGGTCGGCTAACTGAAGGGTGACTGTGGTGGGCCGCAACTCTCCTAGGCCAAGTTGTTCATACACTGAGTAAGGGAGGAGGTTGACACTGGCCCCTAAATCCAAGAGAGCTCGGCTAATGGTATGGTCACCTATGACAATGGATATAACAGGGACTCCTGGGTCCTTAAATTTAGGTGGCATATCACTGGTAAGTAAAGAGCTTACTTGGTTGGTTAAGAAGACCTTTTGGGTGACATGGGATTTGGTTTTCCTCTTTTGGGTACATAGGTCTTTCAAGAACTTGGCATAGGCAGGTACTTGTTTGATGGCATCTAAGAGGGGAAGATTGATCTTAACCTGCTTGAACACCTCTAACATTTCCTCCATTCGTTGGTGGGACTTACTAAACGGGGAGGGTTGGTTGAGGCATTGAGGAAAAGGAGCCCTAGGGATATAGGATTTTTCATTGGTGGGCTCAGCTGGGACATCCTTCTGTGGTGGAAGACTAACAGGATCAGGCATAGTAGGAGTGGGTTGGTTCTGTTTCTCAAGGGGAGTGTCCTCACTCGCAATGGTTGGGTCCCTAACCTGATTGTCAACTTGTTTTCCATTTCTTAGGGTAGTAACGGCTTGCACCTGCTCATTTGGATAATGGGAACCTTCAATGGCGAACTGGCCTCTAAGGTTCTGCTGTGGTTGGCTAGGCAAAGTTCCTACTTCCCTACGGTTCATAGATTGGGCCAACTGTCCTAATTGGGTTTCTATTTTGGCAATGGATTGTGTATGGGAATGGACAAGCTGGGCCTGGGTTCTTAGCTCACTTGTCAGCTCTCTGTGTTTAGTTTCTATCTTGGCTTCCACCTTGGCTTCCATTGCATTAAAAGCTGAGAGGAGGGTAGATTGAGTGGCTAGCAATTGGCTCATCTGATCTTCAAAGGATGGCTTCTTATTGGTTTGGCCAAAGGGAGGATTGGTGGCTGGTTGGTAAGACTGAGTTGGGTTTGAGAATTCTGGTCTTGGGGCCTGAGTGAAAGTGGGCCCCTGGTTGGATTGTTTCCAGGCGAAATTGGGATGATTTCGCCACCCCGGGTTGTAGGTATTTGAATAGGGGTTATTAGCTCTAGGGTATCCTTGTGCAAAGTTGGCTTGCTCCTATACAAGATTAGGATACTGGGAAGCTGAAGGGCAGTCAACTACAGTGTGCATGGGGCTGGCACAGATGGCACAGGCATCGTGAGAGATAGGGGTTTGAGATGGGAGCTGTGAGAAAAACCGGTCAAATCTCTCGGTCAGGGATGCCACTTGGTGTTCTAGACTGTTGGTGGGCTTAACATCATACATGCCTCCCCTTGAGGCACTCCTGCCAGGCATATGGCCTTCAGATCTATAGAGGGTGGCACTGTGTAGGGAGTTTTCACTCAGGTCCTCTAATAGATCCCAAGCATCATCAGGGGTTTTTTTCATGAATGTGCCTCCACAGGAGGCATCAATCAGGGTCTTGTGCTGATCGCACACACCCTCATGAAATCGCTGCACTAGCTGCCACTTGGGCACATCATGGTGGGGACAGGATCGGAGGAGGGATTTCATTCTTTCCCAACTTTCATGGAATTGCTCATTTGGTTGCTGGGTAAAAGTAATGATTTCGTTGCGGATCTTATTAGTCCGCCCCACAGGAAAATACTTCTTTAGGAATTCAGCTTGTAATTCCTCCCAAGTGGAAATAGAGTTGTGTGCAAGGGAGTATAGCCATTCCTTGGCCCTGTCTTTTAAAGTGAATGGGAAAAGTCTAAGGCGCACCTGGTCATCCGATAATGTGAGTTTGAATGTGGTGTTAACCTCCAAGAAATTTTGGAGATGCCTATAAGGATTCTCATTAAGTTGGCTGTGATAAGTGGGCAGCATTTGGATGATGTTTGGCTTGATTTCAAAATTGGCCACGGTAGCAGGTAGTAGGATACAGGAAGGGGAGGTGTAGGCTGTTGGACGGTAGTAATCTTGCAGGGTTCGGGCATGGGGGATTAATGGATTCTGGTTTAGACCAGTACCATCCCCGAGGTTCATGTTGTTCGCCATATGTTGGATTTCAGGAATTGATTGTCTAGGAGTTCTCAAAATTCTGTCGAGTCGCTCAGGATCAGGGTCAAAGGCTAAGTCGGGGTTCAGGGAACGACGACCATGCATGCACAAATAAAATCAAACAAAACCTGTGCAGTCCTAATAGCGATAACTAGCAAACATCAACCCTAGATAGCGACAACTAGCAACCTAATAGCGACAACTAGCACGTCATGCAATCCCAAAAAGAAAAGGAAAACACCAAGCACCCAAATTTATTCTAAAAGAGGGTTAAGAGAGTGCAAACAGTGGGAAGGGATGGCCCTTCCAACGATGACGAAAATCAGCGTCCTCTCTTAATCCTGCAAAAAGAAGAAGAAAGCAATTAAGCTACTAAATAGAAGTCTAAAGGAAACTAAACTACTCTAACACTAACTATGCTAAGAATTTAGTAAATTATTGAGCCGTCCCCGGCAACGGCGCCAAAAACTTGATCGTTTAAAATTAAACCCTTGCAAGTGCACAAGGCAATTGTACTACGGCGAGTATTAAAGGGTTGTCGAACCTCAGGGACGGATTAATCTTTTACCAAATTCAAGAGAAGAAAAAGATGTAGTTTAATTAATTCTAAAGAAAGCAATGGACTTTATCTAATCTAACTGAGATTTAATCAATATGGAGAAATATCAAGGCAGAGAATCCACCACTAGACATGCAATTACTACTCTCAATTATTATTAAGCATAAGTTAACATGATATGGTAATTTGTGTTCATGGTCAGACACACAAATCACAATGAATTCACTCATGTTCTTGGTCGGACACGAAAGTTCATCCACTAAAAATTAATGTAGATAATTCTATCCTTGGTCGGGCATAGAATTATCATTTGGGTTAATGATCCTATCCTTGGTCGGGCATAGAATTAACACCAGCCTACTTTTAGCTAAGCGCAGGAATTAAAAAGATCTAATTTCATTCATATCAATCAAGTCTATGGTCAAGCACTCAAAAGAACTCATGAAATCGCATTAAGCATGAATCATAATCAACTTTATAGAATTAAACTATCAAGAGTAGCAATACACATCTAGGGCTTCATCAAGCCTTGAATAAAAGTTTAGTTACACATAGAAAGGGAGAAAAGAAAAGCCTGTTTGTGTAGATCCATCGTCATGAATCCTTCTTCTTCTTCTTTGCTCAAGACTCCTTCTATTCCTCCTCTTTAGCCTCCAATAAAGCTCTGGTTCTCCAAGGTTGAATGCCCAATACGTTCTCCCTTAAGGCATATATATAAGGATGAAGGAAAGCCCTCAAATCCCCTTCCAAATCCGAGTCAAAATAGGGTTAAATTGCGTTTTCCGTATGCACCGATCGATCGCCCGTATAGAACGATCGATCGCCTTGCGAACGCAGCCGAACGAAGCCGTTTTCCTTTGTTAATTGCTTCAGATCGATCGTATGGCGAACGACGCCGGACGAAGTCGATCGATCGTTTTTACTGTCTTCAAAACTTCGTGCTAGGCCAAAAATTCCAGTAGATACGATCGATCGTTTTGGTGTCCGATCGATCGTTTTCTCCAATGTAGTGTTTTTTAGCGGAAGACGCGATCGATCGCGTAAGGATGCGATCGATCGTTTTTACTATCTGGAATCTTCAAATGGCTATAACTTTTTGCTCCAAACTCCGAATTGCACGTGGTTGGTGGTGTTGGAAAGCTGACATCTTGAACTTTAACATGAGACTTGAATCAGTCCAATCCGATATTTGTACACGGAGTTATGATAATTTGACCATTGAAGTCTGTTTTCACCTCATTTTTGTATATTACTCTTGTTTCCTACAAAAATCAAAAACTATATTGAAGTAGTAGTAATTCTAATCAAACACTAGCATAAATATAAGTTTAGGAGATAATATAATGCATATTTCATGTGTAGATCAAGCAGCAGGGGCTAGTGGGTGCGATTGTTGCAAAGGAGGTGGGATTGTTGGCTGCCAAGCCTGATCAAGAGAAGAAGCCTCAGATTTCTGCTGCATGTGACCATGCCGCCGCACCTGCCTCAAAGTAATCTCTTTTGGTCTTTCTTTTGTTTGTCTTTAGGGTTCTCCATCGCACATCGTCTTACCTTTTAAAGTTCAGTAATTTATTTATGAAGTTTGCTCAATCCTTCTTCCCGAGCTTTATCTGCTCGTTTGTTTTTCCTTTCTCTATTTTTCTTTGTCTACGTTCTACTCATCTAATGGTTTTCCTACCCCATGGCCGGGGTAGGAGGAAGGAGGGGCGGCGGAGGTGGAGGAGGAGGAAGGAGGGGCAGCGGGGGTGAAGGAGGTGGAAGGTGGGGAGTTTTGTCCAGTGTCCGTGTCCGTGTCTGTCGGACATCCAGACACGGACATGGACAACATAATGGTGGACAGGCTGTTTACGGACACAGACGCTGACAACCTCTGTCCGAGGTTTGTCCACTCCGAGAACAACCCTATTCACCTTTCACCCCTGAAAACCCGATTCTCCCATAAGGGAGAATCAGGTTGACGAAAACCATGGCTTGCCCTTGCTTCCTCTCTAGGTTTTTTTTCCCTTCCTTCCCATTCATCGCTCCTCTCATCGCCGAGCCACCATCACTCCTCTCACTCCACCAGCATCTCTGTCACGCCCCAAAATCCTGCACCTTGATTGGAGTGCGGAAGCCTTACAAAACCAATCAAAGCCAAGGTAAGAACCTTGGGATGCGACTGGATACACGGTCGCTAGGGTCAATTACATCGTCACGAAAGAACGTGTAATCAACATCACCATGAACTTATAAACAAGAACTCAAAAATTAAGAACTAGGAATTCATTCATCCAACCTTAAATAACATCGTCAATGTAAAATATGGTTCCTACTTAATTATTAAAGCAGATAAATTAAAACTATCGATAAATAAAGCATAATTCAAGGCACATATTGGCCAACACTAATAAAGTTCTAGCAAAGGAAATAAGATAAATAAAAGCAATTCTTCAGATACGTCCTCTATGCATCCGCTTCACATTTTTCGAGCTACAACCAGCTGAATCACTGATCCTTAAGGCCTGGATCATAGGATGCATGAATATTTTATAGAAATACCTAGTAGGATGTAAAAACCCACCAGGAAGACAAAATATGATACGAAGAATAGATCATTTAGATAAACAGGAATATACACACTTTGAAAGACCAAACAAAGGTTTACATTACCTGAACAGAAAGGTCAATTTATAACAGTCCCAATACACGATTATAGGAAAGAATACTATCAATAAAACTTCAAACAAATACCGGTGTAAGGAGAGAATGGTCAAAATACCTGAATAGAAAGGAGTTACAATTTCTGCTCTCTAAGTATGCCACCTGAGTGGCTATGACTAACCTCATCCTAGAGGTTCTCCCTTCGGAACCCGGCCACGCGTCTAGGATACTAGCCCCATCAGTGTTTACGGACACTATGGTCAGAGACTGAAGACCTTCCGTAATGTCAACTAGTCTAAACGTACGTATGTGCCTCCCTTCGGGCAGTAAAGAACCCAAGTTCTATAAATATCGGAGATCACTACAGATCTAGCAATGGCTCGTGAGCATACTATGAATCCACCTCGGAGAGATCTTCATCAGAACTCTGAGTGGAGAAAAAGTTCTTACAATAAACGGTTGAAAACATTTCTAGGAAAATAAGGTCATAACACTCTGACATTCAAGGTGACTCTCACCAGAAAGACTTGCTCTTTGGAGTACAAAATAAATCATTGCTCTTAGTAGCATAAGGTTCTTCTGAAGAACAAGACTGCGATTCTCACACCTCACAACATTGAATTACTCACCACAGAGTAATAGCAAATTTACTCATGAACCAAGCAGCATACTTCATGTATTACCTTTGATAGGAACATCCCTAATACTGGATTTATAGTGTTCTTTAATATGAAAGAATAATCTAAGAAGGTTTGATCTCCAACTGGATGCTCAAACCGATATCAAGCTGTGAAATGAAAATATAACAACTTGATACATGATGATTCTGACCCATCCCATATAATTCATCTTTCAGACTCACTATATTTATAGTAGTACCCCTCAGTAGGTCATATAGTATATATTAGTGTTAATTTGATCATATTATATCATACCATTAAGTGTTACCACGTAATAGTGATTTAACCCTAAGTCCAGAAGTCTATCACATACACTATAGCCCACTTTCGACTAACACCACTGTCAATACAGAAATATTCTGACTCTGAAACTTTTACCGAAGGTATTCCTATGAGTCTAGTTTATAATCTCACTGACGGTGTATTTTTATGATTTTTCTACAATTAGTTATGATTTTTAGAATACCAACTGTTAGTGCAGGAATAGTCCTAGCAGAGAGGGTATTACTTAATTAAACATAGTAATCTCGTGTTAATAGTTCATAATCATGATACCACACCCATAAGAACCCGAAATACTCCCATCCTAGGATTATTCCATACTCTTAACCTTTCTGGAATTTTAATTGTTACCATCTTTTATAAGCTTTGCAACTCCAAATTGTTTTAATGACTCATCTCTCTTAATAAAGAAAATATTAATGATATAAACACCACTCCTAATCATATAAGACATCAAAGATTGAATCTTTACAGATCCAAGAATGAAATATCTGACTTCTCAACGTTCTAGAGATGTAATTATTATCATACTCCTATCAAAAGTAGACATGCAAGCAATAGAGTCCAAGAATAACTCAAGACATCATAATATATATACTCACATGAGGAAACACAAGAGAATCTCTCATAAACAACGATTAACACCATTATTATTACTGAGATCAGAGGATGTAGAACATGATATAATCATTATATAGATGAATCAATAGAGTATGAAGCAAAGAGGTTAGGAAAAACCATCCTACCAACATGACGTATGCACAATGCACTCCAACGTGTAGCTCCTTCGCTCTTCTCCGTGATGATGCCTTTACTCCTTTGTTCCAACGTGAGATATAGGTGAAAGAGGAGATGAGAGGTTGCTAGAGTTGATGGGAAAGAAGAAGGAAAAACAAGGGTTTGCACAAGTCGCCCAGGTGCTTGGCGTGCAATAGGCATGGCCGGCCTCCTCTATGGCTTATATAGCCAATGCCTCCTTCAACTAGGATACCTCCTAATTAGATCCTTCCTAATCCCAAATCCTAACTTACCAATGAAAAGCCTTCTACAAATAGGTCAAGACATACAGCAATAGAGATCTCCCAATTTGTTAGGATTGCAATCTTTTTACTTAAGATATTACCTTATCAAGACCACTCCTACTACAATAGGAAACTACCACACCCAAGCCAACCAATTGGACGCCCATGACCTCCCCTTCCTATTGGCTGATAAAAGATACTATAATCACTTTCTTTTAATTAATATTTATCTTTATAATTATCTCAGCTGAAATGATAACCTTCTGATTTACCACAGTACTTACCTTATCCACCGCGATTAGGTCAAACTGTAGATTTGCACCAAGATTCACTCCAATCATTTGAAGATCACATTAAACCATGTCTCCCACGTTCACATGACACCCTTGGGCCAGTGCCATGTGGCTCTGCATTCAGGTCCTTGCATCTTGGCTTGAGTCCTTCGCGCACAGGTCTCCGATGTCCCCCGGTTGCACTACTCGTCACACCATCTCCCGAGTACCATGATCCACACATCAAAACCAAAAGTAACTTACCAAATAAGGATAATTCACTGAACACATGCCCTGGCGCCTGGCACCACTCCTGGCATCAGGTGTTCTTAGACCCTGGTGCCAGGTTGTGCCCAGTGCCAGGACCAACCCTCGCATCCTGATTTTCAACCACGATTAGCCATGCAATTATCAAATCATTCCACATCATAAAATCAAATAACACATCAAAATACATTGCACAACCAGAAATCACATCAGGCAACAAGACTTTCCTATTATAGAACAGTTTCCTAAAATAGAAGCTTTTTAGTTAACATACCAATTTTTCGGATGTTACAATCTCCCCTCCTCCTCCAAATCACTTCCCGCCTCTCATCCACTGTTTACCTCCTCCTCCTCATTGAGATCTCATGCCACTCCCCCTCCATATACCCTCCTCCACCTCCTAACCATGCATGTCGCCGCTTGAATCTCCCCCACCATATATCTGCCGTCAGCTTCCCCGCCCTACCGCGTCGCCACTCTACGTCCAGGACCGTCCCATGCCGCTGAGCACAGTAAGAAAAAAGTCCAGAGTTTTTAACGTGATAATTTTTAATGTTTAGGGTTTTGGTTTGATGTAATTGGATGTATGTGTAAACTTGTTGAAAAACTTATGGTTTTTAGGTTATGTTTCATGTATACGTTAGTTAGTATAAGAATGCGGTTGTGCATTTGATCACAAAATGCATGACATATTACTCATTTTCTGTCAATATGAATGCCATATTACCTTGTTGAGACACTAGAAAAAAGTCAAATGCCATGAGAATGCATCTTCGTTTGATTGTGTACAACATGATTGTTAATTTTTACACATTTATGTGAAGGTGCATACCCTGGATTTTTTGCAATTTGAATGCATAGTTGAATATGTCCACTTATGAATTCTATGACTATATATCTTCAATATTTGCTGAGCAATTTCGATGACTAGTCAGTTAATGAATTTTTCTATTGTGCCATGTCTAGTCACTACTACTGAGTTTGTCATGATTTTTTGTTTGCCATGACTAGTGAGAAATACATTTTTTCTACTAGTATGTTTATTATTTCCATGAATATTTCGACGGTGCAATGATTGAAGATGGCACTATACTATTCCCGTAAAAAATGTTTCTATATTATAGTGTGAATCGCATGGGTATGTGTATATGTTTAGTATTTTAGTTAGAATACATGTTTGCAAATGTGAATATAGGGGTGGTGTAATGTGTATAGTATGTGTTATTTGTTTAGTTTTCAACATGCATGATCGTTTCAATAGAAGAACCCTTGTAAGTGCACAAGGCAATTGTACTACGACGAGTATTAAAGGGTTGTCGAACTTCAGGAACGAATAAATATTTTACCAAACTCAAGAGAAAGTTGTAATTTTTAATTAATCTACGAAAGCAATAAACTTTAACTAAATTAACTGAGATTACTTATGTAGAGAATTGCCAAGACTTCGAATCCACCACACAATAACCAGCTTATCCTCTTGAACATATACTTGTCAATTCATTATATCGTGCATTCCTCTCGGATGTTACACATAAACAATCAAAACATGGAACTGTGATCTATCTGTCTCGAGCATAAATCAATGAAACCTTATTCATTTATAACACCTTAGTCTACTTACCTTCTTGTCGGACACGCAAGTATTCCTCGGATTGAAATTCATAAGAATCACTCTCGCCTCTCTCGAGCATAAAGAATAACTCTCATATAAATTAACAGTGATTATATAATACGATCCATAAACCAACTAAAATAAAAGGTAAAATTAAAGTTGAAGGAAAGAAATGATACAACCAATCTACTTGGGCTTCATCTACGCCTTCGAAAGAAGTCTAGCCTCGCATTGGAAGAGAAATAATCATCTTCATCATCACCATCTTCATTTCTTTCCTCTAGCCTCCAAGGTCTCTAAGGAAATCAACTCTATTCTCTATTACCCAATACGTTCTCCTTTAAGGCATATATATAGGGGTGAAGGAAAACCACAAAATCCCCTTCCAAATCCAAGTCAAAATAGGCCTTATTTTAGTTTTGCGTATACGGCGATCGATCACTTTTCTGGCCAATCGACCGCTTGCCGATCGATCACTTCATTCCTTTGTTATTTCCTGCGTCATGCCAATCGATCAGTTGCCGATCGATCACTTTAGTGCCGATCGATCGCTTTTCATCAATTCGTAAACTCCAATATATACGATCGATCGCGAAGTGGTCCGATTGATCAGTTACTATTTATTATCCAGCACAATTTTCCAATGGTTATAACTTTTCGCTCCAAAATCCGAATTGCGCGCGGTCGGTGGCGTTGGAAAGCTGACTTCTTAAACTTTAACAGAAGCTTGAATCAGTCCAATCAGAGATATGCACGCGAAGTTATGAAGATTCAACCATTAGAGTCATGTTTCACCACATTTCTGCATCTTACGCTTATTTTCCAAAAAAACCAAGAACTACATTAAAGTATTATTAAATATAATCAAATACTAACATAAACATAAGCTTAGGAGATAATAAAATACATAATTCATATATAGATCACACCCCCAAACTTATATTTTGCTAGTCCTTAAAGGAATTAAAACAAAATCAAACAATCAAAAGGAACTAAAACAGCAAAAACTAAAGTAGAAAATTAAATGCCACTTTCGTATGAGCGTATGCAACAAGCCGTTAAACCTCTAGGTGGCCCTAGTAGGATGAGTTGTGTCTCGTGAGGGTTTGCAGCCATGCTACCCACAAACATGTACTTATTAACCTAATTAATCTAAATGTAAAAAATAAAACAAAAACTAAAACACTACAAAACAAACAACCTACTATCCCGACAAATACAAACTACAATGCTTAAGAAAATCAACCACACATACTTGGTTTATAATCAACGGGAATATAGAAGCCCTCAAGTAAGTGGTTTTATTCCACACTTTCATCTTGAAAATTTCTGCTCAAATATGATGTAGCATGATAGTGTAAATAGTAGAAGTGTAGAACATTGTAGCAATACATTCTAAATTTCTATTTCACACAGATCCAATGTGACCCATTAATCAAAGAACATCAGAATCTACATAATCATTGTAATCTTTAGGTTCATATAGCCCAAATGCCTGTGCGCCTATTTCGGGTCCAACATTCTAGACTTTTTTTTTTCAATAGGACTGTGTAAGGCCTGACTTCAAGATGCTTAGGTTTAGCAATGACTCAGGCCAATGACTACTAGCCAGTTGGCTTAGGGCATTAGGTTTTAAGGATAGACTGCTTTGGGCCCGAGCATCAGCCTAAGTTAATCCTATAAAGTCAAGCAACCCCTGACTTTCTTTTTATTTTCTCATTTCTTCATTTTTTCAGCATATATATTTTCATCGCATCTTTATTCTGTCCAAGTTGTATTATACTCTCGACCTATTTCCTGTCCAAGCCCCTTCTATATTGCTAAGTAAATGGTTTATCATGATCTTTTAAGCTCAACAGACAACCACATATCATCCAATGACTCTGACTAAAGACATCCCACTGAAGATTAGTATTCAACAAATCTCTAGATGATATTACTTTATGTAACTAGTATGTGCGAGTGAGCACATGTTCCATGAGGACTGTAACAGAAATGTGTCTCTATCCTCCAGTATACTTACTTTTACTTCCAATGCAAATTAATCTCTTAAGAATTATAATATTCATCATCGTGGGACAAACTATCAAAACTTATGAAAAAGACTAGTAAACAATCTAAAAACTAATTAAATTTTTATGGGTTTTTTATGCAAGCAATATTCCCTCCCCAAACCTATTATGAACATTGTCCTCAATGCGGACAATATAAAACTACAATGATAATCATAACAAGGAAAGGAAAACAAGGAAAGAATACACCTGAATACGTGAGTTGCCTCCCACCAAGCATTAAGTTTAACGTCTTCAGCCAGACTGAGCCACGATCTTCTATAGGACTCGGATCCTCAAGTCATCAACCCGGATCAATTAAATGATTGCCCCACACACTCCTATCCATGTTACCTATATATGGAGCACATTGCGGAATGAAGGGGTGAAGTGGTGGGTGGGGAAGCTTAGGAAATAGATGTTCCTGCATTGGCCATGGGAGAAGATCATTAGAGAATTTTAAAATAAAGGGCTCCTCCTCCCCCAAATCAACCAATTTGGCCATAGAGGCCTCTTCTAGTAACACATGTTGGAGAGGTTTCTCAAATAGTGGAACGAAATGGGCGGTCGATAGAACACTCTAAGTCACTTTCAACAATCAAAGGGTAGGGTTGGCCTAGACATTGTACAAGTGGTGGTTCAGGAACAGAAGGTTCCGTTAATATTGTCGTAGATGATGACTCCCCAGAGATTGAAGATTTCAAAATTTGTTCTAACGACTTGCTCACTTATGCTGTAATTTCCACACCTTCTTGATAATTTCTTGAATTACACCCAAGCTCGTTTGAAAATTTTTGTACAAAGAATAACTCTCATATAAATTAACAGTGATTATATAATAAGATCCATACACCAACTAAGATAAAAGGTAAAATTAAAGTTGAGAGAAAGAAATGATACAACCAATCTACTTGGGCTTCATCTACGCCTTGGAAAGAAGTTTAGCCTCTTCATGGCCTACAAGGAACTTAAAACTCTATTCTCTATTGCCCAATACGTTCTCCCTTAATGCATATATATAGGGGTGAAGGAAAACTACAAAATCCCCTTCCAAATCAAAGTCAAAATAGGCTTTATTTCAGATTTGCGTATACGACGATCGATCACTTTTCTGGCCAATCGATCACTTCATTTCTTCGTTATTTCCTGCGTCGCACCGATCGATCAGTTGCTGATCGATCGCTTTTCATCAATTCGTAAACTTCAGTAGATACGATCGATTGTGAAGTGGTCCGATCAATCAGTTACTATTCATTCTCCAGCACAATTTTCCAATGGTCATAACTTTTCGCTTCGAAATTTGAATTGCACGCAATCGGTGGCGTTGGAAAGCTGACTTCTTGAACTTTAATAGAAGCTTGAATCAGCCCAATCAGTGATATACACGAAGCTTGAATCAGCCCAATCAGTGATATACACATGAAGTTATGAAGATTCAACCATTAAAGTCACATTTCACCACATTTCTACATCTTACGGTTATTTTCCTAGAAAAACCAAGAACTACATTAAAGTATCACTAAATATAATTAAATACTAACATAAACATAATCTTAAGAGATAATAAAATGCATAATTCATGTGTTGATCAATGCACAAGTGATCAAACCCTAAAATAGGTTGACAAATTATAATATATACTCGGTAAGTCCAAGGTTGAACCACAGGGGATGATGTAGGATTATTCTACTCCAAACTAATCTAAACACTACTTAGCTCAACAAATTAAAATTCTTATAAGGAAATTTTGTAGAGAAATTATAATTCAATTAACTACTAAAATGATAATTAAAAATTCAATTAAAACTAGCTAAAGATAGCAAAGATAATCAATGAGAGATATCAATGCTTCAAGGATCAATTATTTAATTAATACTTCTATGTCTATTTAATTTCTCAATTAGATTCAAATAATGATTTGACCTAATCAGAAGATATTTCATTCACGTTCATCATAACCATTAACATAAAGATTTCGATTGAAAATTTATCATTAGCAAGCATTATCTACTAATCACAGGGAATTATAAGCATTCGCCGTACCTTACGTTAACGACAAATCAAATAATTATATAGATTATGACTTTATCAAAACATCGCATTCAACCAAATAAGCAATAAATAGCACTTCTTTCATAGACATAAAAATACTAATCAAATAATGTCACCTCTAGCTTTGACAAGAGATTTAGCTTTTTATATTCATGAGAAAAATCAGATTCAGAAGAAATTGCATCGAGAAAAATATTGTAGCAATTTTATTATTCACGGGTACTGTAGCAGAAACACTGTTCACTGAAAAAACACTATTCATCGAGCACTGTTCATCTTCCCCAACCCGACAGTTACTACAGCAATTCGCAGGTTACTGTAGCAGTACTGTAGCAACTCGAAAATCAGCCCAAAATCCGGTTTTTTTCCTCTCTTCTTCTTCTCCTTTCTTCTCCCGTTCGATTATCCACCTTTTCCGGCCAAAATCACCACCCAAATCCCAGCAAAACATGACCCAACTTCTAAAACAAAGCTTTGTTTTTTTCGTAAAAAACCGTATTGTTCTTCCTCTAAAATCGCCCGCTGGTCTCGGTTTTCTCCTTTGTTTTCATGGCAGTTCGAAATGAGAGAGCCCAAACTAATCTGTCTTTGTTTTAGATAGACTCAAATTGAAATCCAATCTTAGCACGACACAGTTTTCCCGATTCTGTTTCGGTTTCTGATTTCCCAATTGAGCACGACTCTTCCAGCCTGCCATGGCCCGATCGCCATGTCTGCAACCTCTCCATCCCTCACCTTCTACGGCGCCATCAAACTCTCCACCGTGAAAACATCGTCGCCGAAAACCAAGGCTGCCGTCGTCGCTCGAACAGAGCTCTGCTTCATTCTTCTATTAGACACCCGAGCCGATGGCATCATCGCCATCATGGCCGTCAATTCGAGCTCCACCTTCAAGCTTGACCCATGGCCGCCAGAAACCAAGGCCGCCACCCTTTCTCCATTAGCGCTCGAGCAGAGAGCTCGAGCACTCTGCTTTTCGTCTGAAACACCCGAGCTCCGGCTCGGGTTGGTTTTTTTTATTTTTTTATTTTTTTTCTTTCCACCGAACCGGTTCTTTTCCTTTCTTTTTTTTCTTTTGCTTTGATAAAACCTGTTATATCAATCGTATCCGCCGGATCAAATCTGCATGTCCGTATTTTAATTTCGCACCCGTCTTCTCTTAAGTGACTCATCAACGGTTCAGATCTTCATTGTGTGTGATATCAGCTCTTGGGTCACTTTGGCACTTCAAAACACATCTAATGCGCTCGTCTGCTGTCGATCTGTAATCCGCATTTTTAAACCTGCAATAACAAAACCAAACTAAAATTAGACGCATAATAAAAATATGATCCCTTAAATTCTTTAATGCATCTAAAATAGTTAATTAAAGTAAATTAATTATTAATCCCCTAATTACTACCCTAATCACAAATAACCCATTTTATTCATATTTTATCATTAAAACTACACTAGCAGATAGGTAAATAAGGCATCTAATTATGTATATTTTATACATATCAAATACCCCCAAACCTATATTTTGCTAGTCCCCGAGTAAAACAAACAAAACAAAATCACAGAAAATAAAACTAAAGTAAATTAAACTAGAAAAGTAAATGCCACTTTCGTAGAGAACACGATTGCATTGAGCGTATGCAACAAGCCATTAAACCTCTAGGTGTCCCTAGTAGGACGAGTTTTGTCTCGTCAGGCTTTACAGCCATGCTACCCACAAACATGTACTTATGAAATTAACCTTATTAATCTAAGTGCAAAAACAAAATAAACACTTCAAAACAGTCAAACCTATTATCCCTTCAAATGCAAACCACAATGTTTAAGAAAATCAACCACATGTACTTGCATTTAATAATCAACAGGAATATAGAAGCCCTCAAGTAAGTGGTTTTATTCTACACCTTCATCTTGTTAATTTCTGCTCTATATGATATGACATGATAATATAAATAGTAAAAGTGTAGAACATTGTAGCAATACACCCTAAATTTCTGTTTTACACATATCCAACGTTACCCATTAACCAAAGAACATCAGAATCTACATAGTCATCGTAATCTTTAGGTTCATGATAGCACAAATCTGCACGCCTCCTTCGGGTCCAACATTCTAGATTTGAGAGGATAATACACCATGGAATTTTTTTTTTCAATAGGACTGTGTAAGGCCTGACTTCAAGATGCTTAGGTTTAGCAATGACTCAGGCCAATGACTCCCAGCACAGTTGGCTTAGGGCATTAGGTTTTAAGAGACCGCTTCGGGCCCGAGCATCAGCCAAAGTTAATCCTATAAAGTCAAGCAGCCCCTTTCTTTCTTTTTGTTTTCATGGTTTTTTTTCACCATTTTTTTCATGAACATTCATATTTTCTGGCAATCTTATCATGTCCAGGTTGTATTATACTCTCAACCTATTTCCGGTTCCAAGCCCTTGCCATAGCCAAGTAAATGGTCTATCATGATCTTTTAAGCTCAACAGACAACCACATATCATCCAATGACTATGACAAAAGTTATCCCACTGAATATTAGTATTCAACAAATTTCTAGAGGGTATTACTTTATGTACTAATGTGTGTGAGTAAGTTTTATTAGCTTAAGCACATGATCCAAGAGGACTGTAACAGAAAGATATGCTTAGTTAAGTGTTTCTATCCTCCAGTATACTTACCCACACTTCCAATGTAAATTAATCTCTTAAAAATTGGAGTATGCATCATCACAGGATAAACTATCAAAACCTATGAAAATAACTAGCAAACAACCTAAAAACTAATCAAATTTTTATTTAATTTTCCTTTTTTTGTATTTTTTTTATGGATTTTTTTAAAAATAAACAATGTTATTCCTATATACCCCCAAACCTAAACTAAACATTGTCCTCAATGTTAAGAATGAATGAAGGATAAATAAATAAATAAATAAAATCAAGGATAGATGTTATCCGGAGAACAGCAAATTGCTAGAATCCCATGCGAGTGAAAAATATCAACAAAGAAGAAGATGAGAGCAATCACAATATCCAACCAGAAAATATCATCGAAAAAATAAATAACTTAAAACAAAGAAAAAGCTGGGCTGCCTCCCAGGAGCGCTAAGTTTTTTGTCTTCAGTCAGACTGAGTGTAAGAGTATTCAATCATGATAAGTGGGATCAGACAGAGAAATATTCTCCACTTCTGATGGAATCAATTCCAGGAATGGCTTAAGTCTTTGACCATTTACTTTAAACACATTGCCATTCAATGGATTTTTAATTTCTACAGCTCCATACGGATAAACAATTTTCACAATAAATGGACTAGTCCATCTAGAACGGAGCTTGCCAGGAAATAAATGCAATCTAGAGTTATACAAAAGAACTTTTTGTGAAGGTTCAAAAGTTTCTTGATGAATGTGTTGATCATGCAAAACCTTCATTTGTTCTTTGTAAATTTTTGAATTCATATATGCATCATTCCTAATTTCTTCTAATTCATTTAGTTGAAGCTTACGCACAGAACTGGCGCCATCCAAACTAAAATTAAACATTTTTATAGCCCAATACGCCTTATGCTCCAACTCCATAGGCAAGTGGCAAGCTTTTCCATAAACAAGTCTATAAGGAGACATACCAATAGGAGATTTAAATGCTGTACGGTATGGCCAAGTGCATCAGTTAACCGCAGAGACCAATCTTTGTGATTTGGATTAACCGTTTTCTCTAAAATGTGTTTAATCTCTCTGTTGGCAAGTTCAGCTTGCCCACTTGTTTGTGGGTGATAAGGGGTAGCCATCTTATGAGTAATTCCATATTTTTTCATTAATGCCTCAAAATGTTTATTGCAGAAGTGAGAACCCCCATCACTTATGATTGCATGGGATATACCAAACCTTGATAGAACATTCTCTTTCAAAAAGCGTATAACAGTTTTATGATCATTATTTCTACAAGGGATGGCCTCTACCCACTTGGAAACATAGTCAACAACCACTAGGATGTACAAATAGCGAAAAGAAGGTGGAAATGGACCCATAAAATCAATACCCCAATAATCATATATTTCAACCACTAAAATGGGGTTTAAAGGCATCATATTCCTACGGGTTATTCCACCAAGCTGTTGACAACGTCCACAAGTACGACAATAATCATGAGTATCTTTAAATAGGGTAGGCCAATAAAATCCACATTGTAAAATTTTAGCTGCAGTTTTTCTAGCAGAAAAATGACCACCACAAGCTTCTGAATGGCAGAAGGAAATGACACTATGAATTTCATCATTTGGTACACATCTCCTAATAATCTGACCCGGACAATATTTGAAAAGATACGGATCATCCCAAAAGAAATTTCTTACATCCACCATGAACTTTTTGTTGTCTTGTGTTGTCCAATGAGAAGGAGTTTGACCTATGACAAGAAAATTAATAATATCAGCAAACCGTGGTAAATCAAAAAGAACAAAAAGTTGCTCATCTAGGAAGGTGTCTCTAATTGGCGCAACCTCATTGGAATCATCCACAGTCAACCTAGATAAATGATCGGCCACCACATTTTCAACTCCTTTCTTATCTTTAATTATAATATCAAATTCTTACAGTAGGAGTATCCAGCGAATCAACTAGGTTTTGCATTTTTCTTTGATAGAAGATATTTCAAAGCAGCATGATCAGTAAAGATAACAATGGGATATCCTGTCAAGTAAGCCCTAAATTTATCCAAAGCAAAGACTATAGCAAGTAATTCCTTTTCTGTTGTTGAATAATTCATTTGAGCATTTTCTAAGGTCTTACTTGCATAGTAAATAACATAAGGCTTCTTGTCTTTCCTTTGCCCCAAAACAGCCCCCACAGCAAAGTCACTAGCATCACACATTATCTCAAACGGTAAAGTCCAATCTGGGGGTTGCATAATAGGGGCTGAAGTAAGCATTGCCTTCAATTTAGCAAAAGCTTTTTCACAATCAGCATTCCATTCAAAAATAGTATCTTTAGATAGGAGATTACACAATGGTTTAGAAATAGAACTAAAATCTTTGATGAATCTCCTGTAAAACCCTGCATGACCCAAAAATGATCTAATATCTTTAACAGTCTTGAGTGTAGGCATATGAGTAATTAAATCAATTTTTGACTTATTAACTTCAATTCCCTTAGAGGAAACAATATGACCCAGAATAATTCTTTTAGAAACCATGAAATGACATTTTTCCCAATTAAGCACAAGGTTTTTTTCTTCACACCTGCTCAAAACTTTCTGCAAATTAGACAAACAGTCATCAAATGAATCACCAAATACAGAAAAGTCATCCATAAACACTTCAAGATAGCGTTCAACCATATCACTAAAAATACTCAGCATGCATCTTTGAAATGTTGCAGGTGCGTTGCATAAACCAAAAGGGCATTCTCCTATAAGCAAAAGTGCCAAAAGGACATGTGAATGTAGTTTTCTTCTGGTTTTCTAATGCAATTTCAATTTGATTGTAACTGGAGTAGCCATCTAAGAAACAGTAATATGTGTGGCCAGCTACCGTCTCCAGAACCTGATCTAGAAACGGCAATGGGAAATGGTCTTTCCTAGTGACTGAGTTCAGCTTCTCCAGCCAGATGTAACTCTAGTGGGTATTAATTCATTATTATCATTCTTGACAACTGTTACACTAGATTTCTTAGGCACTACTTGTGTAGAACTAACCCACTTGCTATCAGAAATGGGGTAGATGATCTCCGCATCCAAAAGCTTAAGAACTTCAGCTCTAACCGCCTCTTTCATGTTTGGATTTAACCTACGTTGCATCTCCCTAGACGGTTTGGCATTGTCCTCCAAATAAATCCGATGAGTGCATATCAAAGGGCTAGTTCCTTTTAAATCAGCAATTACCCATCCTATTGCACCTTTATGCTTTCTCAAAATATCAAGCAATTTACCCTCTTCGATAAGATTAAGATGAGACGATATTACCACCGGAAGAGTTTCACCATCACCCAAAAATGCATATTTGAGGTCAGTTGGTAATTTTTTCAACTCGAATTTGGGTGCTTGAATGCTTGATGGGGTGGGCAATTTGTCTCTCAATGGTAGCTCCTCAAACTTGGGTTTCCATCCATTCACTTCCAATACCTGTAGAGAATTCAGCAAAGAACAAATCTCAGCCTCTTCAAAATCCACTTTAGATTCATCATATAAAGAATTAACTAAGCAAGATTCTAATGGATCAGAAAGAGATGCATGAAATTGATCTCTAACAACGGTATCAACCCAATTCATTTCTTGAACATCAGTATCATCCCCTGGTTGTTTGCAAACATTAAATATATTCAATTCCAAAGTCATATTGCCAAATGAAAGTTTCATCACACCATTTTTATAATTAATCAAAGCATTTGAAGTGGCAAGAAATGGACGACCTAGTATGACAGGAATATTTACACTTGTATTTATAACAGGATGTGTGTCCAAAACAATAAAATCAACAGGAAAGTAAAATCTGTCTACTTGAACAAGCACATCTTCCACCACTCCCCTTGGAATTTTAATAGAACGATTAGTAAGTTGAAGAGTAATGGTGGTCGGTTTAAGTTCCCCAAGACCTAACTGAGTGTATACTGAATAAGGCAAAATATTAACACTAGCCCCAAGATCAAGCAAGGCTTGGTCTACCCTAAAGTTCCCGATCACACATGAAATTGTTAGACATCCGGGATCCTTATATTTGGGCGGGTTTTTGTGTTGAATTATAGAACTTACCTGCTCAGATAAAAAGACTTTTTTTTCTGCACATTCAACTTACGCTTAATAGTACACAAATCTTTTAAGAACTTAGCATAAGAAGGTACCTGTTTGATTGCATCTAACAAGGGAATATTAATTTTCACCTGCTTAAAAAGTTCAAAAATTTCAGCATTTTGGTTCAACTTTTGAGGTGGTTTCAACCTCTGTGGAAATGGAGCTGGAATAGGACATCTCACATCTTCCCTTGACCCAGACTTATCAATTTCCTCATTATCATGTTTTGATTTATCATTCTCAGAAGATTTTTGGGCATTAAGTGCAATTGTTTTATCAATTTCTTTTCCACTACGAAGAGTGGTAATAGACTTAGCATGTTCCAATTGTGAATCAGAAGATTGTGTGTCCACTATGTGAACTTGCCCCTACGGATTGGGTTGGGGTTGAGCAGGAAACCTACCTTTCTCTTGAACAGCTAGAGAAGATGTCAATTTAGTGAGAGAGCTCTTTATATCATTAATGGCTTCTGAGGTTTGTTGATTAATAGTAGCTTGCCCTTGCATGAAAGTTTGTAGTGTCTCCTCAAGTTTCTTCCTGTGAGGTGGAACATATGAAGTATAATTGGAAGATGCCTGAGGTGGTGTTTGTGCAGCACTATCATTCCTCCAACTAAAGTTGGGGTGATCCCTCCATCCTGGGTTGTATGTGTCTTCATAAGGAGATTGCCTCTTGAAAGGGGTCATGGAATTTGCTTGGTCATGCAACACCTCCTTGAAAGCAGGAATGGTAGGGCACTCATTAGTAGGGTGTCCCATGACATCACAAATTCCATAGGCCTCTTCTGTAGCAACAGACTTAACAGCATTAATTTTCCCTAATCCCATGGTCTCTACCTTCCTAGCCAAAGAGGCTAGCCTAGCACTCAAATTATCCTCCTCCCTAAGATGATGCAGACCCCACTAGTAGTTGAAGACTTCGGCTTATTAGAAACATCATAGGGATCAGTGGGATCCCAAGAATCTGAGTCTTCAGCTATTTGATCTAGAAAATCAAGGGCTTCATTAGGGTCTTTATCAAAGAATTCCCAATTACACATTGTTTGCACAAATTGTTTCATTGAGGGCGTCATCCCATCATAGAAGAAACTGATGGTGCGCCACTTCTCATACCCATGGTGTGGACAAGAATGTAACAAATCTTTATATCGCTCCCAACATTGATAAAATGATTCATTTTGTTTTTGAGCAAAATTTGTTATTTGTCTCTTCAAAGCATTTGTCCAATGAACTGGGAAAACCTTTTTAAGGAATTCAGTTTGTAGTTCTTTCCATGTTCCTACAGATCTAGGCTTAAGAGAATTCTGCCAAGTTTTGGCTTTATCCTTCAAAGAAAACGGAAACAATTTTAGCTTGATAATGTCTTCACTACAAGCCTGCTCAAAAGTTGCGCATACTTCCTCAAATTCCTTTAAATGCAAATAAGGGTTCTCAAAATCTATGCCATGGAATTTAGGAAGCAAGGTTATCATTCCAGGCTTAAAAGTGAAGTGATGTGCTTGTAGAGGCAATATAATACAGGAGGGTGTGCTAGTGCGTGCAGGTTGCAGATAATCACGCAAGGGCCGCATTGGTGCATCATGTTCAATCTCATTTTCATTAATATCATGGTTACTACCTTGATCAGTCATTTGATTAGGTGTGTGTGATGGAACAGAAAATTCAAACAAAGGATTCTCAATCAAAATAGCAGAATTATTTCTAACCAATCGTCCACTGGTATCTCTATTCCACGAGTGCATGCACAAGCAACAGAAATTTCAAAAAGAGATATGGAACGAAGTTACCAAATTTGAAGAAAAAATACAATGAAAAGCTTTTTGTTCCAGATCAGCCTCAGAATACTCCAAATGTCCTACAAAATAAGCAAGCTAAGTTAAACTAAGAATAATTAAAATTAACTAAACTATACTAGAGAGAAATAAACTAATCGAAAGACTAATCCTAAACTTCAATCCCCGGCAACGGCGCCAAAATTTAATCAAACCCCAAAATAGGTTGACAAATTGTAATATATACTCGGTAAGTCTAAGGTCGAACCACAGGGAATGATGTAGGATTATTCTACTCCAAACTAATCTAAACACTACTTAGCTTAGCAAATTAAAATTCTTATCAGGAAATTTTGTAGAGAAATTATAATTCAATTAACTACTAAAATGACAATTAAAAATTCAATTAAAACTAACTAAAGATAGCAAAGATAATCAATGAGAGATATCAAAGCTTCAAGGATCAATTATTTAATTAATACTTCTATGTCTATTTAATTTCTCAATTAGATTCAAATAATGATTTTGACCTAATCAGAAGATATTTCATTCACGTTCATCATAACCATTAACATAAAGATTTCGATTGAAAATTTATCATTAGCAAGCATCGCATTATAAGCATTCGCCATACCTTACGTTAACGACAAATCAAATAATTATATAGATTATGACTTTATCAAAACATCGCATTCAACCAAATAAGCAATAAATAGCACTTCTTTCATAGACATAAAAATACTAATCAAATAATGTCACCTCTAGCTTTGACAAGAGATTTAGCTATTCATATTCATGAGAAAAATCAAATTCGGAAGAAATTGCATCGAGAAAAACACTGTAGCAATTTTACTATTCAAGGGTACTGTAGTAGAAACACTGTTCACTGCAGAAACACTATTCATCAAGCACTGTTCATCTTCTCCAACCCGACGGTTAGTGTAGCAATTCGCAGGTTACTGTAGCAGTATTGTAGCAACTCGAAAATCAGCCCAAAATCCAATTTTTTTCCTCTCTTCTTCTTCTCCTTTCTTCTCCCGTTCGATTATCTACCTTTTCCGGCCAAAATCACCACCCAAATCCCGGCAAAACACGACCCAACTTCTGAAACAAAGCTCTGTTTTTTTTGTCAAAAACCATCCTGTTCTTCCTCTAAAATTGGCCACCTGGTCTCGGTTTTCTCCTTTGTTTTTATAGCAGTTTGAAATGAGAGAGCCCAAACCAATCTGTCTTTGATTTAGATAAACCCAAATCGAAATCTAATCTTTGCACGACACAGTTTTCCCGATTCTATTTCAGTTTCTGATTTCCCGATTGAGCACCACTCTTTCGGCCTGCCGTGACCCGATCGCCATGCCTGCAACCTCTCCATCCCTCACCGACGGCGCCGTCAAACTCTCCGCCGTGAAAACATCGCCACTGAAAACCATGGCTGCCGTCGTCGCTCGAACAGAGCTCTGCTTCATTCTTCTGTTAGACACCCGAGCCGATGGCATCATCGCCGTCATGGCCGCCGATTCAAGCTCCACCTTCAAGCTTGACCCATGGCCGCCGGAAACCAAGGCCGCCACCCTTTCTCCATTAGCGCTCTGCTTTTTGTCTGAAACACCCGAGCTCCGGCTCGGGTTGGTTTTTTTTATTTTTTTATTTTTTTTTCTTTCCACTAAACTGGTTCATTGAACCGGTTCTTTTCCTTTCTTTTTTTTCCTTTGCTTTGATAAAACCCGTTGTATCAATCGAATCCGCCGGATCAAATCTGCACGTCCGCATTTTAATTTCGCGCCCGTCTTCTCTTAAGTGACTCATTAATGGTTCAGATTTTCGATGTGTGTGATATTAGCTCTTGGGTTACTTTGGCACTTCAAAACACGTCTAATGCGCTCGTCTGTTGTCGATTTGTTGATTGATTGAATTTTTAACTAATTTTTACTTGCAATCGCAGGAGACTACGTAGAGAGGCTAGTGGAAACGAGGTCGAACCCAAAGGACTTGGACTGATTCAACTTAATTCTAATGAAAGATTTGATTTTTTTTACGTAACTAGTTATAACAGAATGAAAAGTTCTAATTTAACAAAGCAATGAAATTTATGTGAAAATAATATGATGAGAAATATACTAAGACTTCGAATCCACCCAAACCAAATAGCTTTCCTCTCCGTTAACCCGTACAATTCCAAGTGATCAATTATCCGTGCCTCTCTCGAAGTCACGAATAATCGTAATGTGTGTAGCCCTCTAGAACATGCAACTAAACAATTAAATCTAACTTAATTAATCTCCCTCTCTCGAGCAAAGATCAATCATAAAAATGCAATCTTTATTCAAATAATACCTCGGAATTCGCTAAGACCTCTCGAATCATTAACAAGCCCTTAGTTTAATTTCATTAACAATTACTCTACCCTCTCTCGAGCAATAGAATAATCGTAACAAAATATTAAGCATATGGAATAAAAATCACTACTTTAGAATTGCAAATAAATATTGAGAGAAACAATTCAGCAGGGCTTCATCTAGTCTTAGTACAATAAAATTTAGCTAGACATGAAAAGAAAAGAAGAAAAAGCCTGCTTCATCGGAGAAGTCATTTGCATGAATACTGTTCACGCGCACTGTAGCACTGTAGCAAAATCACTGTTCACCCAGCACTGTTCATCATCTTCTCCGACGGGCTTGCGGTTACTGTAGCAATTCAAATTCGTCCAAAATCCGTAGCTTTTCTCCCCCTTTTCCCCTCTGGCCAACACCACCTTCTCCCTCCTCTTCTTCCGGCCAAAACCACGCCCAAAGCGCCTGTCTTTTTCGGCCGAAAGTTCTCTGTAAAAGCTCTCAAAAAGCTCTGGTTGTTTTTTTTTTCCGTAAAAGCTCTACTCTTGTCGGCATCCGTTCTGTTTTTTTATATACTTCCTAAGAGTCCCAAATACGAGCACGATTCCAAATTGAAATCGAATCGATTCGTGACTTTCCAGATTGAGCACGCCTCTAACTTTCTCGATTTGGCAATTTCCAAATCGAGCACTGTCTTCTCTCCCAATCGAACTCATATGCTGGTGGTTTCCTTCGCTTCTCGACTCTTGTCGGCGCTCAAGCTCTGCTCTGTTTTCCATCACTGCTCGAGCAGAGCTCGGTCTGCTGCTACCGCTAAAGACCCGAGCCATCGGCCGTCTTCTCTGAGTTCGAGCCCACAATCGTCGGCTTCGCCCTCTCTTTGCACCGCTATGACCGCCGTTCAGAACAGAGCTTCGAGCTCTGTTTTTCTGAAATAGACGCCCGAGCTTCGGCTCGGGCTGTCTTTCTTTTTTTAAAAAAAAATCGAACCGAAACTGAACCAAACCGGCACTAAACCAGTTGGTTCAGTGCTTCCTTTTTTTTTTCTTTTTCTCCCTTAAAACCCGTCGTAGCCATCTCATCCATCGGATCTTCAATCTCAGTACAGAACTCATTCGACGTGCATTCACTTTGGCGATTTGCAATTGGGACTTTTAAAACCTGCGTGAATGAAATTAAATATAACTTAGACTCATAATTAAATGTAAATCCATTAAATCCACTTAACGCATCTAAATTAATCAATTAAGCATATTTACTTATTAAAATCCTAATTACTCACCTAATCATGATTAACCATTAATTATCATTATTTCAACCAAAATTATAACTAACATATAGGCAGAAAGGCATATAAAAATGTGTATATTTTGTAGATATCAAATACCCCCAAACCTACATTTTGCTAGTCCTCGAGCAAAACAAAATCAAGCAAAGAAAACAAAATCAACTAAAGTAAACTAAACTAGAAAAGTAAATGCCACTTACATAGGGAACACGATTGCATTGAGCGTATGCAACAAGCCGTTAAACCTCTAGGTGTCCCTAGTAGGATGAGTGTTGTCTCGTGAGGGTTTGCAGCCAGGCTACCCACAAACATGTACTTATGAAATCAACCTAATTAATCTAAGTGTAAGAAGAAATCAAAATAAGCATCATAAAACACAAAATCCTATTATCCCTTCAAATGCATACCACAATGTTTAAGAAAATCAACCACACGTACTTGCATTTATAATCAACTGGAATATAGAAGCCCTCAAGTAAGTGGTTTTATTCCACACTTTCATCTTGGAAATTTCTGCTCAATATGATATAACATGATAATGTAAATAGTAAAAGTGTAGAACATTGTAGCAATACATTCTAAATTTCTATTTTACACGGATCCAGTGTTACCCATTAACCAAAGAACATCAGAATCTACATAGTCATCGTCATCTTTAGGTTCATGATAACACAGATCTGCGCGCCTCCTTCGGGTCCAACATTCTAGATTTGAGAGGATAATACACCAGACTTTTTTTTTCTCTTTTTTCTTCATTTTTTTTTCGCTAGGACTGTGTAAGGCCTGACTTCAAGATGCTTAGATTTAGCAATGACTCAGGCCAATGACTCCCAGCCAGTTGGCTTAGGGCATTAGGTTTTAAGAGACCGCTTCGGGCCCGAGCATCAGCCTAAGTTAATCCTATAAAATCAAGCAGCCCCTTTCTTTCATTTTGTTTTTTTTTCGCATTTCATTTTCAGCATTCATATTTTCAAGCAATCTTTATTCCGTCCAGGTTGTGTTATACTCTCAACCTATTTCCAGTTCCAGCCCTTTCCATAGCCAAGTAAATGGTCTATCATGATCTTTTAAGCTCAACAGATAACTACACATCATCCAATGACTATGACTAAAGACATCCCACTGTAAATTAGCATTTAACAAATCTCTAGATGGTATTACTTTATGTAACTAGTGTGTGTGAGTGAGTTTTCTTAATTTCAAGCACCTGTTCCAAGAGGACTGTAACAGAAAGATACTGCTCAGTTAAGTTCTCTATCCTCCAGTATACTTACTCACACTTCCAATGTAAATTAATCTTTTAAGAATTGTAAAATGCATCATCACGGAATAAACTACCAAAACCTATAAAAATACTAACAAACAACCTAAAAACTATTTTTTTTTAAATCAATTTTTTTTTTCATAAACAAAAACATATGATAAACACTTCTTTTCTACACCCCCAAACCTAAACTAAACATTGCCCTCAATGTTTACCAAAATAATACTACAATGACTAATAAAAGAAAAGGAGTGAGGAAAGAAGTCACCTGAATTGAGAGCCTCATTGTAGATGTAAAGCATGAAACACATAAGCGAAGAATGAGGAGATAATATAAATATAAAAAAATTAAATACACCCCCAAACCTCGACTGTAGCATCCCCACACAGGTAAGAAATAACCTATAATAACAAAAATAAATAGAAAACACACAAGAACATAAAATTTGAGTTGCCTCCCAAGAGCGCTAAGTTTTACGTCTTCAGCCAGACCACGACCTTCAATTCACTCAGGGGTCTTTGGGTCGTCCAAGGGATAGATGATCTCCTGGTCAAAATTGTCTTCTAAGTACGGTTTTAATCGTTGACCATTAACTTTGAAGATACTACCATCCTTCGGGTTTTGAATTTCTACTGCGCCATAGAGGAATACTTGTTTCACAATGAATGGTCCAGACCATCGAGAACGGAGTTTCTCAGGAAATAGATGCAATCGTGTATTGTAGAGCAAAACTTTCTGATGAGGCTGAAAAGACTTTCTTAAAATAGATTTGTCATGAAAAAGCTTAGTCTGTTCTTTATATAGTTTTGCACTCTCATAAGCATCGAGACGCATCTCCTCCAATTCATTGAGTTGCAATTTGCGTTCTGATCCTGCTTTATGCATATCAAAATTCAAAGCCTTGATTGCCCAATATGCACGATGCTCTAACTCCACTGGTAAGTGACAAGCTTTCCCAAAGACGAGTCTATAAGGTGACATACCAATGGGAGTCTTGTATGCAGTCCTGTAAGCCCACAAAGCATGATTTAAGCGCAAGGACCAATCTTTCCTATCGGGTCTAACAGTTTTTTCAAGAATCTTTTTAATCTCCTGATTAGACAATTCTACCTGACCACTTGTTTGGGGATGATATGGAGTAGTAACCTTATGGGTAACAGAGTACTTTTTCAGCAAAGCTTCAATAGATCTGTTACAAAAGTGAGTGCCTCCATCACTAATAATAGCTCGTGGGGTCCCAAAGCGACAAAATATGTTATCTTTCAAAAATTTTACCACAACCTTATGTTCATTTGTCTTAGTGGCAATTGCTTCAATCCATTTAGAAACATAATCCACTGCAACCAGAATGTAAAGGTGACCAAAGGATTGTGGGAAGGGTCCCATGAAATCAATTCCCCAAACATCAAAGAGGTCCACCACAAGAATGGGTTGGAGAGGTATCATATCTCGTCGAGAGATAGATCCTAACCTTTGACATCTATCACAAGATTTACAAAACTCATGAGCATCCTTAAACAAGGTTGGCCAATAGAATCCACTCTGCAAAATCTTGGCAGCGGTTTTCTTGCTCCCAAAATATCCCCCGCATGCTTGAGAATGACAAGAATGGAGAATACTATGAAACTCATTCTCAGGCACACACAGTCTAATTACCTGGTCTGAACATATTTTAAAGAGGTACGGATCATCCCAAAAATAAGATTTAACCTTAGAAAAGAATAAATCTTTGTCATGTTTAGTCCAATGGGACGGAATCTGACCTATGGCAAGGTAGTTCACAATGTTGGCAAACCAAGGGGTTTTAATTTGGGAGATGGAGAATAATTGTTCATCAGGAAAAGAATCATGTAGTGGCTCTTCATCTTGAGATGTTTCAACAAGGATTCTAGATAGATGATCGGCTACCACATTTTCAACACCTTTCTTATCTCGGATTTTATAATTAAATTCTTGTAAAAGCAAAATCCATCTAATCAATCGAGGTTTGGTGTCTTTCTTGGACAAGAGATGTTTTAACGCAGCATGATCAGAGAAAATGATGATCTTAGAACCTAAAAGGTAGGATCTAAATTTATCCAAGGCATAAACTACCGCTAGAAGTTCCTTCTCCGTAGTGGTGTAATTCAATTGAGCATCAGAAAGGGTCTTACTAGCATAATATATAACATGGGGAACCTTATTCACTCTCTGACCTAGGACAATACCAATGGCATAGTCTGAAGCATCACACATGATTTCAAAGGAAAGAGAGTAGTCAGGGGGCTGAATGATAGGTGCAGTAGACAATAAAGTACGAAGAGTGTCAAAAGCTTGCCTACATGCATCATCAAACACAAAAGGCACATCTTGGGCTAGTAAATTGCTCAAGGGGCGAGCAATCTTACTGAAGTCTTTAATGAACCGCCTATAAAAGCCTGCGTGACCAAGGAACGATCTAATTTGTTTCACTGAAGATGGTGGTGGTAGGTTAGTGATGAGATCAACCATGGCTTTATCGACTTCAATTCCCTTTTTAGATACTACATGTCCCAAAATAATTCCCTCTTGCACCATGAAATGGCTTTTTTCCCAGCTCAAGACAAGATTTTTCTCTTCACAACGCTTGAGAACTAATGATAGATTATGGAGACATTCATCAAATGATGGACCAAATACAGAGACATCATCCATGAACACTTCTCAAAATTTGTCAACCATATCAGAGAAGATGGCTAGCATGCACCGTTGAAAGGTAGCAGGTGCATTACATAGCCCAAAGGCACCGAAAGGACAAGTAAACATAGTCTTCTCTTGATCTGCAGGAAACAATGGGACTTGATTATATCCAGAGTAACCATCAAGAAAACAATAGAATTGTTGACCTGCTAGTTTCTCTAAGTTCTCTTGAATGAAGGGTAATGAAAAGTGGTCTTTTCTGGTTTTAGTGTTCAATTTTCGATAATCAATGCACACTCTCCACCCCGTAGTTTCACTGGTTGGGACTAACTCTCCATCAGAGTTTTTTTTCACTGTGATGCCAGACTTTTTAGGCACGACTTGTATCGGACTGACCCACTCACTATCAGAAATGGGGTATATGATACCCGAGCAGTTTCACAATTTCTTTCTTGACCACATCCCTCATGTTGGGATTCAATCTCCGCTGATTCTCTCTTGAAGGTTTGGCATCATCCTCTAAATGAATGCGATGCATACAGACTGAAGGATCAATGCCTCTTAGATCAGCAACAGTCCACCCTATGGCTCTACTATGCTGAACTAGTATCCTAAGCAGTTGACTCTCCTGGCTTCTAGACAAGCTAGATGAAATGATAATAGGGAGAGTATCAGTAGGACCTAGAAAAACATACTTGAGTGAACTCGGAAGTGGTTTTAACTCAAGTTGAGGAGGAGACTCAATGGAAGGTTGGAGTGATGGACTGGAGATATTGATAAAGGCTCTACTCTATTTCTATAAGGAAAAGAGTCATGATAGGGAGGAGAAGCTGACATTGCAAGAATTTCTTCAACGGGTGGTTCTATGTCAGAATCCTCTATCCCTAAATAGAGTAGAGTAGGATCTTGAGCGTCAGACATGAGCTCATTCAAGAGTGTCTCTTCCATAAGGTCATCAATTTTATCAACAAAAGAACACTCTTGTTCACTTTCAGTTGCTCCTTGGTTTGAAGCTTGGAACACATTGAGTATGATCTTCATGTTTCCAAAAGACATCTCCATCATTCCAGATCGACATTGGCAGTTGCTAAGAAAGGGTGGCCTAAAATGACTGGAATGGTGTGAGAAGTATGAGACACAGGTTCCATGTCCAAAACCAAGAAATCAACTGAAAAGAAGAATTTCTCAACCCCAACTAAAACATCTTCGAGAAGACCTCGGGATTTTCTAATGGATCTATCGGCCAATTGCAGAGTTGCCGATGTTGGTTGCAAGTCTCCTAATCCTAATTTCTCATATACTGAGTAAGGTAATAGATTGACACTAGCACCCAAATCTAAAAGAGCCCTGTTAATGATGTGGTTGCCAATGACACATGAAATAGTAGGTGTGCTAGGGTCTTTAAATTTTGGTGGTGTGTCATGTTTCAGAATGGAACTGACCTGCTCAGTAAGAAAGACCTTTTTAGAAATGTGCGTCCTAGACTTCCGCTTTTGCGTGCACAGGTCTTTAAGAAATTTTGCATATGCGGGCACTTGCTGAATGGCTTCTAGGAGTGGAAGATTTTTCTTAACTTGTTTGAAGGTTTCTAGCACTTCATCCATCCTAGCTTTGTTCTTATTAAAAGGGGAAGGCATGTCTAAGCATTGAGGAAATGGAGCATGGGGTACATAAGGTACCTCATGATTGGCATGAGACTTGGTTCTTGAAGAAGATTCAGAAGGAGAAACAGTGTCCTTCTGTTTTGGTTGACTTGAATTAGGTGGTGTCTCTACAGTTTCATCAGTCTCTGGATTGCTTACGTTTCCCTGATCCCTATCTTCTCTCACATTAACACTAACCCAGTTTTCAAATTGTTTCCCACTCCGCAGGGATGTTATAGCTTGCACATGTTCATTGGAAGTAGTTTGTTGTTCAAGCATAAATTAACCCTTTGGATTGTTCATTGGTTGACTAGGCAACCAACCCTCTTCTCTCTTACTCATTGAATTAGCTAATTGGCTATGGATTGAGTATGAGAATGCACAAGTTGAGCTTGTGATTGTGCCTGGGCTTGAATACTCTGTAGAGCAAACAAGACTTTATCCTCAAATTCTGAATTTCTAAAGGGTTGTGAAAATTGGGAAGGCATGGTAGGTTATTTTGAAAGTTGGCTCTTTGGGGTGGAGTAAAAGGAACACCTTGGTTTTGTGGACGCCAGGAAAAATTTGGGTGATTCCTCCACCCCGGGTTATATGTGTTGGAGAATGGATCATTGCCTGTTCGAGCAAAAGTCTGGGCAGCATTGACATGCTCCTGAACAAGCTCTGGGAATTGTGGGGCAGATGGGCACTCTAGGATAGAATGCATGGGACTTAAGCATAGAACGCATGCTTCTTGAGTGTGTGCAAGAGTTTGTGACTTTAGGCTCAAGATTTGATCTATCTTCCTAGATAATGTAGCAACTTGGGTAGAAAGATCATCTGTTTGTTTCACTTCATACATACCACCTTTAGAGAGGGTAAAAGAAGAAGAATCATTTAAATTCCTATTAGCCATCGTATGTTGCAACGAATTTTCACTCAAGTTTTCAAAAAGTTCCCACGCTTCATTTTCATTTTTTAACAGGAAAGTGCCTCCACAAGAAGCATCTACAGGATGACGATTCTGATCCGTCAATCCTCTATAAAATCTCTACACTAATTGCCAACGAGGTACGGCATGATGAGGACACTTCCGCAGAAGGTCCTTGAGTCTATCCCAGCTCTCATGGAACTATTCAGAAGGCTGTTGGGTAAAGGTAGTGATGGCATCTCTCATTTGGTTGGTTTTACCTATGGGAAAGTATTTCTTTAGGAAATCCTGTTGCATTTTTGCCCAAGAGATAATGGATTTGGGTTCTAGAGAGTAGAGCCATTCTTTAGCCTTATCCTTAAGGGAGAATGGAAATAGTCTCATTCTTACCGCATCATCTGTAAGATTGTTCAATTTAAAAGTTGTGTAGATTTCTAAAAACTCATCCACATGCCTATATGGATCTTCGTGATTTCGCCCATGAAATGATGGTAGCATCTGTATTATGTTGGACTTAATCTCGAAGTTACTAGCTGTTGTAGCCGGTACTCGAATGCAGGACGGAGATATATAGGCATTTGGAGTGTAGTACTCTTTCAGAGTTTTCATGTTTTCTTCTGCCATTTCAAGCAAAGGGTGGGTGATACTTAATTGGCCTCTTTAGTTTTGTCTAAAAGTTCTCTCAATTTCACTGTCGAAGGCTGCTAAGTCTTCACCCAATGACCTATGCCCTTGCATAAACTAATCACGCAAACAAAAATAACAAATACAACCCTAGATGTTGACAACTAGCACTGCAGGCTATCACAAAAATAAAAGAAAAATCACGCAACACTCAAATTAAACTAAAAAGAGAGGTAATAGATGGCAAACAATGGGAAAGGATGGCCTTTCCACGTTGGCGAGAAATCCACGTGTCACTTTTACCTCTGTAATGCGATTCCTACAAAGACAAGAAAACAAACTATTAAAATCCTAAAAAAGAAATGTTTAAACTAAATAGAATTAAATCAAACCGTTACCAAGTCCCCGGCAACGGCGCCAATTGATTGATTGAATTTTTAACTAATTTTTACTCGCAATCGCACGAGACTACATATAGGTTAGTGGAAACGAGGTCGAACCCAAAGGACTTGTACTTATTCAACTTAATTCTAATGAAAGATTTGATTTTTTTTACGCAACTAGTTATAACAGAATGAAAAGTTCTAATTTAACAAAGCAATGAAATTTATGTGAAAATAATATGATGAGAAATATACTAAGACTTCGAATCCACCCAAACCAAATAGCTTTCCTCTCCGTTAACCCGTACAATTCCAAGTGATCAATTATCCGTGCCTCTCTCGAAGTCACGAATAATCGTAATGTGTCCAGCCCTCTCGAACATGCAACTAAACAATTAAATCTAACTTAATTAATCTCCCTCTCTCGAGCAAAGATCAATCATAAAAATGCAATCTTTATTCAAATAATACCTCAGAATTCGCTAAGACCTCTCGAATCATTAACAAGCCCTTAGTTTAATTTCATTAACAATTACTCTACCCTCTCTCGAGCAACAGAATAATCGTGACAAAATATTAAGCATATGGAATAAAAATCACTACTTTAGAATTACAAATAAATATTGAGAGAAACAATTCAGCAGGGCTTCATCTAGTCTTAGTACAATAAAATTTAGCTAGACATGAAAAGAAAAGAAGAAAAAGCCTGCTTCGTCGGAGAAGTCATTTGCAGGAATACTGTTCACGCGCACTGTAGCACTGTAGCAAAATCACTGTTCACCCAGCACTGTTCATCATCTTCTCCGACGGGCTTGCGGTTACTGTAGCAATTCAAATTCGTCCAAAATCCGCAGCTTTTCTCCCCCTTTTTCCCTCTGGCCAACACGTTCTTCTCCCTCCTCTTCTTCCGGCCAAAACCACGCCCAAAGCGCCTGTCTTTTTCGGCCGTAAGTTCTCTGTAAAAGCTCTCAAAAAGCTCTGGTTGTTTTTTTTTTCTATAAAAGCTCTACTCTTGTCGGCCTCCGTTCTGTTTTTTTTATATACTTCCTAAGAGTCCCAAATCCGAGCATGATTCCAAATTGAAATCGAATCGATTCGTGACTTTCCAGATTGAGCACGCCTCTAACTTTCTCGATTTGGTAATTTTCAAATCGAGCACTGTCTTCTCTGCCAATCAAACTCCTCTGCCAGTGGTTTCCTTCGCTTCTCGACTCTTGCTGGCACTCAAGCTCTGCTCTATTTTCTGTCACTGCTCGAGCAGAGCTCGATCTGCTGCTACCGCTAAAGACCCGAGCCATCGGCCGTCTTCTCTGAGCTCGAGCCCACAATCGTCGGCTTCGCCCTCTCTTTGCACCACCATGATCGCCGTTCAGAACAGAGCTTTGAGCCCTGTTTTTCTGAAATAGACGCCCGAGCTTCGGCTCGGGCTGTCTTTCTTTTTTTTAAAAAAAAAATTGAATCGAAACTGAACCAAACCGGCACTAAACCCGTCGGTTCAGTGCTTTTCTTTTTTTTTCTTTTTCTCCCTTAAAACCCGTCATAGCCATCTCATCCATCGGATCTTCAATCTCAGTGCTGAACTGATTCGACGAGCATTCACTTTGGCGATTTGCAATTGGGACTTTTAAAACGTGCGTGGATAAAATTAAATATAACTTAGACTCATAATTAAATGTAAATCCATTAAATCCACTTAACGCATCTATATTAATCAATTAAGCGTATTTACTTATTAAACTCCTAATTACTCACCTAATCGTGATTAACCATTAATTATCATTATTTCAACCAAAATTATGACTAACATATAGGCAGAAAGGCATATAAAAATATGTATATTTTGTAGATATCATCTGTAATCCGCATTTTTAAACCTGTAATAACAAAACCAAACTAAAATTAGACGCATAATAAAAATATGATCCCTTAAATTCTTTAATGCATCTAAAATAGTTAATTAAAGTAAATTAATTATTAATCCCCTAATTACTATCCTAATCACAAATAACCCATTTTATTCATATTTTATCATTAAAACTACACTAGCAGATAGGTAAATAAGGTATATAATTGTGTATATTTTATGCATATCAACAAGGTCAATAATTATTTATGCGTATGTGTTAATTATATGTCATTTTTCAATTTTAGTACTTTCGTTAGGCAGCATGCTCAAGTTGCTTAACCAATTTAGTTGTACTAGAGATTTGAAAACATTTTCCCATCTCATTTTAGTTGTCTATATATATAGCTACATATGTTGTGTTCTTAGTTTGTCACGCCCTAAATTTCTAGACCTCGATTAGAGCACGGAAGCAACCAATCAAGATTGTCATGAGGTCCGAAATTTGGAACGTGACCGAATACTCGATCGATCACAATCCCAAAATACAAATTTGGAATGCACGTTTTAAAAAATGAGTGAACAACATCAAAATATCCAATCTTCACATAACATTAAAGCAACTACTTAAATTATTACAATAGTTTAAATCTCACTAATAATTATAATAAAATCTCGGCACACAGGCCAACAGGCTTCACAAAGATAACCATAAAAGAAACATAAATAGAACTTTAGTCTCTAACCTGCAACAATCCCAAACAACTCCGGCAATAATACATGCTCAGCTTCTCTCCTTTTGGATTCCTGCATCAAAAGATGCATGAGTATTCCAAAGGAAATACCCAGTAGGATGCCAAAGAAAAATCCCACATATTGACACAATATAGTAGGTACTGACATCACATGATAGAGAATAAAACCTATGCTAAACAGAATCAGGAGTTGTAAAAACTGAGTTTACTTTACCTGAATACAGACCATACTCAAAGACAATAATAGTTCGAGGTATGGTTAAGATAATCATTCAAGACTCCAAACGTACAACGCGTAAGGAGAAGACAGCAATAAATACAAGCTCCAAACATCTAAAGTGTTGGAGACAACAAATCAGTCCACTTCCCCTATGGACTTCTATACCAGAACATCCTAGAGGTTCTTCAAAAGAACCCGGCCATGCGTCTAGGGATGCTGGCCCCATCAGTGCTTATGGGCACAATGGGCGGAGACTACAATACCTTCCATAATATCTTGTAATCTAAATACGTACATATGCCTTCATCGGTTGAACTATAGAGGTTCAATATTAATCCGAGATCACTAAGGATCTAGCAATGGCTCGTGAGCATACTATGATTCCACCTCGGAGAGTTTCCATCAATAACTCTTAGTGGAGAAGTAGTTTACATAGAACTGAATCAACTTATAAACAACAGAAGTTATCTCATCTAGAGATTCACTCAACGATCTTTCTGTAATTGACTCGCAGAGGAGTACATTATAAGTTTCATTATCTCAATATGGATAGACTCACATAGGAGTGATCAAAGAACCTCATTGTTCAAATATTGGGAGACTCATAACTGAGACTCATCAAACGATTGACACACCGAGCAGCTTCACCGTACCTAGCCCTAGACAATTCACATGTCATAAAGTAAACAAGATGGTATGGTTCAAGGGTTCAAACCTTAACCGAACACTCAATGGACTCGAAACCATTTATGAAAGCTCAATACTTGGGATACTCAGCACCAGTCAGGAGAACTCAACTCTAAAGACCATTTTTCTTGAATTATCATTACTGTAATCCTTACTATCCTGGTCTTACAGTATGATATAAAGTTAATAATACCATAATTAAAGTTTTAGTAAGTACTTGTGTGTTCATCCTTAAAACACTGTGTACTGTTATATGCACAACGGTCCAATTTTGACGTTCAGTACGATATGCACAGTACATATATCATTCTGAAATTTTTACCATAAGTAGCCCTCGATGTCTAGTTTTTAATCCAATAAGTGGTATAGTTTTCTAATTTTTGTACAATTAGTTATCAATTTTTTTATTACCACTAATCGGCGCAGGAACAATTCTGGTCGAGAGCTATTTTCTTAATCTGTCTTAATGAACTGATGATAAGTACATACTTAAATGATTAATATCACTTACTGACATAAATTACTCACCTCCTAAGCTTTTTACATAACCCAATTAGCCCTGAATTTGTATAGTTTCCTTCATCTTAAGGTATGCCTTTCCAACCCAATTAATCTATACACAAGTTATCTCCCTAAAACCCATATTACTCAAAGAAGACATATATTCACAAACACTGATACGTACAGCAACATACTGACATGAATTCAATAACCTGTTTTGAAGCATCAGAACGCCTTGGTATACTGACTCGGATGAACTGGAGTAATATTTTGCATATAGTTCGTAATTAGTGTGAATTACCCGATGAAGAACATACTTATCATCTGACTCAATGCAATTGACCAATAAAAATGCCAATTTTAGTTGGACAGAACATACTATAGAACACAACCACATGGAACGACATGATTTCGATGATTAAACACAATGGGAATTTCATCTAGACGCTAGTACGCGAAGAATAGATGATTAATAATCATAGGAATGCAATTGTTCATGCACGCAACATATACCACAATGTTTCTTACATGAAACGATACCAATACGATCATGACAGCAACATCACTCTATGAATCAGTCATAAATCAGTCCTAATATGTTGATCAAACTCATTGAAGGTTCATTGAAACTCTTTATGATGAAACCAGCTAGACTTTGAGTGTGCTTCAAACTCTACCTCGCACCACCTTCCACGCTTTGCCGATCCACCAAGAAACACAACTAGGACTAAGATGAAACGTCTCTGGTTGGGATGAGTAGAAGAAGGGAGAATGCACCGGCAACTACCCACTCTCGAATTTTCGCAACTACCCACTCTCGAATTTTCCCAAAAGGATTTGCCGGCCCTCCACCAATTTGACTTAAATAGGTAAATTCTCTATCTACTTAAACCAATCTCCACCATCGATCCATCTCACATCCCATGTCCCAAATTAGTCCAGCAAAGACATCTCCTTAGTCAAGACGTGGTCCATGCCTCTTTCTATTTCAGTTAAGATTCCGAAAAAATAGGGATTAAAATCAATTCAATCGGTTTCCATAACTAATATGGTAACTTCCCCAATTAACTCCAAATTTGAACATCCCTCCTTGACAAGTGGCATAATATGCTAGTTGTCGCTATTAGGATTGCTAGTTGTCGCTATCTAGGGTTGATGCTTGCTCGTTATTGCTATTAGGATTGTTACAGGTTTTGTTGCTTTTTTATTGTGCATGCATGGTCGTCGTTCCCTGAACCCCGACCTAGCCTTTGATCCTGATCCTGAGCGACTGCCTAGAAATCGTAGAATTCACAGACACTCAATCCTTGAATCCCTACCAATGGCGGACAACATGAACCTTGGGAGTGGGAATGACCTGCCCCAGAATCCAGTAGTGCCCCATGCCCGTACCCTGTAGGACTACTACCGTCTCACTACCTACACCTCCCCCTCCTGTATCCTCCTCCCTGACACCGTGGCTAATTTTGAAATTAAGCCCAACATCATCCAGATGCTCCCCAAGTACCATGGCCAACTCAATGAGAATCCCTACAGGCATCTTCAAAACTTCCTGGAAGTTAACACAACCTTCAAGCTTACACTATCTGATGATCAAGTACACTTTAGGTTGTTCCCGTTCACTTTGAAAGATAGGGCAAAAGAATGGCTATACTCCCTTGAACATAACTCCATTTCCACTTGGGAGGAACTTCAGGCCGAATTCCTTAAGAAATATTTTCATGTAGGACGGACCAATAAGATCCGCAATGAAATTATCATATTTACCCAACTACCTAAAGAACAATTCCATTAAAGTTGGGAAAGAATGAAAGCCCTACTCCGGTCCTACCCACATCATGATGTGCCCAAGTGGCAATTAGTACAGATATTTCATGAGGGTGTGTGCAATTAGCATAAGACCCTAATTGATGCCTCTTGTGGATGCACATTCATGAAGAAAACCCCGGATGATGCTTGGGATCTACTAGAGGACCTGAGCAAAAACTCTTTACACAGTGCTACCCTCTATAGCTCTGAAGGCTATATGTCTGGCAAGAGTGCCTCAAGGGGAGGCATGTACGATGTCAAAGCCACCACCAGTCTAGAACACCAAGTGGCATCCCTAACAGAGAGGTTTGATCAGTTATTCCCTCAGTCTTCACCTTATACCCCATCCTCTCATGATGTCTGCACCATCTATGCCAGCCCTACCACACCATCGTTGACTACCCTTCAGCCTATCAAAATCCAGACCTAGTACAGGAGCACATCAACATTGCGCAGACCTACCCCAGAGCCAACAACCCATACTCAAATACCTAAAATCCTGGGTGGCGTGACCACCCTAATTTTTCTTGGAGGCAATCTACTCCAGGGCCTATTTCTAATCCTAGATGCATGGCGGGTTTCAAAGGGAGAACCTCTAGGGTGATTCTGGTAAGTACCCACATGGTTGGTACTCAGCAAGCAGAAATGGAATCTCTTTGCACTTTAGATGCATAGAGCTATTATGATTGTTTATCTTCTCCTTATACGTGTGATGTTCGGAGTCGTGTTATTTACTATTCTCTCCCTATACTTGTGAGTCGGGAACCGTTGTTGACTGACCTATCTTTTCAGGTAAATAGACCTTAGGTTCAGTCCAAATATCATTGAGTATCAGCTCATACATTTGTTATATTTCTCTTCATACTGCTAGATTCGTTTTCATTGTGTTTTTACATCCTACTGAGTGTTTCTATGAAATACTCATGCATCTTCTAATGGAGGTGCAAAAGATACCTGAGACAGGACGGTTGCAGTAGCACGAAGGTGGTTGATGATGCCGTGAAGAGATTAGAGATTGTTTTAGTATTATTCAGTTGCTTGATTTTGATACTTTATGATATTATTGGCCGATGTGTGCCAGAAACTTGGATTTTATTCTATTAACTTTGTTAAAGTTTAAATTGCTGTAATAAATATTAAGTAGGTTCATTTCATAATTTTTAATAATGTTTGAATATTGTACTACACTGAATTGCGGGATGGCCAATTACACATCCTTTTATGATGGCGTAATTGGTTGTCTTTTCGACTGTTCAGTCGCATGCCCAAGGTTTCAGCCTCGAGATGTCACTATTTTGAAGGCTTCCGCACTCCGATCGAGGTGTGAGATCCTGGGGCGTGACAGTTTTAGATCATCCAAATGTCCATTCACAGAGTAGACCCCTGATGTCCAAATGCATTTATGAGCTATCTAGTATGTCTTGTTGGTTAATGCAAATAGCTCTATTGTTGTGCACGTCCACACAACACTTCTACAACATCCGTCATTAGGATATTTCCTTTTTATTAAGTATCAGGTTGTAATCAGCCCGTTTAGGCTAATTGTTAGATGACGGGACTAGTAGAGAATAATCAGGCCCAATTTGAGGCCCATCAGCTTTGACAGATGGCGCAGCCCCCATGGGAGACGCGCCATCCTCTCCTTTTTATGGAGGTCGTCCTCCCCTTTTGAAGTTATGCAATATTGAATTCCAAACTTTCCTCTCAACTCTTCTTCTTCCTTCCTCCCTTGCCGATCCCAGTTCTTGTGGTCCATCCGGATCACAACATTGGTATCAGAGCGTCGATCCACAAGCGCTCATGCCTCCTCGCAAACAGCTCAACATGGTACCCGAAATTTTACCAGAGGCCCAGGTCGCCAAGGAGCCCTCTAGCCCCAAGGTCGACGCCGATTCCACTCAGACGGCCATGCTGTCTCTCCTCGCTTCGATCAAGGACGAACTCTGGGAGATGAGGCTCGCACAGGCTCCCCAGCAGCCCCTCAAATCTGCCATCTTGACTCCTCCGCCACCCTCACGAGAGATGGGAGGCCCTAGCAGACAGGAAGGATCTCCGGAACTAGGGGCTTCGCTGCTTGACCAGACCAGCGGTCAACCCTTTTCTTATGGGATCCAACTGGGATCCGTCAACTTGGACGCAGAAGGAGGACACCATGGCGCAGCAAGACGAGGCACACAAGGTGTTCGACGAAATGTCACAATGACCAACCGCACTCGTCCCCTGCAGGATGAGATGGAGGATGGCTGGAATGAAAACCAAGACTCGCGTGGAGGCCAGCGCAGCAGTGCAGAGCCCAGATTGGCTCGCCTGCAGTTTCCTCGGTACAACGGAGAAGACGACCCTGTTGAATGGCTCTATAAAGCTGACAAATTTTTTTCGTACCAAGGCACCTACTCCGATGATGAGCGCTTACGGGTGGCTGCATTCCACTTGGATGGTGATGCCTCCATCTGGTTCCAGGCGTACGAAAAGGAAACCCATTTTCCCACTTGGGTATCCTTCTTCGACGAGTTGTGTATTCAATTCGGGCCGAACGAGTTTCAGGACTTCAATGAGATGTTGTCAACCCTGAAGCAGACAACTACGGTAAAGGCCTATTACTCCGACTTCATGAAAATTGCTAACAGACTGCCCGACTGGCCAGTCGCTGCATTAGTGGGCACATTCAAGCGTGGGCTGAAGGCCGAGATAGCTCATGAAATGCGCCACTTCCCCTGCCGGTGCGTCATGCTAGAATTGAGGAGGAGAAACTAGCCCGTCAGAAAAGAGGAAGTCGTGGGGTATGGAGTCCACGACCGTCTGGCCACCCCAACCCTTCGGCAGGTACTACGCTCGGCTCCAGTTCGAATCGGCCAGCATTGCCAGGGTCCAATCCCACTCCTATCCGTCGCCTCATCCAAGCTCAGATGGCAGAATGGAGGGCCAAGGGCCTATGCTTCAACTGTGACGAAAAGTATGTTCCAGGCCACCAGTGTGCAGTTCGGGGTAGCCTACTCATTGTGGAGGTTGAGGACGAGGAACCTCCCCAGGTTGAGGATTTCACCCCTGTTTATGACCATGTTCAGCCAGAGATATCGGTGCACGCCTATACAGGCACTTTTATCCCACGAACCATGCGAGTCCAAGGCCTGTTAAAGTGGCAGCAAGTGGCAATTTTGATTGACAGTGGCTCGACACATAACTTCATCAACGACAGGGTGGCTCAACGCGTCGGGTGCTATGTTTCTGACGCCACCCCATTTGATGTCCTTATTGGTGATGGCAAACACTTACGGAGTTCGGGTGTGTGCGCTCAAGCGTCCTTGACCATACAAGGGCACACATTTACCACGGATCTGTTCCTCCTACCTACAAAAGGAGCGGACGTGGTACTGGGCGTCCAGTGGTTACAAGAGTTGGGCGACGTATTGTGGAATTTCCGTGACCTGATTATGGACTTTGAAGTATAAGGGGAGCGGGTGCGCTTACAAGGGACTCAACCGGGCACCCTGCATTCGGCTCAGGCAGTTGACTCCTTATGTCGATTTGCGCCTCAAGGGATGTTTCTTCAACAGCATGCAATTGGAGATGTGGTGCAGAGTGACATTCCTCCGGACATGCACCTACTTCTGGAGGACCATGCGGACATCTTCTCCGAGCCTACCGGCCTTCCTCCCCAGCGGGCCCATGACCATCACATTCCTCTTGTGCCAGGGGCCCAACCAACTAACATCAGACCATACTGTTACCCCCACATTCAGAAAGCAGAGATCGAGCGTCTGGTGGGAGATATGCTGAACACAGGTATTATCCGACCCAGCAACAGTTCATTTTCATCCCCCGTGTTGCTTGTTCGCAAGAAGGACGGCACCTGGCGCTTTTGTGTGGATTATCGCACCCTGAATGTGATTACCGTCAAAGACAAATACCCCATTCATGTGATTGAAGAGTTGCTCGATGAATTAGCTGGCGCACGAGTCATTAGCAAGCTTGCCTTGCGTTCTGGGTATCACCAAATCCGGATGCAGGCTTCGGATACGCACAAAACTGAGTTCCGAACCCACGATGGCCACTTCGAATTTTTAGTGATGCCATTTGGGCTGACCAACGCCCCCGCCACCTTCCAGAGCTTGATGAATGATATTTTTCGGCCACTTCTTCGCCAGTTTGTATTGGTCTTCTTCGACGACATTCTGATCTACAGTAACTCCTGGGAGGAGCACTTGGGGCATCTCGGGTCGGTTTTCTCGATCCTACGTGCCAATTCTTTATTTCTAAAACGTTCAAAATGTTCGTTTGGCAGTTCACAGGTAGAATATCTGGGTCATATCATCTCCTGTGAAGGTGTAGCCACAGATCCTTCCAAGGTTGCAACTATGTTATCCTGGCCGACACCTAAGTGCGTCAAGGCGTTGCGTGGTTTCTTGGGGCTGACGGGCTATTATCGCCGTTTTATCCGTCACTATGGAACTATTGCCGGGCCACTCACGGCCCTATTGAAAAAGGGCGCCTTCGACTGGACCAATGAGGCACAGATGGCCTTCGACAGACTTAAACAGGCCATGGCCCATGCGCCTGTCTTGGGGTTCCCAACTTCGATCTGCCGTTTGTGGTGGAGACTGATGCTTCGGGTACTGGTCTCGGGGCCGTCCTCTTACAAAAGGACCGTCCGATCGCATTTCTGAGTAAAGCTTTGTCGGGTCGCACTCTCTTATTGTCGGCATATGAACGAGAGATGATGGCCATCATTCATGCAGTGACTAAGTGGCGGCCGTATCTGTTGGGCCGGCGGTTCACCATACGGACGGATCATCAGCCGCTGAAGTATTTTTTGGAGCAAAGGGTGTCTACTCCGGCCCAGCAGAGGTGGGTCTGCAAGCTGTTGGGTTATGATTACGAGATTACTTACAAGAAAGGTGCTGAAAACACTGTTGCAGATGCCCTGTCTCGTCGACCCATGATGGATTCTTGTATGATTTTATCCGGACCCACTTGCCCATTCATTCCAGACTTACAGCGATCGTATGTGGACGACCCGCCCACCAAGGAGTTGGTCCAGCGTCTCCTGGCCCAACCAGCTTCTGCGCCCTTCTATGTGTGGCGGAATGACCTGCTATTTTGGAAAAATCGCTTGTGGGTGCCAGATTATGCTAATTTGCGTCGCCGCATCCTTTCTCATTTCCACGACACACCCATTGCTGGCCATGAAGGTTCGTTTCGTACTTATAAGCGGGTGAGCCGGAGTTTCTTATGGGCTGGGCTTCGTCGTGCAGTGCAGGATTATGTTGCAGCTTGTGATATTTGCCAGCGGGCTAAGTCCATGACCACATCTCCGGCAGGCCTCCTCCAGCCGCTGGCCATTCCGGCTAACATTTGGGAGGATGTTTCAATGGACTTCATCGAGGCCTTACCTCTCATCCAAGGGAAATCCGTCATATTGGTGGTTGTCGACAGGTTATCTAAGTACGCTCATTTTTGTGCATTGAGCCATCCCTTCACGGCCCGGACGGTTGCGGAGGTCTATGTGCGCGAGGTCGCTAAGCTCCATGGCATGCCAAAGTCCATCGTATCGGATCGCGACCGCGTCTTTCTGTCGAATTTTTGGCGCGAATTCTTCACTCTACAAGGTACGCAACTACATATGAGTACGGCCTACCACCCGCAGACAGATGGGCAAACAGAGGTGGTGAATCGCTGTTTAGAGCAATATTTGAGGTGCTTCGTGGGCGATCAATCCCGCCGTTGGCTTCAACTCCTACCATGGGCGGAATGGTCCTACAACACTGCCTACCACACTCGCGCGGGTTTTATTCCATTTGAGGTTGTGTACGGTCGCCCCCCACCTACGGTTCTTTCTTATGTACCTCATCGTTCTGCTATTGCTCAAGTGGATTATATACTCCAAACTCGCGATGAAGTGTTGCGACAACTTAAGCACAACTTACAGTCGGCTCAGAACCGTATGAAACAGGTTTATGATCGTGCCCGTACAGATCGAACCTTTCAGGTGGGCGCCTTGGTTTATGTGTCTCTTCTGCCCTTGCGCCAAACTTCCTTAGAACCCACTGACAATTGCAAATTGGCCCACCGTTATCATGGGCCTTATGAGGTGGTTGAGCGCATTGGGCCGGTGGCGTATCGTCTGGCCTTACCGCCAGGTTCCTTGGTGCATCCAGTGTTTCATGTCTCCCGTCTCCGCAAGTTTGTGGGTGATCCTTCTACCGTGGCCCCCAGTGCACGTTCCCCACTTCTTGAGCCAGCGGCAACTACTTCTGGTACACCTTCTCTGGCTTCTATTATTGATCGCCGTCGCGTTCGTCGTACCGGTCATATTGTCACGGAGGTGCTAGTTGCTTAGCAGGGTTAGCCGTTAGAAGATGCTACCTGGCTCCTCGAAGATGATTTTCTGGCTCAATTTCCATCATGGACGCCTTGAGGACAAGGCGCCAGCGGAGCGTGGTGGAATGTTGTGCACGTCCACACAACACTTCTACAGCATCCGTCATTAGGATATTTCCTTTTTATTAAGTATCAGGTTGTAATCAGCCCGTTTAGGTTAATTGTTAGATGACGGGACTGGTAGAGAATAATCAGGCCCAATTTGAGGCCCATCAGCTTTGACAGATGGCGCAGCCCCCTTGGGAGACGCGCCATCCTCTCCTTTTTTCTGGAGGTCGTCCTCCCCTTTTGAAGTTATGCAATATTGAATTCCAAATTTTCCTCTCAACTCTTCTTCTTCCTTCCTCCCTTGCCGATCCCAGTTCTTGTGGTCCATCCGGATCACAACATCTATATTATCTGTTATGAGCACTAACCCATTTTTTGATGTTATTACCGTAGAAACACCCAAAGGCAATGCGATTGAAGTCTTGGGGATACACAGAAGAGTTGGATGGTCTATTGGTGATTATATTCGACGGCAACCATGCTACTGGGCAGAATGCTTATGCTAGACGTCCAACAAAAAAGATGGCCCACCTTGTAGAGCTGTCGTCGGATAGTTCACAAGGTACATAAGATGATCAACCAAGGATGCAGCCCAATGAATTTGATCAATACTTGGGAGAGGATATTGGAGACAGCTCATAACATCAATCATTCTCCAATCTCATTGCTAAGGATGTGCAAGCAAGCTGTTGTGACCCGTAAGGATCACAAGGTACCGAATCAGCAAAGAAGAAGGAAAAACAGAAAAGATAACTAGAACTTGTTTGATTGTATGCATTCAAATGAGGAGGACGACCTCTTTTTAAAGAGAGCAGATGGCGCAGCTCTCTAGGCCTGGCGCCATCTGGCCAATCTGATGGGCCACTAATTGGCACTAATTATTCTCATTCTGCCTGTTACCTAACAATTAGCCTAAAGGGATCTGATTACAATAAGATACGATTCAATCAAATATCCTAATGTCTATCGTGATGGGCCAGTGACGTGGGTTGCTGTCGTATACAATGGGCCTGGCCTGACATCATAATAATCCACCACGCTCCGCTGTTCGCCTTGTCCTCAAGGCGACAGTTCCGGAAAATGAGCCATAATATCATCTTCCAACTCCCATGTAGCATCATCCAATGGTTTACCCCGCCAGGTGACCAAAATCTCTGTAGTATGACTGACACCAGAACAGGTGCGTCAGATTCGGCCAGAGGCTGAAGTGGAAGAGGTCCACGAATAGTCATGGTAGTGGGGTCACCAACAAACCAGCGGAGGCAGGAAACGTGGAAGACAGGATGAACCAGCGATTCCGGAGGTAAGGCCAGACGGTAAGCCACGACGCCAACACGTTCCACCACTGCATAGGGACCATGGTAACGGGGCGCCAGCTTGGCCTGGTCTGTCCGAAACAAGGAAGTCTGGCGCTGAGGAAGGACGGACACATAGACCAGATCACCCTCCTGGAACTCCCTGTTCGTGTGCTTTTTATCATATATCTGCTTCATTCGATTCTGCGCTGATGCCAAATTAGCTTTTAACTGCCGGAGTACCTCATCCCTCGATTGAAGCATATAATCCACCTCCGCAACGGAAGAACGATGTGGGACATAAGGGAGAACTGATGGTGGGGGTCGGCCATATACCACTTCAAAAAGGGAAAAACCCGTCCGGGTATGATAGGTCGTATTATACGACCATTCGGCCCAAGGAAGCAGCTGTAACCATTTGCGAGGCTGATTCCTCACAAAACACAGCAAATACTGCTCCAAACATCTGTTTACCACCTCAGTTTGGCCATCGGTCTGGGGATGATAGGCCGTGCTCATGTGAAGCGCTGTTCCCTGAAGAGCAAAAAACTCACGCCAGAAGTTAGATAGGAATACCTTATCGCGATCGGACACAATAGTTCGAGGCATCCCATGTAACTTAGCGATGTGGCTGATGTAAACTTCCGCCACCGTCCTGGCAGTGAAAGGGTGGCTCAGGGGGCAGAAATGGGCATACTTGGACAGCCGGTCCACAACAACTAGAATGATTGATTTTCCTTGCACCACTAGCAACGCTTCAATAAAATCCATTGAAACATCCTCCCAAACCCGATCTGGAATCGGAAGGGGCTGAAGCAATCCCTGCGAAGAAGTGGTTGCCGCCTTGGCGCGCTGACAAGTGTCACAAGCGGCCACATAGGTCTGGATGGCATGTCGGATACCAGGCCATAGGAAACTTTGACTCACCCTCTTGTACGTCCGAAACACACCTTCATGACCCGCCATCACTGTATCATGGAAATGAGAAATGATTCGCTGGCGCAAATCTCCTGTATCTGGTACCCATAATCTGCCTCGCCATAATAAAAGGTTATCATGCCATGTGTAGGACGGCTCATCCGCGGGCTGCTCCTGAAGGCGTGTGAGGAGGCAGTGAGTAAAGGGGTCGTCCTTATACGCCTGACGGAGGTCTGTGAGGAAGGGGCAACTTGGAACGGATAGTGCCAGACAGGCGCCCAGGCTGTCCCGACGCGAAAGAGCATCGGCCATTGTGTTGTCGGACCCCTTTTTGTAGATAATGTCATAATCGTACCCTAGTAATTTACTCACCCAGCGTTGCTGCGCTGGAGTGGATACTCTCTGTTCTAGGAAATATTGCAGAGGCCGATGGTCTGTGCGAATGGTGAACCTGCGCCCCAACAAATAGGGTCGCCATTTCGTTACTGCATGAACAATGGCCATCATTTCTTTTTCATAGGCTGACAGTTGCAGCGAGCGTCCAGAGAGTGGAGAGTGCTTTGCTAAAGAAGGCCACTGGTCGATCTTGTTGCAACAGGACCGCCCCCAGGCCCGTATCCGAAGCATCCGTTTCCACCACAAACGGAAGGGCGAAATCCGGCAAGAGAAGGACAGGCGCTGTGACCATGGCTTGTTTTAAATGATTAAATGAATCCTGGGCCTCTGTCGTCCAGGAGAAGGCCCCTTTTTTTAGCAATGCCGTAAGTAGGCTGGCCAAGACACCGTATTGTCGGATAAACCGGCGGTAGTAACCTGTTAAGCCCAGAAAGCCACGAAGGCCCTTCACACATGTGGGCGCTAGCTAGGAGGTCATAGCTGAAACCTTTGCCGGGTCAGTGGCTACCCCATTACGATCAATAATATGGCCCAAGTACTCCACCTGTTGGCTGCCAAAAGAACATTTCGAGCATTTAAGAAATAGGGAATGCTCTCGTAGAGTAGATAACACCAACCTCAAATGTTCCAGGTGGGATGCTCATGATTTGCTGTAGATGAGAATATCATCAAAGAAAACCAGAACAAACTGCCGAAGGAAGGGGCGGAAAAGATCATTCATGAGACTTTGAAATGATGCTGGCGCATTGGTTAGACCAAAAGACATGACGAGAAACTCGAAGTGACCGTTGTGAGTGAGAAAAGCCGTCTTATCCACATCTGACGGTTGCATCCGAATCTGATGGTACCCAGAGCGCAAGTCGAGTTTGCTAAAGAACATAGCACCAGCCAATTCGTCCAATAACTCCTCAATGACCAGAATAGGATATTTGTCTTTCACAGTAATTGCGTTCAAAGCACGATAGTCCAGCAAAATTGCCAAGTCCTGTCCTTTTTGCGCACCAACAGAACAAGCGAAGAAAAAGAACTAGTACTAGGTTGAATGATACCGGACTGCAGCATGTCTTTTACCAATCATTCAATCTTTATCTTCTGAACGTGTGGATAACGATATGGTCGTACATTAGCCGGGGCGGCACCAGGAAGAATGGGAATGGAGTGATCATGCGTTCTGGCTGGCGGTAGCCCAGTTGGCTCGGAGAAGAGGTCTTGATGGTCATCCAACAGGAGTCGCATGTCCTCCGGAATGTCGACCTGTGCCACATCCATACTTGACCATTGTTGCAGCATCAACCCCTGAGCAGCAAACCTGAAAAAAGACCCAACCACCTGGGCAGTGTGTAGCGCACCAGGTTGTGCCCCTTGCAGGCGCACCCGCTGCCCCTGGACTTCAAAATCCATAATTAAGTCTTTAAAGTTCCAAACCACATCCCCTAAGTCTTGGAGCCATTGGACCCCTAAGACAACATCGGCTCCCTTGGTTGGCAGCAAAAAGAGATCAGTAACAAAAGTTGACCCTGGATAGTAAGGGCGGCTTGGGCACATACCCCCGAGCTCCAGTGATGCTTGCCGTCTCCAATGAGGACGTCAAATGGTTTGGCATCCGTCACATAGCAACCCAACTGTTGTGCTACCTTGTCGTTAATGAAGTTGTGGGTAGACCCACTGTCAATCAGCACGGCTACGTCTTGGTGTTTGAGAAGCCCTTGTACTCGCATAGTGCATGGGGTGAAAGTGCCCGAATATGCATGCACTGAGATCTCTGGTTGCACGTCATTATAATCGTGGACCATCTCCTCGACAGGGTCTGCCATGTCCTCGTCAACTTCCACAATTAATAAGCTTCCTGGGGCTGAACAGCGATGACCCTTGACAAACTTCTCGTCACAACTGAAACATAATCCCTTGGCTCTGCGTTCTTCCATCTGGGCATGGGTTAGTCGACGGACTGAGGGAGTGCACGCTCCTGCGGAAATGGGCCGGCCGGCAGAGTGGCCAGATGCTGGAGTTGGTCCTAGCGCAGGACTGTAAGGGGTCCTCTGTACCATTCCACCATGCCCCCCTCGTCGTTGTCTGGCCAGTTATTCCTCCTCGATGCGAGCGTGGCGCACCACATCCCTCATCGTGTGGCAAGGGTAGTGTCTCATCTCGTCTGCTATCTCTGGCTTCAATCCCATCTTGAATGTATCCACGAGGGCAGCCACTGGCCAATCAGGCAGACGATTGGCAATCTTCATGAACTCAATATAATATGCCCGCACCGTTGTGGTCTGGCGCAGGCTGGATAACATCTCGTTAAAATCTTGAAATTCATTGGGGCCAAACTGCACGCAGAGTTCATCAGCAAAGGATGCCCATGTCGGAAAACGAACTTCCTTTTCGTAATAGCAGAACCACACCGAGGCATCGCCATCCAGATGAAACGCAGTGATGCGTAGACGTTCGGCCTCCGAATAAGTTCCCTGGTAGTCAAAGAATTTCTCCGCCTTGTAGATCCACTCCGTGGGATCTTCTTCTCCATTGTAGCGTGGAAATTGAAGACGAGCCAGTCGGGTCTCGGCCCCTCCACGCCAGCTCCCTTGAGGGCCCAGCGGCTCCTCCCAGTCCCCATCGATCTCCCGTTAGATATTTCGAAGAGGCATTGTCATAGAGGCATTTTGTCGAACACCTGGTATGCCTCATACCCCTCCTCCCAAACGGCCTTCATTGGTTGCCTGGTTGACAGATCGAAAGCGAACCCCTTGCATGGTGTGGTTCAGCGGAGGAATCCCAGTGCATGATCCACCATAACCCCTCGAACCACCCGCCTGTGACGTTTCACCATTGGGTACAGAAAAAACTGGCGGAGGAGTCAGCGCCCCCCTGTTTGGTTGGCCGTGGTTGATGCCTTCGTCGTCTGCAACTGCAGTAGCTGCGCAAGCATGGTCCTGATCTCGGTCATGTCATTCTCACCGGTCTTCGTCGGGCTAGTGGCATCGTTGGTCCTGTCGGAATCTGGCTGTGGCTCATTAGCCATCGCCGGCTGTTTACGAGGCGGCATTTCAGTCACGGATCAGGACCGCTCTGATATCAATGTTGTAACCCGTAAGGATCACAAGGTACCAAATCAGCAAAGAAGAAGGAAAAACAGAAAAGATATCTAGAACTTGTTTGATTGCATGCTTTCAAATGAGGAGGACGACCTCCTTTTAAAGAGAGCAGATGGCGCGGCTCTCTAGGCCTGGTGCCATCTAGCCAATCTGATGGGCCACTAATTGGCACTAATTATTCTCATTCAGCCCGTTACCTAACAATTAGCCTAAACGGGTCTGATTACAATAAGATACGATTCAATCAAATATCCTAATGTCTATCGTGATGGGCCAGTGACGTGGGTTGCTGTCGTATACAATGGGCCTGGCCTGACGTCACAACACAAGCCTCTTTGCCCCGGGCTCCTCAAGACGTCCTACTTATTGCAACATATCCCAGGTGCACGAATATGTAAACTTTATAATGTTATACCATCATTAGAGTCTATGACATGGTATTAATGTTGTATAGCAACATATGTGTAATCGAATAGTATTTGTACCTTTATTATAGTGTAGGACATTTATTATTCCTTATCTTGTGTGTAGGTACCTCCACATGATGACTCTCCTGCTTCCCAAACTCCCATATAGATGCCTCCACATGCCCATACTGATTTCCTCAACCCTAACCATGTTGACAAGCGTAAGAGTTTGAAGAGGAAGTCTGTTACCTCATCATAAGTATCCACTCGCTTCCAAACACTATCTGACGCTATGCTTGCCAGAAATGCGCTTGCCAAGAAGCATGTAACCATGTTATCTTAGGCGAAGCAATCAGCGAATGAAGAATACACCAGAGCTGTGATTCTACTACGCCGCCTTCTAGATATGATGTCAATAACCCAATGCACAATTATGCTCTATCTATATTCCCGAATGAGCATAATAGACGCATGTGGCTGATCCTCGAAGATGATGTCCAACTTGCTGAGCAATGGGTGAAGAGACTGGGATGGGAAGAAACCGCCCATCTAGACCCGTAGGGAACTATTTGTTTGATGAAGCGACTGTATTTTCTAATAATCTTTGCACTGTTATGTATGTGACTCCTGTGATTGGTGAACTGCCCATCTATCCTGTAGGGAACTATTTGTTTGATGAAGTGACTGTATCTTTTAAAAATCTTTGCACTATTATGCATGTGACTCCTGTGATTGGTGAACTGCATGTGAGCATCTGATTGGTGAACTATTTTGAAGCCTTGAAGCATGTAACTACTATTCTGTTATGCATGTGAATCCTTTGAATTGTGAATCCTTCCAAGTACATGTGACTCCTACTATGCTTATATATATGCATAGTGTTGCTTCTCGTTGCAGTCATGATAAGAAAATAGGGGCTGGATTGCATCCTATATCGTGTTCTCTCCCTCTATCTCTCTATCGTCATGTATTGCTCTTTCCATCTGTATTAAGGGGTTTATGTGATGATGCAGTTCATCTCACTAAAATAATAGCATATAATCGATTCCACTATAGACATTGCTATTGTTTCATCGATTAGACGATATGATGATGCTATCTTGTCATCGAAATGATGATATCCAGGGCTATCGTGTAATCGATTACATGATCGCCCTCGATATCGTGTGTTCGATTACACGATAGCCCAGGCTATTTTGTAATCGATTACACGATAACCCTTGCGTTTAATCAATTACACGATAGCCCTGTATTCACACACATGATAGCCCTGGGTTATCATGTAATCGAACACAGGATAGCCCAACGCTACCATGTAATCGATTACACGATAGCCCAGTGCTACCGTGTAATCAATTACACAATAGCCCAAGCTATCGTGTAATCGATTACACAATAACCCTATAACTTATCTGATGCATGTCTCTCTCAGTATTGATGCTTATTCCCTCTATTTCTCAAATAGATGCCGTGTATTCGCCCATATTATCCACATCATTGAAGTTGAGCCTTCCATGTCACGGGAAACAATGGACCCTCGAGTAAGCCAATCAGCTTCCCTACATGTTTACATTGCATTATTCAATGATAAGTAGCATCCGGTTAAACATTATTTTCAATGTGAATTTGTAGGTGTGGCTGTACTATGGTGAAGATGATGGTGATGCAGCAATAATCCACTAGTGTGCTATAGCAATGGAACAATATTCAAACCTTCCCCCTCGTAATGTTGTTTACCCACATCGGCAGAGGTGAGAAGAGTTAGTTGGTGACATGTTATATAAAGTAACAAATGATAGAATGTGTAGGGACGTGTATCGAATGAACAAACAAACGTTTATTGAATTATGTAGACAAGTTAGAGAATTCGGTTTGGTAGATAGGCGAGGAGCATCTGTTGAACAACAACTAATGATTTTTTGTTAGCTGTTGGGTCATGGTACTTCGGTTCGTAAGTTGGGGCATGAATATTCTTACTCATAAGAGACCATACATAGGCATGTGTATAAGGTTTATGCCACATTTGAATAATAGTTTCATGCTAAAATCTGCCCCATAGTTCCACTCGACCACGTGCCATCATACATTCGGAATAATAGAAAATATTATCCATTTTTCAATAATTGTGTGGGGGCGATAGATGGCACGCATGTCATGGCAAAGGTGAACTTTGAATTGTCAAACGCATACAAGGGTAAACAAAAGGTGACTACACAAAATGTCATGTGTGTGTGCGATTTTAGCATGCATTTTACTTATGTCGTGATAGGGTGGGAGGGCTCCACCCATGATGCAAGAGTTCTAGATTCGGTCTTAGAATATATGACATCTAGTTTCCCACGACCACTAGAGGGAAGTATTACGTGGTAGATGCAGGATATGTGAACAAGGTGGGGTTCTTATCGTGTATTCGATTACATGATTGTATGCCTTGAACAGAATATCTGCGGACTCAGTTTAAACATTCATGTTGTCGATTACATACTTGAATATGAACAGAAAAGAATGTGTATCTGTATATGTCTTACAAATGTAACGTGTATAATACAATCATGAATATGAACAGAATAGAATGAAGTTACACGTGCATTTTGCAATTAGTATTCTCTTTTTGAATCATCAGTCATGTAAACTACTGAATGAGTCTTCGTCAAATTCCCTCTCAATCTTTCCCCTAAGCAGAACTGCAGCTATCATAGGCCTCTCTGCCTCTTCCTTCAGGGATGACTGATACATGAGCGGCACTTCTGCCTGCTTGTCCCATCGAGGCCTCTCTGCCTCCTTCTCCCGGGGTGACTTCTCCGTGGGTACTTCTGCCTACTCATCTATTGTGGCCTTTTTTCCACTATTCTCACCTCTTTTGGTAGGTCGCCTCTTTCGGCTGACATTCACAGGCTTATGAGCCTTCTGTGGTGGTTCACGTGAATCTTGTGGTGCGTCTTCACCCAACTTGTCCACTAGCACCCTTAATGTGTTTGAAGACTCCTTCATTCTCTGAAGACCCTCAAGCCCTAATCTTCCATCATATTGAACTTTTCGAGGGCGACATCAATTAGGGAAGTAATATCCCTTGAAGAATACCCTGTAAGGAGATAGTTGGATGCTGGACAGTCTTCAGCATCCTCTTCCTTGGTGATGACAGAGTATGAAGTTGCTTTAGTGCCATGAGGAGTGACTCTTCGAACAATGGGGAGATGGCATTCACTACTTCTGTTTCGGCATGCAACTTCTCAAATACCGTTATTTGCTTCCATCACAAGACAACCAAATCCAGGCCATCTTCTAACTCTTAGAGTACATGGACCCATTATGGAGTGAAATATTGTTGTGTGCTCGAAGAACCATATCTGTGTAATCAAATAAACATCATTAGGCAATGGCGGATTAAGTACAGTGCTAGAAAATCGAACACACGATACACCAGGGCTATCATATCATCAAATAGACGATAGATGTGCCTATCGTGTAATCGATGACACGAGAGTTGTGCCTATCATGTAATCGATTACACGATAGCGGTCCATTTCGTGTAATCAATTAGACGATAGAGGTGCCTATCTTGTCATCGATTACATGATAGAGGGGGCTATCGTGTAATCAATTACATGATAGCAGTGCCAGTTGAGTAATCGATTACAGGATAAGGTGCTAATTGATGTAAAATTTTAACTATTTTGCTCACAATCGCACGAGACTACGTATAAGCTAGTGGAAACGAGGTCGAACCCAAAGGACTTGTTTTGATTTAACTAATTCTAATGAAGAAATTAAATTTGTAATGATTTAACTAACTAAATGAATAAACTTTAACAAGAAACTAAATTTATGAGAATATCAAGGCAATGAATCCACCACTAAACATGCAATTACTACTCTTAATTATTATTCCCACAAATTGATATGACACAGTAACTCGTGTTCTTGGTCGGACACACGAATTACCAGTGAATGCGCTACACGTTCTTGGTCGAAAATGAAAAGTTCATTCACTATAAATTAATATAATTAACTCAATCCTGTTCTTGGTTAGACGCAAGGGATATCAAGATCAAATTCCATCCATAATCAATTAAGTCTATGGTCAAAACTTAAAAGAAAAACTCATGTAATCGAATTAAGCATAAATCATATCAACTCTATTAAATTAAACCATCAAGAGTAATAATACACATCTAGGCTTCATCTAGCCTTGATAAAGAAGTTCAGCTAGACATGAAATTAGAGAAAAGAAAAGTCTATTATGGTGTATTCATTGGCATGAATCACTTCTTTTTCTCTTCTTCGCTAGCCTCCAAGGTGTCTAAAATCTGATCTTCAATGCTCAAAACGTCCCCCCTTAAAGCATATATATAGGGGTGAAGAGAAACCATGAAACCCCCTTTTAATTCCGACTCAAAATAAGGTTTTTTTAAGTTTTGCGAATACGGCGATCGATCGCTTACTGTGTCGATCGATCACTTACTGTTCACGAAAAAATTTCAGTAAATACGATCGATCAATCGAAAGGTGAAGATCGATCATTTTCTGCTTCGGCGATCGATCGCTTCAATGTGCCGATCGATCGGTTATTATTCATATTTTTATATCAAAATCTTCTAATGATCATAACTTTCTGCTCTGAACTTCGAATTGTGTGCAGTGGGTGGCGTTGGAAAGCTAACTTCTTGAACTTTAACATGAATCTTGAACTAGTCCAATCATAGATACGCACTCAAAGTTGTGAAGATTTAACCATTGGATCACATTTCACCATATATGCAACTTATTCTTATTTCGTACAAAAACCTAAAAATAACATTAGAGAACACTAAAATATAATCAAACACTAATATAAACATAAGTTAAGGAGCTAATAAAATGCATAATTCAATAATAGATCAGGTTCATATCGTGTAATCGATTACACTATTTGGATATATACGAGTTACCTATAATACATAAGTTGTTTCTGCCATACTGCCGCTGCTACTCATCTCTCTGGCATATCTACACTGTAGACCCCTAGATGCTTGTGATATTTTAGAAACAAGTATTTTTTGAATGGCTAGAGGCCAATTGTATGTTGAAACTTGTGAGAGATCGTTGAGATAATCACACAGCTTTGGAGGGTCTGATTTGGTAGATTGTGGAAACAACACACAACAAAACATGTGTAGGATGATCAACCGAACTATATCATCTTGTGAAAGAACTTTATACCCAGTCAAACATTGATCTATTATTTCTTCAATGAATGGCTTCCCCGGTTTCTGCGTGGAGAAAAACTTGTGGTAGAATTCACTTTCCACGGCCAGGACTTTGCCATCAGGAGCTATCCACATCACCTTCTCTCCAAATGCACGCAACCCAGTGATGAGGGCAACATCCTGCTCAGTGAGGGGTAACCTTTGCCCCTTAATGTTGAACAACTTATCACGCTCATCCCAACAGTCCACCAACACATCAACCAAATTCCTAGCCACCACTACCTCTACACATTCGAATATGCACGCAAAACCCGTATGTTGCAATCGTTCCTTACACTGTGGGTTATGCTCTACAAGTTTGAAAGATCTTGTGAGAGCTCATGGTGTAAACTGTGTGCGAATACATGGCCGAGCATTACATCTCCTCTTGTTCTACGTAGAACTCCTCTCGTGGGTGGAAGATTGTTGTGTATCCATCTATTCTGGAACCATAAATGATTGTGTCACCTCTTAGACGATATCAGCAGGATCATGTTCTCAGTGGCGCGATATGAGAATGCTATCGTATCATCGGACATAGGACATCAACCCAAAAAAATGTAACAAGAAACCAAGAACCTCATATTTTAATCTTACCAGTGGGTTGGAGTTGTCTCCGTGGCTATATTGTCAGCAAACGCGAACCCTAAACCCTAATTCTTTGCCTTGAGCGAAATGTCAAGCTTAATCTCCGTCAGCAATCCTTAACCATCTTCTGCTGCAGCGACTAATGTGAATCTCGCCGGTTGCAAACCCTAACCCTCTTTCACCGCACCGCCGATACTTTCCAAGTGACAAAATTGTTGTAAAACGGGTTTATATACTGTTTGGGAAAGTGAAGTTTAACACCCAAGAAATCTGATAAGAAATGTGGATTTGTAGACCAATGAGGAGACGGGAGTTGATATTAAAATTCAAGAAGAAAGTTTTCCAATGCCACCGACTGTTCACAATTCGGAGATCGGAGCAAAAAATTTATGATCGTTTGAAATTGTGCACATGATCGATCGCCTTTGAAAATGATCAATCGAAAGTACTGAAATGTTGCGAAAGTGAGCAACGATCAATCGAAAGTACTGTGATATTGGGGAAGCGAGCGGTGATTGATTGATTATCTGTTGTGATCGATTCCACCGGCAGAAGTTGCTGATTTGATATAAACTCAAATAGGGAATCCTAACTAAATGGGGAAGCCAATGTGGTAGACGTCCCTAGCCAAATTAAAAAGGAGATTTCCTATTAGAGGATTAGAATTGTTATTAAGAAAGATATTTTGTATTTAAGCCACAAGAGAGGGAGGGCCGGCCCATGCTTGGACGCCCAAACCCTAGGACGACCCTTGTGTTTTTCTTCTGCTTTTTCCTTCACCCCTCTAGCAAGCTCTCAAGTCTATTCCTCGATTCAAGTCAGTGCCATTGCGTTGGCCGGAGGTTGAGAAGAAGAGGAGCTACGCGAAGACATACGAAACACGTGTATTCATAATCGGTAGGATGGTTTTTCCCTACCCTTTTTCTTTCGATTATTCCTTCGAGTAGGAATTCAACCTTTGCTCCAGATCAATGTCATTGATAGATATATTGCTTCGATTAACTAGAATTTTATGATACATGATTAGGGGATTGCTCGTATTGTCAATATTATAGCTATGTCTATTAATACTTGCACGTTGGTCCTTAGATGGGAACATCATTCAAGTTTGATACTTTTATTTATTGCTTTGACACCAAAAAGCCCCAACCTTGTACTGTAATTTTCTAATTTCATTGGTTCAAGGGATTTTGCATTGATGTCTTAGTGTTAAGGTCTTTGTTATCAATGGGGTCGTTGCCTAAACTGTTACATGTGTTAAAAGGCCTATTAAAAGTATATAATTATGGAATTCCATAAGATTCTAGGATCTGTAATGAACCTAGGAGGGGAGTAATTATGTATGATAAGACTCTATTAACTCTAATAAGGGTTAATTACATGAGATACATAAGTGTGATTAAGAATTGTAATCTCGGCCAGTACCATTTCTGCACCGATAGTCAGTAATATAAAAATAATATATAATTATAGAAAAATCATAAAAATAAACTATCAATGGGGTTAGAAACAAACCTCATAGAGCTAACTCCAGTAAAACCGTTACAGTCTAATTGTAATTGTACTGACAGTGGGAACAGTGGAAAGTGGACTATTACGCGTACAACAGTGTGCTGTAATTAGGGTTAAGACACTAATACGTGATATTACTACATGATATTGTATAATAAGAATTAAAATGGCAATTTATTCAGTATATTAATGATTAAGCAATACCACAGTAAGACTAGATGAGTGGATAGACCTATGGTATGGGGTGGACCAAAGCGATCTAGCGTATTCATTGTTCCTGATTTCATAACATAGTTTGGTGTCGGTTTGAAATTCTATTTGGAAATCAAACTATCAAAAGCTTATTCTCATTCTTAACTTTGGATTCATAAATAATAAACCCAGGTATTTTTTGGAATGTTCCTATCTAGGGCTATGCATGAAGTATGTGTTAAAAGTATTAAAAATTGATCTATACTCCTATGGTGAGTCTTTTGATATTTTTAGATATTTGAATCTCCTTAGGACACCAGAAGTGACTCATATTCTGACGAAAGACATTGATGTTCTATTCGTACTCTTAGAGTGAGTCAACTAGTGGTAAAAGATACCCTGATTTTTAGAGAGTTGCGACCTCTGCTGTTGTTGGAATATTATTCATTTTGATAATTGAATTGTTCTCCACTAAAGACCTTGCGAGGATCTCTCCTAGGTAGAATCATAGTATGCTCACGAGCCATTGTTAGATCTTGCGAGATCTCCAATTATTTATAGAACCTAGTTCCTGCCCGAATGGAGGCATTGTACGTACGTTTAAACTATATAATATTGCGGAAGGTCTGCAGTCTCCGCCCATTGTGTCTGTAAGCACTAAGGGGGTCAACATCATAGACGCGTGGCATTCTTTTTTAAGAGATCCGTAAGCACTAAATCTCCAATTTTTAAGAGATTAATTTACATTGGAAGTGTGAGTAAGTATACTAGAGGATAGAAACACTTAACTAAGCATATCTTTCTATTACAGTCCTCTTGGATCATGTGCTTGAGCTAATAAAACTCACTTACACACATTAATACATAAAGTGATATTAGATGAGAAGAGGAATGGAATTTATACAAATTCTTGGAGATAACTTCTAGTTGGAGTAGGATTATGGAAGAATTAGATGGACAGTGGAAAAATGAAACTTCCCAAGTCAAGACTCTTGATGAGCGCCATGAATTTAATTAGGAGAATCCTTTTGTTATCAACTTACTTGATTTAGGATAAGCTCATATTAGAAAGGGAGATTAGGCTTCTAATAGGACTCCAATTAGTAGGGGAGCGCTATCTATATATTTGCCTGCTGGCTGGCTTGGTCTTTATTTTGTATGACCGATGTATTTCCCTAGGGTTTTCTCTCTCGAACTCTTTTCTTTCTCACCTCCCTCGACCCTGGCATTGCAGGCCGACCAGAGACATGACAAGGAGATATGGGACGGCAGCACTGAGGTGAAACAACGAGAAGATTCGATAAAGGTTGAGGTAGGATGATTTTACGTGGTTTCTTCTAGGATTTTGTTTTTTAAGATACCTAGATTTCTTCGTGTTGAAGTCATATAAAGCCATGTTCCTACTACAGTTATGTTCATCTATATACTTGAATGTGCTCTTAAATGTTGCTGATGTCATATGCACTATTGTCATGATTGTTTGAATTGACTTCGATCGTTTACTTCAATCATGTTTCAATACTCGTATTGAATATTGATAAGAACCCTAATTATATGTTGCTTCCTTATTACTGCCATCTTCATATTCTCGACCTTGCTGCCCGATCATAATGGTCTTATTTCATGAAGCTATTATATATGTATGAAAGTAAGCAATTTGTTACATGCCTAAAATCGACTGAACACTGTCAACTTGCGGAATTGTCGATCAAAACTTGTCTTGCTTAGTCATGTACCTTCCCGGCCAATATATAAATATGTATCATGTACTAAGCATGATTAATTACTAGTGGTCTAAGTTGTAAGACTATTTAAGTATTGTATAAAACCCTAGTTAAGATGAAAAGTTGATCTCGGGTCAGATTGTTGCTCTCGACTAGAACTGTTTCCTAGGCTGACACCCAATACAAAATAAATCATAACTAATTCTAGAAAACTCATAAAAATATCTAGAAATTATTCGTACTATCCTTGGGAATCATGTAAATCCAACCTTTCTATTCTGGACAGAAACCTGTTTTCCTTGAATAGCACTCATTTAGATAACCTAGAAAACTAGTGTTGTTAACCAGCAGTAAAGAGATAAGACTAATACTAAATACATTAATCAGTGTATGCCTAAGTGTCTCTAAGTAATTTTATGTACCATATAACAAATTACAATAGTAAGAAGGGTAAATAATTTTTGTCGATTTTATTGAAACCCAACTGAACATTGTAAAACCCTAACTAAATATCATATGATTATACAACTACTGGAAAGACCTAATACTTATAAAATAATTTTAGTAAAAAATTTTGAATCATTGAAACACTCTCTTAAAGTCAAGATCTATAGTAAACATTGTGTCATTCAATTACAGTTCCTATTCAATTTCAATCAAGAAAGTCAGTTTCCAAAGGGATCGTTGCGACACTCCGTATACTTGCGACATTTCTGTTTTGCATAATAATTGCCCTAGTCAGTTCCTACGAGCATGGTTGTGACATCTCTATACCACACATTCGTTGCCTGAGTAAGTTCTACAAGGACCTTGCGAGGCTTAGTATACTTGCGGGACCCTTGTCTGTAGGAAACTAACATAGTATGCTCAATAAATCATGATAGATCCACGAGACTTAATATACTCGCCAGATCTTTGTATTATTATTTTGGACCTTGTGAAGATTTTATATTTTAGAATAAAATAGTCTTGATTGCTAGTTCAGCATAAAAAACCAAAGGTTGTGTCAACTATTCTTGTAGAGGGAAGTTTATAGTTTCAATGTTGCGGGCTATAAAATGTTCTGCTAATCACATTAAAATGAATCTAATTCTGTTTGTTTTCCGATAACTTCAGGTGAATATCTTGACTCACACGGAGAATATAAAGCTTTCAGAAAAGCAGATTGCTGACGTAGAAAAATAAAAAAAGAAGCACAGGGAACAAGATCAAACATGTGGAGAAACCAATTTGCACCTTGCCTAAAAAGAAAACATGGACTCAGAATGCTCCTTGCCTAAAAAGAAAACATGTGGAGAAACCAATTTGCACCAGCTGAGTTCCATTGTTTGTGGTGACCAGTCACGTGAAGCTTTTGAACCTGGAGGTAAAATTGTTAAAAATTCTTTATTTTCTGCACATGCTGGAGAGAAGGAACAACTTAGTCAGGACAATATTCCTACTATTGAGGGTGAAAGTACTCAAAAGCAAAGTTTTGAGGATGATCATTTATTGTCCAATGTTGGAGGTCACCAGAAGGCTTCGCAGAAGAAACTGCTTGAAGAATTGGCAGAAACAAAAAAGCATAATAAACAACTCTGTCAAGCAGGGACCCCATTGAAGAAGTTGCAGAAAGTAAGGTTATATCATCTTGTGCTAGAAATATGGTTTCCAATTCACGTAGAAAAGGTGTTGTGAAACAAGCAAAGAATGGCTTAACTGTTGATTCAATGAAATCACAATCTAAGGACAAAGATGAGAATGTCTCTGTGAATTCAAATACATACAATGCTAATGGAAGTAGATCTAAAAGAAGTAGCAAAGATTTGATTGCTGATGACAGAAACTGATCCTGAACCTGATAGTGGTGGTGCTCTTTGGGACATATTTCGAAGAGAAGATGTTGGAAAGCTAGAGGAATACCCGAAGCATTGTAGGGAATTTAGGCACACTTATTGCTTCCCTCTGGAATAGGTAACTAGTGTATTGAAGCAAGATATTTAATATATTGGTATTAATGACACATTTTCCATGTCTTTCACTTCTTTTCTCTCTTTTTTACATTCAGGTTGTTCATGCCATTCACGATCAGTTTTTCTACCTGACAATTGAACATAAAAGGAAGCTGAAGAAGGAATTTGGTTTGCTTTCTATTCATTCAGTTAGTTTTTGTCATGCCCCAAATATTCAACTCTTATTAGAGTGCAAATCTTCTAAACATACTGAATACTTAAGGTGTCAAGGGAATTTTGCCGTCAATCACACAATCACAAAAAGATGTATAAAATGACAAACTTCCAATGGATGGGCTATTAATAAATGAAAAATTCAAATTGAACAAGATATAATAACCTGTAATTATTTTCTAATAGTCTAAGACTCTAAATGTCATTTATTACAATATCTTTAAAGTAAATTGCAATAAATATTTAAGCTACAAAATTCTTCACTAATCCACTCAATTCAACTAATCCTTCAAGCGTGATCTTCGGCTAAATCTACATGCAAGATGCATGAATATTCTAAAGAAATACTGAGTAGGATGCAAAACCGCAATAGAGATATAATATGAAGTTCAAAGACAATATTGTAAGAGGAAGCAAATGTAACATGAATTTCAAAATATGTTACCATCAATAGGAAGAAGTGATTCATCATACTAGAGAACTCATCATATGAATGAATTAATCAAACTCCATAACATCTATAGTGCTAGGAGGGATTCAATTTTGGCTCTAAGATTAATACTACTTGCAAGTATACTAAGCCTTGCATACTTGATCGCCACTAGGGGTTTTTGGATGAAACCTACCATGAGTCTAGGGTGAGGACCGCAACGGTCCTCACGGACACAATAGGCTGAAACTGTTAGGCGTTCTGTGATGTTTAACCAATCTAAAACGTATGTGTTGTGCCTTCTGATCATTTAAATATAAAACCCTTACAAGTGCACAAGGTAATTTTACTACGGCGAGTATTAAAGGGTTGTCGAACCTCAAGGATGGATTAATATTTTACCAAATTCAAAAGAAAGTAGCAGTGTTTATTCTAGAATAAGAAAGCAATGGACTTTTAACTAAATTACTAGAATTCAATCAATATGGAGAATATCAAGCCAGAAAATCCACCACTAGACATGCAATTACTACTCTTAATTATTATTAAGCATAAGTTAACATGATATGGTAATTCGTGTTCTTGATCGGACACACGAATTACTAATGAATTCACTAACGTTCTTGATCGGACACGAAAGTTCATCCACTATTTTGTAATCAATCCTATCCTTGATCGATCATAGAATCAACACAAACCTGTTATAATGTAATTAATCTTATCCTTGATTGGGCATAAAATCAATCACAATATCTAATTCCATTCATAATCAATCAAGTCTATGGTCAAGCACTCAAACGAATATTCATGAAATCGCATTAAACATGAATCATAATCAACTTTATAAAATTAAACTATCAAGAGTAGCAATACACATCTAGGACTTCATCTAGCCTTGCATAAAAGTTTAGTTACACATAGAAAGAAAGAAAAGAGAAGCCTGTTTATGTAGATCCATCGGCATGAATCCTTCTTCTTTGCTCCAAAAGGCTTCTTCTCTTGCTCCTCTCTAGCCTCCAATATAGCTCAAAGGTGATCTCCAAGTTAGTCTCCAAGATAGCCCAAAACGTTCTCACATAAGGCCTATTTATATATTTGAAGAGAAATCACGAAGTCCATTTACAAATCTAAATCGAAATAGGTCTTATTTCGGTTTACCGCACACGATGATCGATCGCTCCGTATTACCGATCGATCTCTTCCTGATCGATCACAATTCCTTCGTTATTTTCCTCCGATCGATCGTTATGTCGATCGATGCCGTATGAATCCGATCGATCGTTGTTAATGTCTTGCACATATCAAAAACTCCAGTAGATATGATGGATCATTTTAATGACAATCGATCATTTCCTTCAATAACACTGTTTTGTGGCACAGGCAATTGATCATATTGAATGGCCGATCGATCGTAGTTACTGTTCATGAATTTCTAATGGCTATAACTTTCTGCTCCGAACTCCGAATTGCGCGTGGTTGGTGGCGTTGGAAAGTTGACTTCTTGAACTTTAATATAAACTTGAATTAGTCCAATCAGACATTTGTACACGAAGTTATGATGATTTAGCCATTGAAGTCTTTTTTTACCACATTTCTGCGTATTACTCTTGTTTCCTACAAAAACTAAAAACTATATTAAAGTAGTAGTAATTCTAATCAAACACTAGCATAAACATAAGTTTAGGAGATAATAAAATGCATAATTTATGTGTAGATCACCTTCTTTGGGTAGGAGCCTTAGAGTATATCGGCAGACCTAAAGGTGGTGGCCGAGGCTGGACAAAGGTCACCGTCGTCGGAGGACTGCCGCTGGGTTTGATTGGAAACTAGTCGGGCAGATCGATCGGGACTGTGGCAAGAGACAGAGGAGATGGTGCAGGCGGGCACTGTGGGTTATGCGGTGGCAGATCTGGTGGTGGTCATAGCTCAAGGCTGCGTGACCGGAAGAAGAATCCATTCCTTGGATGACTCTGTCGGCATCGGATCTATAGTCGCCATCAGCATATCTTCGCCTGGGTCGATCAGAAAGGAGGACCATGGGAGATGCTTTTCGTCGACGAAAATCGCCATGCCGGTTTTCTTAGCAGGATCAAAGCCATCAAATACAAATCCTCTCCCGTTTTTGCTGAGGGCCAGCCATGGTGGAGCTTTCAATATGAAAGGGGCGGACATTGATCTTTTGAAATCCCGGCAACAGAAATGCGGCGTCTTTGTTGCAAGACTGCGACTGATCAAGGGAGGGGGCAGGTATTGGGTGGAGGCACAATCTCAGCCGACGGCGGGAGAGACAAGTTGCTGGCAGCAGGGGTCTGGATGGCTGCACCCATGGGCTCTGACAGACTCGGCGGAGAAGTTGCTGGAAAAGATGCAGCGGCCACATCACCGGCGAACTGAGGGATGGTCGCGGCATGGATCGAGCCGAAGACAAGTGACTGGAATAACACTAATGCTGAGTCCACAGCGAAGGAGCCCGACGACACTATTCCCTGCCAAGGTGACATGCCAGGAGGCTGCAATTGCACACCTGCGGGGAAATTCGGTGGTGAAAACGGGGTTGGGAAGGCAGCAAAGCTCATAGGAGAAGCCCACACAGAAAGGTGTCGCAATTAGAGTTGGATCGCATTCTTCAATTGTGCACCGAAGACGATTGATTGCCTGTTGGCTAGCATCGATCACATTCTTCAAATCGGTAAATCCTCTATTGATTTTTGCTTCCAATTGGATAATCAGGGAAGCCTCCTGTGTGAGCGTGGCAGCGAGGGTGGGTTGGGTGGGAGTCGAGGGTCGACTGCTCTAGTACCAATGATGTAGACTCTGGTCTACATGAAAATCCATTATAGGAGAAAGGGGAGAAAGAGTAGGATTAGGGCTAAGAAAGATTAACATTAACTAAACTAGAAAATAACTATTCCATTGATCGGTGTTTATAACCTTAATTAAATAAGTCTTAACCTTAGGAATCAAGGCTTCTAAAATTTAACAACAAAGTCACAACATGAAAATGCCAGCAGCAAGGAAAGATAAACACAAATCGAGGATCTTTCTTAACACAATACATGCATTAGAGACACGAATCATGTAAGCGATCGCAATCAATTATTACAAATATGACAACAATGCATATAATTCAAGTAAAGTCATAAGAGTATAAGCATGAATCAGGTTCAACTCAATATCAATAGGAACATACAAGTGGCTGACTTCAAATGCAAAAAAATCTAGGTGTTGCAAAGAAGAGGACCATAGAAAAGAATTGTGTAAAAATATCCTACCTCAAACCGTTCGTCGATATCTTTTCGCTTCACCTTAATTCCAACATTCTATGCACCTCTTTCGTCGCCTCATCAAATCGGCCAATAAGAGAGAAGGACAAGATAGAAGAAAAAAATAGGGGTTGAGAGAGAAAAAGATAAAGAGAGTTGTGGAAAAAAAAAAGGAGTCAACTCCTCTATTTATAGAGGATGCCCAACCACCCCCAATAGGAGTCCTACTCCAATTGGTAACTCTTCATCCTTATTCCGTTTAAAGTATGTCCATATCTGGTAAATTTATAACTACACGGATTCTCCGAAACTAATCCTAATGCCCAAAGGGAGTCCTAGCCCAGTAGGTTTCTTTCTTTAACTAGAACGTAATCTTCTTCTCCTATTTGAGTTAATTTTAATTATTATGAGCCAATTAGAAGCTTTCCTTTTCGTATCGATCTTCATTTTCAATCAAATCTATCTATTAGCAACAAACTTATCCATAACAAATCCCTGGCGCCCAATAGAGTCCTCCCATTGTCCATCTGATTCTACTTCCTAATCTTACTCCAACTCGAAGTATATCTTTTCTTAATTCTTCCAACTTAAGTTCCCTACTTATAGCTTATATTTATGTGAGATTATTTTTTTATATAAGAATTAAAATTAATGATAATCTTTTTTTAGGAAGATCGATAATTATCACCATTCCCAAGTACATCACATTTACACATTGAACACATTTTAAAGCAATGAAAATTATTAAAAATATATTTGTGTAAGAAAAAGGAAAAGTCCAAAAACAGGTCTAAAACCTCATTTTGCATTTAAAAAGAAATGGAGGATGCTTGGTTATGAAATGCAATGGAATCGGAATCAAATTTTAATAGAATGAGCAAAAAGACGTATCTATGTTTAGGTAGCAAATTTTAGAAATGCAAATTTGACTGAACTAAGGAGATTCGAATATTCAGGCTGAATATGGCTTGAATTTTCCTTTCAACAAACATTTTCATTCTGTTGAATTTATGCATCCGAATATGAAAGCCGACGGAATGCACAGATTGCACTGAATCCTTCATGAATTTAGTGTCGATTATATAAAAGTTTTCATTATGTTTAATCTGTACATCCTATAAAAGTGAACGGAATGGCCAGATTGCATCAAATCATTTCTGATTTTACTGTCGGATTCCGTATCCTACTAACAGCCCTTTATCATGTATGCGTCATGCATGGATTTTGGAATGTAGGAACCTAAATCCGGGTAGGAATTTAGCTTAAAGATTCGGGCCCCATTTTGTTTGTCTGAAGACTCTGAACTGTGTACCTTGTGTCGTGTGTGTGATGCACAAACGCTTGACAGTAAAAACCAAATTCTGGGTGCGACTTTGGTTTGCCTTTTAAGATCGGAGCCCGACGACAGCACTGTCAAGATACGTGTTACGTGTGGCATGTTAAGACAATGACATTTCCAGATTGACAATTGATCCCATCAGCAGCCCACCTAATATTTTAAATTACGCATACAAGCCCCTTTTCGCTTATGTTTTTATAGACCTTTATCTATGATGTAGTAGTATTTACCGGTAAAAGTCGTGAAACAGATAATTGTAATATCTCACTTAATGTAGCCCGGGCTAGGTAAATGGGTTAATATGAAAAGATAACATTTCTGATCTATACGTTGATGGAATGTATAATTAAAAATATTTATCCTGGACAGTTACAATCCTAATAATAAACACATATATAGTACTATGGTCCTTTCTCTGCCTATAAAAGAATAACAGAGGTTTGATTTCCATCAACTAAAAATATTCTCTGTGAAATAGAAAAAATTAAGAGAGAGAAACCGATTTTCTTATTGAGGTTTAAATTTCTTTATGGCTCAAGATATATTTTCTATGATAAATGTTTATAATATTTTATTATATTATGAGATTAAAGTTTTATCATTATGATGATTTATTATGAAGTACAAAATAAATCCTAACAATTGGTATCAGAGCACGTTTGATTCTAGTACATTATATGCTTCCGCTACATTATATGCTTCTCCTCGAGATCCTGATGTGTCGCCGGCGCCGGATTTTGACTGTCGGCACATGTCTATATCGTGACGGTGGAAGATCTGTATTTGCTCTTTCAACCGCCGCCCGACCACCAGCCGTTAGGACGCTGGCGGTGCAAGCCAGCCGTCGGCGTATAAAAAAAAGGAGACGGCTTTTGGCCATCGCCGGCGGCGCCGTAAAAGAAGAAGAAAGGACGGCCCTTTTGGCCGCCATGTTGTCGCTCATCGGCGGCGTCCATAGCCGCCGCCATGACAGCAGTAAAAAAAAAAAGAGGCCTTTTTGGCCGCCGCCGGCATCGCAGTAGAAGGAGAAAGAAAGGCGGCGGCAGCGCCCGATCTATCTGTCGCCGCCAGTAGATTGTTGCCCCGCCTACGGCAACCGTAGTATCGATTGCATAAACACAGAAAGGGCGGCCCTTTCGGCCACCATCGTGTCGCCCCTTGGTGGCGACGTCCATGGCCACTGCCTATGCTGCTCCCGCACGTCCTGATCGTTGTCACAACCGTCGACAAAGCCGATGACGATCCTGGCGCTGTCGATTCCTCCTTGTGCAGTCGCCAGTGCTCCAGAGAGAATCACCGGGGGGGGCAGAAAGGAGGATAAGCAGCCTTTGGCCGCTGAAGGACTAAGGCGGTGGTGCCCATGGCTACCGCCGCCTGCTACTGTCAAAAGATTTAGGGCATCCTCATGAAGAGGATGACCCTTTGAACCCTTATAAAGTGAACCGGACCAAACCGGCCCGGTCCTTAAAAAAAAGGCTCGACTCAAGATCTGAATCGAACCAGACCGGCCCGATTAATATTAAAATTCTGGTTCGGTCTAATAGTAATAAATCCGGTTCGGGTTTATATTAATGCTTTTGGTTCAACCTTTAAATTTGGGTTCCGGCTGATATTAAAGTTCTGGTTTGATCCAATTAATAAATTATGGTTCAACACATTATTTTAAGCATATTATGGCTTAATCTTATATTTTAAGTTAATGCCAACAATATGATTATTATTGGTATTAACTTAAGGTTATTGATATATTATGATGATGATGATTATTATTATTATTATTGACATTATACAATTTAAATTTACCTTTGTTGGTTTGTTAATCACCAAAGTGGTCGAACCATAAGGTCACGCAAATTTTGATTTGTATAATTGATAATTTAATTACCTATAAGTATGTGATGCTTAGAATTGAAATGATCTTATAGAATATTATGGGTAATTAAAAATTCATGCTTATAAGACATTAGGGATTGCCTAAAGGTTGATCAGTTGTCCTTATAATTTATGAATATGGAGGTGGTAATTAATATATTTCATTAGATTAGTTTTGTATATCCAAAGATAGCAAACTGATTTAAGTGGGATATATTAAATTACTAAATTATTGTAAATTTATAAGCATCATTATGTTTATCATGGTATGCCGTTGTATCACCCAAAGGAGAACATCGGTATACACTTATTGTTTTATTTGAATTAAGTGTATGAATCTGTATTATGTGTTTAAGTTACAACTCAAAGCGTTAATATATGAGCATTATATTATTCTTACAGTACCTGTTCCCGTTTCTCTTCATTCGCATGCTTCGTCTGTTCCAATGTTTAATGAGCTTAATCTCTCTGATTGGAATGAACAAATCTAATTTCACTTAGGTGTTTTGGATTTTGATTTGTCACTTCAAACTGCAAAACCTGCTACTATTACTGATACTAGCAGTGATGAAGAAAAAACTTTCCATGATGCTTGGGAAAGATCAAACAGATTAAGCTTAATGTTCATGCGAATGAGTGTAGCAAACAACATCAAGTCTACTCTTTCCAAAACTGATAGTGCTAAAGAATTTATGAAACTTGTGGAAGAACGCTCCCAAACTGCTGATAAGTCACTTGCTATGACATTAATGGCTACCTTAACCACCATGAAGTTCGATGGTTCTCGTAGCATGCATGAGCACGTCATTGAAATGACAAATATTGCAGCAAGACTTAAGTCTCTAGCTAGGAATGAATGTGGATGAGAATTTCCTCATGCAGTTTATTATAAACTCACTTCCTTCTGAATATGGTCCACTCCAAATGAATTACAACACCATGAAAGATAAATGGAATGTGAATGAACTTAACAGTATGCTTGTTCAGTAAGAAACGAGGCTTAAGAGTCAAGGAACTTATACTATTCATTTCGTAAGTAACCAAGGAGCTAGAAAGAAAGCCGGAAAGAAGCATGGAAAGGGCAAGCAAGGACCGTTGAAAGTGAATCGGTCATATGCTCAAATTCAGAAAAAGGAGCATAAAAATGATAAGTGTCATTTCTGCAAGAAACTTGGACACTTTCAGAAAGATTGCCTGAAACGTAAGGCATGGTTCGAAAAGAAAGGTAAGCCTAGTGCTTTCGTATGTTTCGAATCAAATTTAGCTGAAGTTCCTTATAATACTTGGTGGCTTGATTCTGGCTGTACCACTCATGTTTCAAATACGATGCAGGAATTTCTTACGACCCAAACCACAAATCCAAATGAAAAGTTTATTTTTATGGGGAATCGTGTCAAAGCTCCAGTTGAAGCTATTGGAACTTATCGTTTGATTTTAGACACAGGACATCACTTAGATTTATGTCAAACTCTTTACATACCTTCTATTTCTCATAATTTAGTTTCTTTGTCTAAACTTGATTAAGCTGGATACTCTTTTAAATTTGGGAATGGATGTTCCAGTTTGCTTAAGAAAAATCAATTCATTGGTTCTGGTAATCTTTGTGAATGTTTATACAAATTGAAACTTGATGATCTTTTTGTTGAGACTCTTTTAACCCTACATCATAATGTTGGAACTAAACGTGGTCTAGTCAATGAAAGTTAAGCTTGCTTGTGGCATAAACGTTTGGGTCATGTTTCAAAAGAAAGATTAAAAAGGTTGGTAAAGAATGAAATCCTCCCAGACTTGGATTTTATCGATCTTGGTATTTGTGTGGATTGTATTAAAGGAAAACAAACAAAACATACAAAGAAAGGAGCCACAAGGAGCACACAACTCCTTGAAATAATACACACTAATACATGTGGACCTTTTGATGTTTCATTTTTTTAGTGGAGAAAAATATTTTATCACTTTTATTGATGATTTTTCACGTTATGGTTATGTCTATTTGTTGCATGAAAAATCTCAATCGATAAATGCTCTCGAGGTATTTATTAATGAAGTTGAGAGACAATTAGACAAAAAGGTAAAAATCGTCAGGTCTGATAGAGGTGGTGAATTTTATTGAAAGTATGATGAAACAGGGCAATGCCCAGGTCCATTTACTAAATTCCTTGAAAAGCGTGGCATATGTACTCAATACACTATGCCCGGTACACCACAACAAAATGGTGTAACAAAAAGGCGTAATCGTGCCTTATTGGACATGGTTAGGAGTATGATAAGCAATACGTCTTTACCCATATCATTGTGGATGCATGCATTGAAAACCGCCATGTATTTATTAAACAGGGTTCCTACTAAGGTAGTTCCTAAGACTCCTTTTGAACTGTGGACCGGAAGGAAGCCCAGTTTAAGGCACCTGCATGTTAGGGGTTGCCCGGCAGAAGTAAGAATCTATAATCCACAAGAAAAGAAATTGGATTCAAGAACAACCAGTGGTTTCTTCATTGGTTATCCAGAAAAGTCTAAAGGGTATATATTTTATTGTCCTAACCATAGTACAAGAATTGTTAAAACTGGAAATGCTAGGTTCATTGAGAATGGTGAAATTAGTGAGAGTCGGGAACCACGAAAAGTGGAAATTCAAGAAGTTAGGGTATAAGTTCATTTACTGTTAACTTCTTCTAAAGTTGTTATTTATCCAATTGTTGAACCGTTGAACAATGGACAAGAACAACAAATAAATGATCAGATTACTCACAATAATGATAATGTTAATGAACCTACAATAGAAGAACCACAAGAAATAGCATTAAGAAGGTTTCAAAGACAAAGAAGGTCTGCTATTTCTGATGATTATCTAATATATCTAGGAGAGTCAGAATTTAACTTGGGAATTGATGAAGATCTAGTTTCATTTTCACAAGCCATCAAAAGTGATAATTCTATTGAATGGGTAGATGCCATGAAAGATGAGTTAAAATCAATGGAACAAAATGAGGTTTGGGACCTTGTTGAATTGCCTGCATGTAGTAAAAGAGCCTGGTGTAAATGGGTCTTTAAGACCAAATGTGACTCAAATGGCAATATCGAACGATGCAAGGCCAAACTTGTTGCTAAAGGCTTTACTCAGAAAGATGGTATTGACTATAAGGAGACTTTCTCACCTGTATCTAAGAAAGACTCTCTTAGAATTATTATGGTTTTGGTAGCTCATTATGACTTGGAATTACATCAAATGGATGTGAAAACTGCCTTTCTGAATGGAAATTTAGAGGAAGAAGTATATATGGATCAACCTGAAGGTTTTTTCATTGAAAGAAAAAAACATATGGTGTGTAAACTTAAGAAATCAATATACAGACTTAAACAAGCTTCCCGCCAATGGTATCTTAAGTTCAATGATACCATTACTTCTTTTAGTTTTAAGGAAAACATTGTTGGTCGGTGTATATACCTGAAGACCAGTGGGAGCAAGATTATATTTTTAATTTTATATGTTGATGACATCTTACTTACTACTAATAATATTGGCTTATTATATGAGACCAAGAAATTTTTCTCTAAGAAATTTGAAATGAAGGATATGGGAGAGGCAACTTATGTGATTGGAATAGAAATATTCTAGGATAGAACACAAGGATTGTTAGGGTTGGCTCAAGGTATATTTTCTATGACAAATGTTTATAATATTTTATTATATCATGAGATTAAAGTTTTATCATTATGATGATTTATTATGAAGTATAAAATAAATCCTAACAACAATTTCAAATGTATAATAAAAAATTCCCATAGTAGTCTAATTAGTTAGTAATCCTAGTAGATTTGCATCGAAGAGTCCAACTCAATGTCTTGTGAGACTTTCATATTAAGAGAATGATCATATGCTAATTAATAAAAATGTACTTTTGTATTATTAGAAATCATGTCTTATAGTATGTATAATAAAGAATCCTGATAGATTCGTGGTGAAAATTATGAAGACAGATTCTACGTAATTATAAGAGTCCAATTCAATGTCATATATACCATTCCTATAATTGTTAATACATGTATTTTTTTATTGGTAAATAATTTCATTAAAAAGGAAAGAGAAACAAATTTCCCAAACTATGGAGAACAAGGGACAACCAAACAGAGGGGAGTGGCATTCTCGGGCTACCCCTGCCTTTTGGATAAGCGTACTAGCAGCGGCGTCACAGTCTCAGGCATTCACTCGGTTCCCAGAATCAAACTACCCTCGATCCAGTGAACAACAGTCCCAAAAAACAGAAGAGAGACAAAAAAACTAGATCATGAATCTAACCAAAAACAGAAGAAAATTACAGCGAGTAAGAATCTTCTCAGTTAAATTATGGCTGTCCAGACTAACTTGAACTTGAGCCAGGGGCTGACGCAGGAATTTTTGTCAATGGGGTCATAAGTAGGAGTGTAAACGGCGTCCAGATGTTCGTGTCCGTTCATTCGTCTGTTTTACTATCCAAACGGACATAAAAAATTTGTCAATCATGGACACAAACAGCTTTGGTAGTTTGGCATATGAGCGTACACGGTTGCAAACGGAATGCATCCGCATCCAGAGCCATCTGTGTTCGTCTGTTTAAGGTAAATGGTTCATAATGTTCATGTCTGAAATGGGGGTGCACCCGGTAGCAAAGGCCATTAGGCCGAGAAGCAACAAGGGTGATGAGATGGCAAAGCCTATATCCTATCCCTTGTTGTTTTGAAGCCAGACGAGGATTGTGACACCCAAGGAAGTCCCTAGGGCTATGCTAAAGAGATAGAAAGTGAAGAATGTAGAGATATATTTACGCTCCTTTTGATCGTTCTCATTAAATTGGTCAGCGCCTAAGGTTGGCATAGCGGCCTTCAAGTCTCCAAAGCATAATGCAATGAGATAGAGGCCGGAGAAGAGGACGGTAGCCTTCTGGCCGCTTGCATGGGGGCAATTGGCTCTTGGATCAAATATTATGCAGGACGCTGGTTGGAGAGTCTTCACCTTAGCTTGGATTGCAAGTAGCAAGAAACCCTGTCAAGAATGTAAAAAAAAATCATTTATAAGAAAACTATGAATAACTTGGCCAACGACTAAGGTGTATTGAATTAAAATATATAGAAAAACTATGAAAATAAAATATAATTATGATAAATTACTCTAGAAAAAATTAAATGTACATTATGCGTTAAAGGCATACTATTTGATATCTTGTTAACTTTCAATTGCGATAATTTCTATAAAAGATGTATCTCAATGCCAAGAAAAATAGTCAACAAATATTAAGTTAATAGGAAAAATAAAAGAACAAATGTTAATGGTCAGTTTTAGGGAGGGGAGGGTTTTGGGTTTTATGAGATGGGTTAGAGACTGAGGGGGTCAGCCCATTGTAACCCAAAACTTAATATCCAACCCAATGGCCATTTTCCATTGGGGGTAGTGGAAAAACTCAAAACTCTCTGGGGTCATCTGACCCCGGAGCCTTCAACGTGCGTCCATCCCTGCGCTGTGATAGCTTTCACTAGACCAGAAATTGCAGTGCCTTGATCTTCAAAGATACGCTTATTTCTCTCTCGCCAAATATAAGTGATGTAAACATTGAGCATGGGCTTCATCAAAAGAGCAGAATGCTGATTTTAGTTAATACATGTATTTTGCACATACAATTTGACTAGTTGATATAATGGAAAAGGAAAATTACCATCTCTAGCTAGTTGGGTTCATCAAGCATATCAAATTTAGATTTTACTTAGTCCTAAGAGAGGGAGTGGGTTATAAAACGTCGTATGACCACATATTATATGTGTCGCACAATCTTAGGGGCCGTTTGGGGCGTGATTAAAAGCAAAACATCTACGGTGGATGTTTTGCTACACTGTAGCATTCATGTTTTTTCTATGGGAAAAGTTTAAATGAGATCGCTCTCATATAGCTTATATGAGGCCACTTTAAATCATAACCCTTGGATCTTGATCTAACGGCTACAAATGGCCATAATGATCTCACCCACTCCCTGATGTGACACACTCACCTACCCACTGATTTAATGTCCATCCTCCGATCGGAATCCAACGGCTATAAAGATTGGCCTCATGCTCCTTATATGAGAACGATCTCATGTAAACCCTTCCCTTTTACTATATCCAACTAAGATGGATGCTAATCTACTGTAGATATTTGTTTATAATCATGCTCCAAACGGCCCCTTAATCACTCAGCCCAAAAGCACTCAACGATCCGAAGACACCCGCTTGTCTTCAGGTGGAGAGTCAAATGGGGCATTTTGGCCTTCACACGAAACCCTAAAGAAGTTCTTTCGGAACGAAATATTGCCAAAAAACCCCTAAAAATCTAATTCATTATTGATTTACTGTGTGTACAATGCCCGTATGATTATTGAAAGTGAGTATTTGGCACCACCAGGTCACAACTTTAGCATTTCCATCATCAAGTTCTCAAGCGCTATACTCCCTCCATCCATTAAAGCTTGTCCGTAATACAGAATGAGTAAGATTTATTGGACTCAAAGGCTCATATATATAAAAAAAGAGAGTAGTAAAACGGAGTAGGAATATCATTACCCATCTTGTAAGGAGCATGAAAAAATTCCCTTTGTTACCTCGATAAAGACTTAATGCTACTCCTCTATACAATGAAGCTCATCTGGATTTGGTAAAAGATGGGTCGTACTGAAATTGTTCTCTCAAGGCCAGTTACACCGGGGAAGGTAAAGAAAGATACTCCCTTCTTTATATTTTAGATATTATCCTAAAAATTATTTATTTAATTTATATTTTAAAATCACCGTATGGAACGTCTATAAAAGGATTGTCCTATTTCATAGCTAAAACAAGACCGAAGAAGTAAAATACTAAGGTGATTACTATAAGAGAAGCTGCATGAGCTAAATTTAGGGCATCAATTCAGAGTTCAGCACCCTTGGGAGTTGGGACAGCGAACGTCGCGCGAGTAGCGCCGTATTGTCCCAGCGCGGGTCCCACCATTTTCAAAACTTTTTTATTGCCACTCAAGTACTCCAAACTTTAATTATTTCCCATGTGGCCCCTCCCCTTCCCACGCCGGAAATCCCTCCATCCTCCCCTCACCCCGCCATCGCCATTGCCGAGCTCCAGAACACACCAAACCTTCAAAAGATCCCATCTTTGGTCCCGTCTTGAGCAAAAACCAGTGTTTGGATTTTCGTTTCTCGTCTCGGTTTTGGGCGGATGGGGGGAGTGACGTCGTCGGTGGCGGCGAAGTTCGCGTTCTTCCCGCCGAGGCCGTCGTCGTACGAGGTGGCGGCGGAGGAGGGGACGGTTAAGGCGCAGCTGACGGGCGTTCCGGCTAGGGAGAACGTGGAGGTGGTGAAATTGGAGACCAAGCGCGGGAACGAGATCGTGGCCATGTACGTGAGGAACCCGGCGGCGAGGCTGACGGTCTTGTACTCCCACGGCAACGCCGCCGACCTGGGACAGATGTATGAGCTCTTCGCCGAGCTCAGCGTCCACCTCCGCGTCAATCTCATGGGGTCAGTCAATATAACAGTAAAAATACTGTCTTTGTTGGTATTGGGTGATACTCCCTCCATCCGGAATTGTTAGTACCTTACGGACTTTAGTTCATTCTGAAAATCCTTATGGTAATAATAATTCTGGATGGAGGGAGTATTGGTTTTTGATTGATTGATGGATTTAGATTAAGAGCTTGCATGATTGGAATGAAATTTGAATTGGGTTTCTATGTTTATGGAATATGGTGTGCTTACTTAGTTCTAGTTCCTTCGTCCGGAATTAGTATTAACATTTGATTCCCATTGTTAATACTAATTCTGGACGAGCACTAATTGGTTGAGTCTTCTTGTTATGGTTTACTGCTTCTGTCCAATGAAGCCTGTCTGCATTTGCAAAACACAAATTCATCATTAGATGGCTAAATTTACTCCCTAACGCGGAGTTTTTTTTTCTACGGGCCTTGAACCAGTAAATTTTACTCATTTTCAAATGCGGACAAGCTTCAATGGACGGAAGGACTAGTGCCTTTATTTACCTGGTGGACCGGGAGCACTTGATTAATTGTGTTAATATTGCTTTTTTTTACAGGCGATTAATGGTTCTAAAAAAAACTATATGCATTTGTGTTAAACAACCAGTAGATCTTTCGACTATTGGCCTGTGTTAGATTTCTCTGCTCTCATCTGCATTGTATCATCTTTTTAGTGAAGTTCTCGTTAAATTCTTCATATAATTTGTTTAATCTTGTTATTATCTTTGTCATGTGTACTATTATATTCTTGTGGATAGTCAGATGTATACTTGATCAAAACTCTGTCAGTATTCATTTTTAGTGGAACCTCAACTCTCCGCTAACTATATGGCAAATTAAAACTTTAAGGTGGAATTAAGTGTAAATTTTGTAAGTTACATTGAACGTGCCTCTTACCTTGGCGGACTGGGAGGAGTTCACTGATAATTTTGATATTTTCTTTTTTTACAGGCCATCTGTCAGTTTTCGTAAAACAAAATGGAATTTATATATAGGTTGTCACTTGTATTAAATAACCTGTAAATCTTTCTGCTATGGGCTTGTGGTAGATTTTTCTGTTCTCATGTGCACTATACCATCTGTCTGGGGAAGTTACTGTAATATTATTTCTCTATTTTTTTTAGTATTGTTATTTTTTATTATTAGTTGTATATCCTATGAATACTTCTCCTGTTGGGAAAAAAAGATGGATGCTTTGTCAAAATTTTGTCAGTGTTCAATGTAATTCTTATGTAACATCTGCTCTGCACTAACTTTATTAAAACTTTAAGTGTATATTTTGAAAGTTTTTTGACAGTGGTTCTTTCTGGAACATGTTCTCGGCCGTTTCTACCATTGTGTAGCTCTTTTTATTTCAAAGTTTTTATTTGATTGACTTGGACTATTCTTAGATTGAGCTTCCTGTTGCAGGTACGATTACTCTGGGTACGGGCAATCATCTGGAAAGGTTGGACCTCTTATACAATTGTATGATTTGCATTTGGGGCTTCAAGTTGTTTCCTTTTTGTCCAATGCAAAATGAATCTAAACCCATTTTCTTTTTCTTAATAGCCAAGTGAGCAAAACACTTATGCAGATATTGAGGCTGCTTATAAATGTCTTGAAGAAAAATATGGAGCCAAGGAAGAAGACATTGTTCTATATGGCCAATCTGTTGGAAGTGGTCCCACTTTGGATTTAGCAATTCGCCTGCCTCGGCTTAGGGCAGTCGTCCTTCACAGTCCCATCATGTCTGGCCTTCGAGTAATGTATCCTGTCAAGCATACATACTGGTTTGACATATACAAGGTAAACTTTGCTCTGTAAACTTGTTTATAAGTTTTGTTCCTACTATATTTTCTCCTTTTACGGCCATCAATACGAAAGTTTCGTAAACTATGAGAAGATGATCCTGATATTGTGAGAGATGCAGCTATTATGTAATATTCTGAATTTCCTTACCTACACACTGAAAGATGTTAGGGAGATGTAAATCAAAAATGTGGTCCTTCAATCAGAAAGTAGGAAACAAATTGAGATGCTAGTATACTGATTGTTTAGCTTCTTAGGAAATTCTCTTAAATGCATGTCATGTAACAGTCGAGTGCACGAAGATGTAAATCGAAAATGTGGTCGTTCAATCACAAAGTGGGAAACAAATTTAGATGCTAGTGTACTGATTGTTTAGCTTCTTAGGAAATACTCTTAAATGCATGTCATGTGACTGTGCATTATCTAAATTCATACCATGGATATGTATAGTCATTGGAACTGTTTATGGATGATGACTTCAGGTGCTAATTCCTGTTTACTTATCAAGTTTTTCCTTTACTTTTGAGCTGTGAATTATATCAGCAGTTTAATTGGTATGGATTTATTTCTGTGCAGAATATTGATAAGATCCCACATGTTAATTGCCCAGTGCTTGTAATTCATGTGAGTATATTCTTTTAATTATGTATACTTTTTTTTTTCTTCCTTCCTCTTGGCCACTTTAAATAACAGGTGGTTTGGGAACTTAAATACTCTCTCTATTTATTTAAAAAATAAATGTAAGTTCCATTTGAACTGTCACAACTTCCAATCCATTAGGCAGCTGAAGAACATTTGGCGCTTGCAGGGAACGGCTGATGAGGTAGTGCATTGCTCCCATGGTAAACAGCTCTGGGAGCTTTGCAAACAGAAGTACGAGCCACTTTGGCTTGAAGGGGGGAACCACTGTGACTTAGAACTGTTTCCTTCATACATAAGACATCTCAAAAAGTTCATTTCAGCTATTGAAAAAACACAGAGTTTTAGATTCGACTTGGGGCAGAACCAAGATAATATGGAACCACCTCGCAGGAGCTCTGAACGCTTTGATTTGCATAGGAAGAGTACAGACCACAGGGAGAAGCCAAGACCAAGCACCGACCAGCTGGAAAAGTCTAGACCAAGCACTGAGCAGAAAGAGAAATCTAGAATCAGCACTGATAGGAAAGATAAATCAAGAAGAAGTGTGGATCGGCCGGAGAAGGCAAAAGGCAGAGTAGATCAACCAGAGAAAGGAAGAAACAGCATAGATCGGTTAGATATATGTTTTATTTATATTTTTCCTTTTTGTAGTGGTCAAATGTAAACATATTAACACTCTGGTTGTTTTGACTCATTTTTTTGGTGGCAGCAGTTTTGGAGAGATGATAAGATCGGTTGGATTATGCAATATTGACTGTTTCAGACCCACAGCTAGTGGAGTTTGTGATGCAAGAAAGGCCTGTGATTGACATCAAGTACTCTTCTTTTTTTAAATTGATTTATTTTCTTTTTTTTTTTTGTTGGGGGGGGGGGGGGGTCTTTTATTGATAGTTCAGCTAAAATGGTTATTTTTTTCATCCAGCAAAAAGAGGAGGTACATAAATAGTGTTTTTTGTTCACGTCCTTGCCTGCTCCACACGTCTTGCGCATTTTGTTGGATTTTCTTGTATCCTTGGCATAGTTTTAAAAACTGGCCCAGCCGGTTCAACAGGAGTCTGCGAGGTTTTTTGAGCGGCGTCGGCTGGGCTAATTGATCCTGTGGAGCCCGTTTAACCCGCCCGGTTCAAAGGTTTTTTGAGCGGCGTCAACTAGGCTAATTGATCCTGTGGAGCCCGTTTAACCCGCCCGGTTCAACTGGGTTGAACTGGCCGGGCCAGTCTGGTTTTTAAAACTATGCTTCCGAGACACCTGAGCTGCGTAGCTAGCTTCTACTACAGTAAGCCGCAACCGCCTCTTCTCTCCTTTCTTTTTCGCTCTCCCTTCATCTTCGCTCCTCCATCACGAGTCATCGGGGCACCAGCGAAGCTCCGTTTGCCATTGCAGTTGCCGCTCGGCACCTTCCTTCGCCTCCTCTTCTTAGTTAGCCCCTGGTCTGCCCGTGGTCTGCCCCTAGTGGCCACTGGGTTGCTGCCACCTTCTCCTTCCTCTTCTATTTTCATCTTCATCTTTCTCTCTGCTTAATAGCAGATTTCGAGCTTTTGGGAGGAGGAATTTTTTCCTTCTTTTTGTATTGATGATGTCAGTAATCAGGTCAACCCGAGTTGAACCCGGTTAGACTACTCTGTAAGAATTCTGAGTCGATGACTGATCCGGTTTTTAAAACCTTGATCCTTGATCTATATGAATTTTGTTGATACAAAAAGCGTACAAATAAGATTCTAAAGAGCTGAAAATTAAGGTGGGCTGGGCTGTCTGAAGGTGTGGAATGTGGATAACATTGATATTGTCATCTGATATGCATTCGCTCTTGGACAATAATCTTCGTTAGCAATGCTCACAGGGGAGCGCTAATAAAACACCAAGCAACTAAATGTCAAGTTACGTTGTGCTTGTTGCCAAAAAAAAAAAAAGTTACTTTGTGGTTAAATTTTTTTTATTATGATATATACGTGGAGCCCGGTTTATATAAGACTTGCAGCTTATCTGAGCCAAGTCATCTCAAGCCGTCAAATTCTGTTCTGACGGTGGGTGTCAAATTAGGGGATAGGTGAGTGTGAATCATCATCCACCGATCTGTCTGCCCGATCAAGTCTCAGTTACGCATTTCCCGTATATGTGCCAAATCATATGTTTTTTCATCATCACCATAGTGTGTTGGGTCAGCAAAGGATCTGCACTGCCATTTCGTCCTATCATAGATTAGTTCCACATCTAAACCATACTCATAGACATTTAACGTCTAACCAAGTTTATAAAAAAAAACTTAGCTGAAGCATGTAAATTGATTTTTTTCCGATTTCTCGTTTGTGCTCTCTGTAAATTCCTCTTGATATACCCATTTTGTAATATAATCCCTAATAGTTGTCCTGTTTATCTCTCTTAACATTCCCAATTATGTGCCATTTATCTATGACTTTTCTTTATTACCCAACACTCTACTCCATGCAATATAACAGAATTCACTGTTATTCTGTACATATTTACGTTATAATCTATTTATCTCTTCATTTGCAGCAATTAATCCATGAGATCTCTAATTTGGTCACCTTTAGGTACTCCTACAAAAGATACATTTCCAGTCAGATTAGTGTTGACATTGCATTTACATATACTAAGCCTAGTTCTAATAATCTTGAACCATTAGAATCTTGCCTTCAATACTCCTGACTGCTTATCCTACATATATGCAGAGTACATCATCAAAAAGCAAGCACTAAGGAGTTTTTCTTCAGTATGAAGCTATAATGACATTTTCATGCATCTTTCTTCTCTAACAAAATAATCTCTATTTAGTCAATGCATCTTCATACATATTTGTAATAAGATCCAAACAATAAAAATAACTAGCAATGTACCCAAAAAAAGAATAAAAAATCTGGGGAGTGTTGGTGGGATGGCCAGGACACTGGCTCAAAGTAGAAGTCCTAATTAGTTTGAACCCCCAGTTAGTTTGGCCACCCATTGTAAGTATGCATGATGTGCACAGGCCCCTAATCCAATATACATAAGGAAAATGAGATGTGCAACCCTTTGAAGCGTGATTCCTATTAAATAATTTGTGGAGTGTGCTAAACTTTTGCTACATACAGAGATTGCTAAACTAAACAAGTACAGAATGAAAAATTAAAAGCAATTAAACATACAAATGGCAAAGATTTTTATGTGAAAACCCTTAACTGGAAAAGCCATGGGATTTTCTGACCAGTCGTTTAATTTTCTTTGTAAGATGAAAGAATTGGTTAATTCAAAGACTTCCATACAGTAGGGGAATATTGATACAACTTACAACACTACCACTCCACACCTGAACTGCTAATGTGTTGGGCGGTATGGACCTGCCTAGCAAGGCAATGAGCAAAACCAACAATAGTTCTATGAATCTTAGAGAAAGATGTAGAATAATAAGAAAAGAGATGTCTTCATAGGACGTGATTAAGAAATTTCATTCCAATGGCATGTGATGTGAGGGATACTCGAACTTCCCAATATTAGTAACAAGGCACATACAGTTTTCCTACAATACTCCCTCTATCCCATTTCCAATGGCATGTGACTTGAACCAAGGTCAGTCATACACTGGTTGGTCAAGGAGATCACCATTAGAACAAGAAGTGTTTGAGGCATGCCGGGAGGATGTCTGCCAGTATATCCTCCATCAACAGGATGATCGCTAGAGGATATTGTTGAGGCTAATTTCTTCTAAATGGTAATGAGGAATCCGATTAATAGACTTGCAACATGAAAAGAAGAGATCATACGTCGTCATGGTGCCGGCTGAAATCCCGCTGACCTTCAAGTCGGTGGAGATAGAGTATCTATAGAGGATTTTAGCTGAATGGAGAGCATACCTTCTTCCTCTTGCTGGCTCAGTATTATAAGTGAAATATGCAGTCACACAACTGCCTCCATTATCTTGCCCACTTCCCACGATCGTAGGGAGTTATTCCACCTAAATTAGAAAGTGGTCATTGCCACTTGTCATAATCTCACCGTGATAGTTTTTACTCTCATCAACTCCCCCCTAAGTCCGTTGACCTGGGGCAATAGGACTTGCTTTGTTGCATTTTTATTTGGTTCATGTCATTTTTTTGTTGCGCATCATGATGGTGAGATCCAGTTTTTTTACATAGCCGGAGTCACTTTTGATCTTCGCATCCTTAATCTTCAATTGTTGACTTATATCCAGTTTTATTGACACGGCCAAGGCAAGCTTGAGTTTTAGTTGTTTGCCCTATAACCACTCTTGATATGCCACGGGAAAGGTAAACTAGTGCTTTAGCAGCCTGCCTATAGCCACTCTTGAAGTAGAATGGCCAAGGCAGTCTTGTGCTTTGTCTTTAGTTTCTTGCCCTATAGCCGATGTGAGAACATGACTAAGACTAGCTTTAATTTGAGTTGCATGCCTTACAGCCAATGTGAGAATATGGTCAAAGCTAGCTTCAATTTCAATTGCCTGCCCTATAGCTGATGTGAGAAAATGGCCAAGGCTAGCTTCAATTTTAGTTGCCCGCCATGTAGCCGATGTGAGAGCATGGCCAAGACTAGCTTTTTGTTTGAGTCCTTCCTTTTGGCGATTTGGGCTAGGCACAACTAGGATGACTTTGCGATTTATTTTTCTTATGCCGATTTGGGACAAGACAAGGCTGGAATGACTTTCTTGCATCTTTCCTAGAGCCAATTTGGACAGGACATGACCAGGATGACTTTCTTGCAGCGTCCTTATAGCCAATTTAGACAAGTTATAGCTAGGATGACTTATTTGTAATGTCCTTCCTAAAGCCAATTTGGACAAGACATGGCTAGGATAACTCTTTTACAATGTCCTTCCTATAGCCAATTTGGAAAGATATGGACAAAATGACTTTCTTGCAATGTTCTTCCTATAACCAATTTCGACAAGACATATATAACCAGGATGATTTCTTTACGGCATTCTTCCTATAGCCAATTTGGACAAGACATGGATAAAATGATTTTCTTACAACGTTTTTCTATAGCTAATTTGGACAAAACGCGGTCAAGATAACTTATTTGTAATGTCTTTTTTATAGCCAATTTGGACATGACATGGCTAGGAAGACTTTGTATCTACATATACAAAAATGCTAAAACATTTAGCAAGAATTTTATTTATTTGGTCAAAGAAATGTTTACCTTTAATGGGTACTTTGTCAATTCATTGCACTCCAAGGATGGGGCATCCTCAATAGTTTAGTCATGAACATCATGTTGTGTGCTATAGACCTGAGTAAGGTTGAGCACAGGCAGATTTCAACTTCTACATCAAGTCGAGTGAGTCAATGTAGCTTGAGAGTCGTCTTGATTTTATTGATGGTAGCATGGAGCCTATTCTTTCGAATGGGTTTCTCGATCTTTCTATGAAAAGTTGGTTCAAGAACATATATGCATATACATAAACAACATATATGCATATATATTGTATTGATAAAAATAACTTTACAATGTTGCCAAAGGAGACTTTACAAGGTAAAAGTACTTTATACATGTAATACTGTGGGAAGCTACTCCTCTTGTACCAAGTCTTGTTTCCACATCACACAGCAAATGACAGATTAGATCTCTAGCATCTTCTGATATTTTTCCCTCTCCTGGGAATTTCAAACATGTTCTCCAGTTAATTATCTGTTTTGACATGGAAATACTCACATAAGTTGGCATCAGTGGCATCAGAGAGCAACTTTTAGCAAAAGAAATTTGGAAAACACAAGTAAGAAATCTTCTTATTATTAATATGGATGAAGAAGCATTTGATGACCATTTAAAACATTTGGCTTCTTTAAAGTTTGAATGAAAAGTTATGAACAAATGAATATCTGCTTCATATGTTTGGCTAGGCATTAACTATTTTCTCTCAGTATGACTCCTTGATTTAAAAAATTAACAGAAACTTCACGCATGTTCTACAACTCAGGAACACTGTTTCCTACCAAACCGACGAAATCATTTAGCATTTTCTCCTTCCAATACCAAATACAAAGACCAAATTTGATGCAACTCACCAGTTGTTTGCATATTGCCAGACCCAACCCTGTTCCTTCATATTTTCGTGCATGATCTGCACTGACTTGCATATACTTTTTAAAGAGTGTTGGCAATGCCTTTTCTGTTAGAGGAAAACACTAACATTTGAGAAATCCGCAATTTAGCAACAAGAAGATACATATAACTGTTTCTTCTGCCTAAAACCATAACATTATAAGTCATTGCACTTGAATGAACTGGATTGCCATTCAAAAGCATGGGCAGACCCCAAAAGCATACCTGGAATTCCAATCCCTATGTCATACACATCACACTGCAACCAAACTGTTGTCTCATGCAGATTACAATGCGTTCCTCTATCTTCATCCATTAGACTAGCCATTGTAGTCAAAATTCTTTCTCCATTCTGAACAAGACTACTACATATATCAAGATGACCCCCACTTTGCTTACAGCTATTTCGGAGAATTGAAGAGTTTTCTCCTATTCCTTCTTGTGATGAATTTGTAGATTGGTGCCAATCTGTGGATCCAGAGATTTGTTCTGGGACCACGTATAGGTTTATGCCAACCTTCCCCTTGTGGGTGAACTTGATTGCATTACTGCAAAGTTTAGTTAATAATTTTGAGTCATTTGTATAATTGAATCCAAAATATAAGACCACCCGATAGATCTAGATAAATATAACAGCAGTAGATATTCTCAGTATTGAATCTGAAAAGGTTCCTACCTGATTAAATTTGTCAGAATTTGCCGAATTCTTAGCACGTCACAGACGACCTAAAAGAGAGGAAATAATATAACCATCATAAGTATTATGCAAAGGAATTCGCAGAAATTTCATTTTAGTAGAAAATAGTTCAAACAGTTTTTGACTAAGAATGAAGCATGCAGAATTATCATTTGATAAAGATCAATGGATCAGAGAACTATACAAATTTCTCTCAAAATTCTGAGTTACAGCTTCTTACAAGCTCGGTGAGCAAAATATTCATCTATCATGTGTGTTAAAAATAATATAAGACAAAGAAAATCAAATAGATAAATCATTTTATTGGTTCATATTCATCTGGCTCCTCAGAGAAAGTGATTGATTACAGAAATAATGCCTGCTCCTCTGTGGAGATGAATGTATGATTCAATGTACGCCTCCTTAATTATTGACTTAAGATGCACGGCATGTGTCCTGACCTGATTCAACCTTGGAGAGATCAAGAATGTCATTGATAAGTTGCAATACCAAATCTCCAGATGATAACATGACATCCAAAAGCTGTCTCTGCTCTTGGTCTAATTTCGTATTGGCAAGAACCTCAGCAATGCTAACCACCCCTGTAAGGAGAGACCTTATCTCATGCGACATGGTAGCTAACATTTGTTTAGCCCGCATTGTTTCCTCTAAAAAAGTTAGCAAATTGCAGTAGATAAGTGTGCGGTGAGAACAGTATTCAATATAGTATTTAAAATTTTATGCAAAGACCTTATTTGAACATTGTATAGTATTTACTTCTGCATTACCTGTAATGTGAATCAATTTATTGAGTTCTATTTCCTTTGCTTTTTGGACAGCAATTTCCTCCCGAATCTTTGCCATTCTTTCTCTTTTATTGACCTGTCATGTACCAAAAATGGTGTTTACACGTGCCTGTAAAATCAGAAGAAAATAATTTGTCTACTCAGATAGATGAGAAGCCTCTTCCATTCCATCCTTCATATATGATTGCAAAGTTGGAAGAACTAACCTGGTCAGTTACATTCATTCCCATATAATTTACACCGATAGTCTCCCCTGATTTGCTGAATACTGGCTCCACATGCATCAGAAAGGTTTTTTAGCCAAATAACTCAATATCAAAGGTAATCTCACTCTTTGTAGGTACACCTCGCTCCATGACTTCTCTCTTGAAATCCTGCGACTCCTTAACACCTGTTCCAGAAAGTATCTCCTGCAGAACTTGCTCTCCCTGCATACTCACCTCCAGCTGCATAGCCCGTTGTTTCCAGTAGTTGATTGTGCCATACTCAGCCTCGATTTCAAGGCTCTTATTATGCAATACTCTTCCACCTGGGCTCTGCTCCCCATATATCATAGACCTCATCCAATATGGAAATTGATCTCTTGTCACCCACATCCTCAAATTGGAAAGCATCCAATATATCCAATTTCTTCAGCTTTGCCTCCTCCCGTTGTCGGCTCAAGGACCCAGGTGCGCTCGAGTGTGCCTTCGTCTGCATCAGTGCTCCCGGGCCCATGGTCACCGTCGACCTCTCCTCGAGTCGTCCGATCGTGAACCCTCGCCGTTGCTCCTCTTCATCGCGCCGGCTATCTGCGTAGTCGTCCGAGCATAGCTCGAACAGAGCTCTGTTCATCATCTGTTAGAACACCCGAGCAATCGAGGGATGAGAAAGGAAAGACCTTGGGAGAAGTATGCACCACTAGGACGTAGCCAAGGAAGGAGGCGGTGGGTGGGAGGCAGAGCAAGGAATGGCGGGAGCTTGGGGGGTGGCGAGCTTGGCGGCGGGGTACCCGGAATCCGGGGCAAGAGCTCCGACTCGGAGTCGGAGAGGTAGAAGATGACGGCTGACGGAGCCCGAGAGGATCGGTGAAAATGGCTACAGGGGAGAGGCTGAAAGGGGTTAAAATCAGGGTTTTGATCCGACGGCTTGTAATCTGTCTTTTAAATACTTAGCGACAGATTATAATCTGTCACAAAAACCGCCGATACTGATCCCTTTCCTCGACAGATATATTTCTGTCGTTAATGTTACATTTAGCAACAGATATTTTGTCGGTTAAAATCCGCTGGAAATGTGTCTCAATAGCGACGGATTTAAATCTGTCAATAAAAAATCCGCCGTTACAGCCCATTTTTGTTGTAGTGACTATACCACAACCACCCTAGAGGTTCTCCCTTCGAAACCTGCCATGCGTCTAGGATGTTGGCCCCACCAGTGCTTACGGGTACGATGGGCGGACACTGAGGACCTTTCGTAATGTCAACAGTCTAACATACTTATATTGCCGCCCGTTGGGCATAAATATCGGAGTCCTTGCAAAATCTAGCAATGGATTTATGGATCATACTATGAATCCACCTCAGAGAGATCCACGTAAGGTCTCTTAGTGGAGAAAACTATATTATATCAAACAGTGAAAAATATTTCCAAGAAGCAAGGGTCATAACCCTCTGAAATCTCAAGGTGACTCTCACCAGAAGGATTCACTCTTAGGAGTACAATATAGATCATCGCTTTCGATAGCATAAGGTTCCTCACAAGAACATGACTTAGATTCCCATGTATTAAACAATGGATGACTCACCGCAGGAGTAATAATAAATTTTACTCATAGATCAATCAGCATGCCTCATGTCATACCTTTGATAGGAACATCTCTAATTCTAGATTTGTATTGTTTATACTATGAAGGAATGATTTATGAAAAGTTTGGTCTCCCAATGGATACTCAAACTGACACCAAGTTGTATATGGGAAACAAGAACAATTTAACTCTTGACAATATGTCACAAGGTATCACCTTGACGAAACATAGTAAAAGAGAAGAAACGTAAAGGAAAATAACTGATTTCTTATTGCATACCCTAGAAGGAGGAAGAAGTCCTCCTTATAAAGAAGAAGGATGGCGCATCTCCCTAGGGGCTCGCGCCATCTGTCTGGCCTGATGGGCCTTAATTGTCCACTAACTTTGCCATTACAACCCATTATATATGCAGTTACCCAAAGAGGCCTGATTACAAGATATGGTTTTATTCAAAAGGAAAACTAATCCTAGTAATTGAAATAAGATCCGCTCCAATGTTGTGCTGGCGTACACAACACTCCACCACGCTCCGCTTCTGCATTGCCCTTAATCCGACCACGATGGAAAGCAGGCCAGAAAGTCGTCTTCTAAATATCCGCTCGGCATCTTCTAAGGATTTACCCTTCCAAGCCACCAGCACCTTGGTCATAATACGCCCTGAACGACACACCTGACGTCTGTCAATAAGAGAGGTAGGCATAGGGGCATCAGAGTCCGTAGGGCCCATGAGCGCCGGGGTGCACTATCTGCAACCAACCTCGGATCCCCCACGAATCATCGCAGTACTGACACATGGAAAACAGGGTGCACCAGCGACCCGGAAGGTAGTGAGAGATGATATGCCACTAGACCCACCCTCTCCATAATAGCATAAGGCCCATGATAACGAGCTGTCAGCTTATGTTCAGCCCGAAATAAGGTAGTCTGGCGCTGCGGTAGAATGGACACATACCAAACCACCAATCTGGAACTCTTGATCCGCGTGCTTCTTATCGTAGACATGTTTCATCGTATTCTAGCCCATAGCCAAATTGGCCTTGAGCTGGCAAAGAACCTCATCCCGAGTCTAAAGCATATAATCCACTTTAGCAATAGAGGAGCGATGAGGCACGTAAGACAAGACTGAAGGAGGAGGGCGGCCGTAGACAACCTCGAATGGGGTGAACCCACCACGTGTGTGGTAGGCCGTGTTGTATGACCATTCTGCCCATGGAAGAATCTAAAGCCAACGTCGAGGCTGATCCCTGACAAAGTAGCGTAAATACTGCTCGAGGCACCTGTTGACCACCTCAGTTTGACCATCCGTCTAAGGGTGATAAGTTGTACTCATATGAAGCTCCGTACCCTACGGCGCGAAGAACTCCTGCCAGAACTGAGAAATGAATACACGATCCCGGTTTGACACAATAGTATGTGGCATACTATGCAACTTTGCAACCTCCTTTACATACAGCTCCGCAACGAACCTGGCGATAAACGAATGTCTCAAGGCACAAAAATGAGCATACTTGGATAGATGGTTGACCACCACCATAATGACTGACTTACCATAGACTACGGGTAATGCCTCAATGAAGTCCATGGACACGTCCTCCCAAATCTTGTCAGGGATAGGAAGGGGCTGGAAAAGCCCTGCTGGGGTTGTGGATGCTGATTTCGCCCTCTGGCATGTGTCACAAGCGGCCACATAGGTATGTACATCCTTCCGGAGTCCGGTTCATAAGAAGCTATGACTTACCCTTTTGAAAGTTCTGATCATTCCTTCATGTCCGGCCACTGGAGAATCATGGAAATGAGACACAACACGCCGACGCAAATCCAAGACAGCAGGTACCCATAAGCGATCCTTCCAAAATAGGAGATTTTCCTGCCAGACAAAAGGAGGCTCGGCGGTTGGATTAGCCTAGAGACGGCCAATTAGCTCCTTGGTGGCAGGGTCATCTACATATACACGTTTCAACTCTGGCCGGAAGGGGCAGCTCGGAACGAAAATGCCAAACAGGTCCCCTCCGTAGGCCGGCGAGACAAAGCATCCACAACAGTTTTTCCACACCCCTCTTGTAGACCACTTCGTAGTCATAGCCTAATAATTTGCTGACCCAACGCTGTTGAGAGGGCATTGAAACCCGCTGGTCCAAGAAATATTTTAATGGCTGGTGATCTGTCCAAATGAGGAAACGTTGGCCGAGCAGGTAGGGCCGCCACTTGGAAATGGTGTGCACAATAGCAAGCATCTCCTTCTCTTATGCAGACAAGGTGAAGGATCGCCCCGAGAGTGCTTTGCTAAAAAAATGCAATAGGGTGTTCCTTCTGTAGGAGAATAGCCTCGAGGTCTGAATCAGACGCATTTGTCTCAATCACAAATGGTAGGCTGAAATCCAGAAGAACTAATACGGGGTTGTTGCCATGGCCTGTTTCAATCTGTCAAAGATACTAGGGTTGTTGTCATGGCCTATTTCAATCTGTCAAAGGCATCCTGGGCTTCATCAGACCATGAAAATGCCCCTTTCTTAAGCAAGGACATGAGGGGGCCAGCAATCACCCCATACCGCCCAATAAACTGCCGATAGTAACCTGTGAGACCCAAGAAACCACAATGAGACTTCACACAAGTGGGTCGTGGCCACGAGAGCATAGTTGCCACCTTCGATGGATCAGTGGCCACCCCTTCGTGCGAGATAATGTGGCCCAAATAGTCTACCTGTGCGCTACCAAAGAAGCATTTCAAGCACTTCAAGAATAAGGAGTTAGCACACAGGATGGAAAAAACTAACCTAAGGTGGCATAGATGGTCCTCTCATGACGCGTCATATATGAGTATGTCGTCAAAGAATACCAACACAAACCGGCAGAGGTAGGGCCGAAACAAATCGTTCATCAAACTTTGAAAGGTAGGGCCGAAACAAATCGTTGATCAAACCGAATGGCATGACGAGGAACTCAAAGTGTCCATCGTGAGCCCGAAAGGCGGTCTTGTGGATGTCTTAAGGCTGCATGCGAATCTGGTGATAACCCGAGCGCAAGTCAAGCTTGCTGAAAAACACAGCCCTTGCCAATTCATCCAAGAGCTCTTCGATCACTGGAATAGAATATTTATCCTTCACAGTAATCGCGTTGAGCGCCCGGTGGTCAACACAGAAACGCCAGGAACCGTCCTTCTTGCGAACCAACAAGACCAGAGACAAAAATGAACTAGTGTTGGGGCGGATAATACCGGATTGCAACATCTCTTCCACTAACCATTCGATTTCTGCCTTTTGAATGTGAGGATACCGGTAGGGTTGGACATTGGCAGGTGAAGCTTCGGGCATGATAGGGATGTGGTGGTCATGGCTGGAGGAAGGCTAGATGGTTCTGAAAAGATATCTTCATGCTCAACAAGGAGGCTGATCATGTCTTCCGTCAATTCTGGTTTACTCACATACACTGTAGCACGTTGCTGAAGAAATAGGCCCTAAGGTGTAAATCATAAAAGAGAACTCACCTCCTGAGCAGTATGCAAGGTGCCTGGCTATGACCCATGAAGACGGACCCATTGGCTTCCTATCTCGAAGTCCATAAGCATCTCCCGGAAGTTCCATATGATGTCGCCCAACTCCTAAAGCCACTAAACCCCTAACACCACATATGCCCCCTTCGTTGGTAATAAAAAGTGATCGGTAATGAAAGAATGTCCTTGAATCACCAGCTCGACCTGTGCACACATAACCGTACTCCGAAGGTGTTTGTCGTCCCCTATCAACACGTCAAATGGTTTGGAGTCTGATACATAGCACCCCAAACGCTGTGCTACTTTGTCATTAATAAAGTTGTGGGTAGACCCACTATCGATGAGAACCGCTACCTGTTGGCGCTTGAGATGGCCTTGGACGTGCATGGTTCTGAGAGTGAAAGCACTTGAAAATGCATGGATGGATATTTCTGGTTGCACGTGATCATAGAGGCCTGGTGCCTCTTCCGGCTCAGCCACTTCCTCTTCCTCGGCCTCTTCGACGAGTAAGCTACCTCAGACAGAATAGCGATGTCCGAGTGAAAGCTTCTCGTCGCATTTAAAGTAGAGGCCCTTGGAACATCGTTCATCCATTTGGGCTGGTGTCAGGCGGTAGATGGGAGGGTTAGCAGGCCCTAACAGTGCTGGTCAACTTGGGCTGGGCCCAGGCATTGGGGTTGCAGCAAACACTGGGGTGGTAGGGGGACGCAGCGCCATCACCCCATGGTTCCCTCTCCATTGACGAGCCAATTTCTCCTCCTCAATGCGTTCATAGCGCACCACATCTAGCATTGTGTGGCATGGGAAGTGGCACATCTCATCCGCAATCTCTAGTTTCAGCCCACGTTTGAAGGTACCCACGAGGGCCGCCATCGGCCAATCTTGTAGGCGGTTGGCAATTTTCATGAATTCTGAATAATAGGCCCTTACCGTGGTTGTCTGCCTCAGACTGGACAACATTTTATTGAAGTCTTGAATTTCATTTGGGCCCAATTGGATGCACAACTCGTCGGAGAAGGACGACGCCCAAGTTGGGTAACACACCTCTTTTTCGTAAGTCTGAAACCAAATCGAGGCGTCACCGTCAATATGGAAGGCCGCCACACGTAGGCGCTCCACATCAGAATATGTCCCTTGATAAGCGAAAAACTTATCCACCTTGTACAGCCATTCAACTGGGTCCTCATCGCCATTGTACCTTGGGAATTGCAAACAAGCCAATCTAGGCTCAGTGCCGCCCCTCTGGCCTCCACAAGAGCCCTGGAACTCCTCCCTATCCTCATCAAACTCTTGTTGTACGTTTCGTGGATGTGTAGCCATTTAGGCATTTCCATGAACACCTGGCATGCCTCGTGCATCAAGGCCAGGGCGGCCACCTTCTGCGGCTTGATTAAAGGACCCAAATCGGACTCCAAGATGATGAGAATTTGTTGCGGATTGTCCTGGTACTGGGCTGCCAAACACATGGGAACCCCCTGGTCGAAAAGGGGCTCCAAACTCCCCTAATGGTGGCGATGGTGTGGTCACTGTCATTGTCTAGTTGATTGGGTTTTGAGTCTGCGCAAGTTGGAGGTTTTGTAGTTGTTGATGAATTGCAGATAGCATGGATAGTAGAGCTTCATGGTTGGGATCAGCATTAGCCTGCGGACTGGAGACCTCCCTTGCTGCCTCCGGCTCTGGGGGTGCTTCGGAAGCCATGGCCGGCTACTTACGAGGAGGCATGATCGATCGCAACGGCTCTGATGTCAATGTTGTGACCCGTCGCCTTGACGAAAAGTAGTAAAAGAGAAGAAAAGTAAAGGAAAATAACTGATTTTTTATTGCATACCCTAGAAGGAGGAAGAAGACCTCCTTATAAAGAAGAAGGATGGCGCGTCTCCCTATGGCCGCGCGCCATCTGTCTGGCCTGATGGGCCCTAATTGTCCACTAACTTCGCCATTACAAATATGCAGTTACCCAAATGGGCCTGATTACAAGATATGGCTTTATTCAAAAGGAAAACTAATCCTAGTAATTGAAATAAGATCCGCTCCACTAATGTGCTGACGTATTTAAACCCTTACAAGTGCACAAGGCAATTGTACTATGGTGAGTATTTAAAGGTTGTCAAACCTAAGGGGTGGTTAAATACTTTACCAAACTCAAGAGAAAATTGCAGTTTTTAATTAATTTAAGAAAGCAATAAACTTTAACTAAATTAACTGTGATTTACTTATGTGGAGAAATACCAAGGCTTTGATTCCACCACACAATAAACTAGTGTATCGTCTCTCTCTCTCTTTTGAATAAATTCTTAATTGGCTAGCATATTCCTCTCGGACATATACTTGTCAAGTCAAGTTATTGTGCTCTCCTCTTGGACGTAACACATAAATCAATGAAACTCATGGAATTGTTATCTGTCTCTCTCGAGCATATTCCTCTCGGATATATACTTGTCAATTCAAGTTATTGTGCTCTCCTCTCGGGCGTAGCACATAAATCAATGAAACTCATGGAATTGTAATCTGTCTCTCTCGAGCATAAATCAATAAAACTTTATTAATATATAACACCTCAGTCTACTCACGTTCCTCTCGGACACGCAAGTATTCTTTTGGATTGAAACTCACAAAATTCACTCGTCTCTCTTGAGCACAAAGAATAAACCTCAATGAATTAACGTTAAAATCATAACAAAGATCCATACACCAACTAGAGTAAAGCATAAGATGAGAGAAAATAAAACAATACAACCAGTCTATTGGGCTTCATCTACGCCTTGGAAAGAAGTCTAGCCTCGCATTGGAAGAGAAGCCATCATCATGTTCTTCGTCATCTTCTTCTTCTTCTCTCCTTTGCTCTAGCCTCCAAGGTCTCCAAAGGAACTCAAAAATCTCTTCTTTAATGCTCAATACATTCCCCCTTAAGGTATATATATATAGGGTGGAGAGAAAACACAAAATCCCCTTCCAATTTTGAGTCAAAATAGGTCTTATTCAGTTTGTCGAATACGGCGATCGATCACATTACTCGCCGATCGATCACTTGATTTCTTCGTTATTTCCACTGCGTCATGCCGATAGTTCGGTTCACTGCTCCGATCGATCGGTTGATGTAGACTCAAAAATTCCAGTAACTACGATCAATTAGTTTCTTCCTTAACGTTATGTTCTGCGGCTCTAGCGATCGATCGCGTCTGTTCTGGCGATCGATCGGATAATGTGTATTTCCAAAATTTCTTGTTTTCTTCTTTTTTTAAGCAAAAAAAGTGTATGTCTTCTTTTCCTACAAAAGATTAAAAACTTATTAAAGTACCACTAATTCTAGTCAAATACTAACATAAACATAAGTTTAGGAGATAATTATATACATATTTCATTTGTAAATCATACCCCCAAACCTATATTTTGCTAGTCCTAAGCAAAACAAAATCAAACAAAACAAACTAAAAGAACTAATACAACAAAAACTAAGGTAACAAATAAATGCCACTTTCGTAGGGAACACAATTGCATTAAGTGTATACAATAAGCCGTTAAACATCTAGGTGGCCCTAGTAGGATGAGTTGTGCCTCGTGAGGGTTTGTAGCCATACTACCCACAAACATGTATTTATGCAATTAACATAATTAACCTAAATGCAAAAACAAACCAAAAAATAAAACATTACAAAACAAACAAACATATTATCCCGACAAATGCAAACCACAATGCTTAAGAAAATCAACCACACGTACTTGGTTTATAATCAACGGGAATATATAAGCCCTCAAGTAAGTGGTTTTATTCCATACTTTCATCTTGGAAATTTCTGATCAAATATAATATAACATGATAATATAAATAGTAAAAAGTGTAGAACATTGTAGCAATACATTCTAAATCTCTGTTTCACACAGATCCAATGTTACCCATTAACAAAAAAACATCAGAATCTACATAGTCATCGTAATCTTTAGGTTCATGATAATACAAATGCATGTGTGCCTCCTTCGGGTTCAACATTTTAGACTTAAGAGGATAATACATCATATACTTTTTTTATGAGGCTGTGTAAGGCCTGACTTTAAGATGCTTCGGTTTAACAATGACTCAGGCCAATGACTCCCAACCAATTGGCTTAAGGCATTAGGTTTCAAGTATAGACCACTTTGAGCCTGAGCATCAGACTAAGTTAATCCTATAATAGTCAAGTAGCCCCTTTTCTTTCTTTTTATTTTCTCAGTTTTGTTTTTTCATTCTTTCAGCATTAATATTTTCCAGCAATCTTTATTCTGTCCAGGCTGTATTATACTCTTAACCTATTTCTGGTCCAAGCCTTTGTCATTGTCAAGTAAATAGTCTATCATGATCTTTTAAGCTCAACAGACAATCACACATCATCCAATGACTCTGACTAAAGATATCCCACTGAAGATTAGTATTCAACAAATTTCTAGCGGGTATTACTTTATGTACTAGTGTGTGTGAGTGAGTTTTATTAGCTCAAGCACATGTTCCAAGAGGACTGTACCAGAAATATATTCTCAGTTAAGTGTCTCTATCCTCCAGTATACTTACTCACACTTCCAATGCAAATTAATCTCTTAAGAATTGTAACATGCATCATCATGGGATAAACTATCAAAACTTAAGAAAGAAAATTCTAATAAACAACTTAAACTACTCAAATTTTTATTTTTTTCCTTTTTTGTTTTACAATAAAGCACATCCTCTTCCCCATACCTAATATGAGCATTGTCTTCAGTGCACAAAAGATAAAAATACAATGAGCACATAAAAGTAAAGGAGAAAGAGGAAGGAAAACATCAGAGGAAGTGGACTAGAAGTTCCGGTCATCACCATCTGCACCGCCCGGAGGAGGGAAATGACACACATGAAGAAAATCGACTATGGAGTCGAGGTGTTCCATAATAGCATGCTGAGAATCCTGGAGCTCCTACTGTGAGGCCCGAATCTCCTGCTGTGATTGCTAAATCTCCTGCACATGGCTAGTGAGATCGGTGATCTGCTGCTGCATAGTCGCCTAGGGTGGTGGTTGAGCTAGCTAACCCTTGGGTATCTCGGCTTATGCCTTAGGCTCGTGTACACGTGGCCAGGCCGGACGACGTGTATAGCCTATCATACGGTTGTAAGCATCAATTCCAATGGGCCCAAGGCCACGAGATAACCGTGAATGATCTGAAAATCGCACTCCATGGGTCTGAAATACTCTCTCTAGAATATAAGGATACGGTTACCGTTCGTCTTTGTGCCCTACCAGCATTTGCTTCATCGGGCCAAAGACGAATGAAGGTAAATCAAGATCACGGCGCCTGGTATCGTCGCCGAATACTTATAGTAGGTCAGTGATAGTGTGGTCGACCTTTGCTTTCCAGGCCGACCATTCATCATGCTGGAGAATCAAGAAGGCAAAGCGGAACTCAGGTAGCATGCTGATGGCTGAGAGGTAAGTTATAGTCTCGGGTCCTATGATCGTTTAAAATTAAACCCTTGCAAGTGCACAAGGCAATTGTGTAATACAGCGAGTATTGAAGGGTTGTCGAATCTCAAGGACGGAAGAATATTTTACCACAGTCAAGAGAAAAATGCAATTTTTAATCAATCTAAGGAAAATCAATGAACTTTAACTAAATTAACTGAGTTTTAACCAATTTAGAGAAATATCAAGACTTTGAATCTACCACTAGACATGCAATTACTACTCTCAATTATTATTAGGCGTAAGTTAATATGATAAGATAACTTATGTTCATGGTCAGACACACAAATCATAATGAATTTACTCACGTTCTTGGTCGGAAACGAAAGTTCATCCACTACAACGTAATTAATTCTATCCTTGGTCAGGCATAGAATCAATCATCATCCTGTTCTTGGTTAGACACAGGGATTAAAAAGATCTAATTCTATTCATAATCAATAAAGTCTATGGTCAAGCACTCAAAAGAAACTAATGAAATAGCAATAAGCATGAATCATATTAACTCTATTAAATTAAATAAGAAAGTAGCAATACACATCTAGGGCTTCATCTAGCCTTGATAAAGAATTTAGCTAGGCATAGAAAGAGAGAAAAGAAAAGATTGTTTTGATAGATCCATTGGCATGAATCACTTCTTCTTTGGCTCCAAAAGTCTCCTTCTTCTTGCTCTTCTCTAGCCTCCAAAATCTATTATTTAATCCCCAATACATTTCTTTTAAGGCTTATTTATAAGGTTGGGAAGAAAACACAAAAGATAGACTACAAACCTTCTGTAATATCATACAGTATAAACGTACATATATGCCTCCCTTTGGGCAAGAACTAGGTTCCATAAATAATCGGATATCTCGCATGATTTAGCAATGGCTCATGAGCATATTATGATTCCACCTCGGAGAGATCCTCGCAAGGTCTCTAATGGAGAACAATTCAATTATTAAGATGAATAACATCTCAACAACGGCAGAGGTCGCAACTCTCTGAAAATCAGGGTATCTTTTACCACTAGTTGACTCACTCTAAGAGTACGAATAGATCATCAACATCTTTCATCAGAACATGACTCACTTTAGGAGTACTACGGAGATTCATATATCTCAAATAGCAAAAGACTCACCATAGGAGTATAAGTCAATTTCCAAATAATTTTGATGCATACTTCATGCATAGCCCTAGATAGGAACATTCCAGAAAATACCTGGGTTTATAATTTATGACTCCAAAGTCAAGAATGAGAAAATGTTTTTGATAGTTTGATTTCCAAATGGAACTTTAAACCGACACCAAACTATGTTATGAAATCAGGAACAATGGATACACTAGATCACTTTGGATTACCTCATACTATATGTCTTTCCACTCATCTAATCTTACTATGATAAGTCTTAATTAGTAGTATACTAAATATAAATGACACTTTGATTCTTATTATACAATATCATTTAGTAATATCAAGTATTAGTGTCTTAACCCTAATTACAACACAGTGTCATACGCGTAAGAGTCCACTCCCGACTGTTCCCACAGTTAGTACAGTTAGATTTAGACTCTGAACTTTTTACTAGAGTTAGCCCTATGAGTCTAGTTTCTAACCCCACTGACGGTTTTTTTTTATGACTTTTTTGTAATTCGTTATGATTTTTACAATACCAACAATTGGCACAGAAACTGTACTAGCCAAGATTACAATTCATAATCATACTTACATATCTCGTGTAACTAACCCTTATTAGAGTTAATAGAGTCTTACCGGACTTAATTACTCCCCTCCTAGGTTTATTACAGATCCTAGAATGTTCTGAAATTCCATAATTATATATTTTTAATATATCTTTTAACACATGTAACAGTTTAGGCAACTACCCTTTGATAACAAAGACCATAACGCTAAGACATCAATTATTAATCACTTGGACCAACGAATTTAAAAAATCACAGAACAAGTTTGGGACTTTTTTGTGTCTTACGATCAACAAAAGTATCGAGCTTGAATGACGTTCCCATCTAAGGACTAACATGCAAGTATTAAGAGACATATCCACAATATTGACAACATGTGCAATCTCATAATCATGTACCATAAAATTCTATTCGATCGAGCAATATATGTAACAATGACATTGATCTTAAGCATTATAGGATGCATACATAATCATAATATTGAATTCCAACTCGAAGGAATAATCGAAAGAGAAAGGGTAAGGAAAACCATCCTACCGATTACGAATACACGTGTTTCGTATGTCCTCGCATAGCTCATCTTCTTCTCATCGCAACGTCACTTCCGGCCAATGCAACGGAACTGATTTGAATGGAGGAAGAGGCTTGAGAGCTTGCTGGATGGGTGAAGGAAAAAGGAGAAAGAAAACACAAGAGTCGCACTAGGGTTTGGGCGTCCAAGCATGGGCCGTCCCTCCCTCTCTTGTGGTTTAAATACAAAATCCCTTTCTTAATCACAATCCTAACTCTCCTATAGAAAATCTCCTTTTTAGTTTGGCTAGTGACGTCCAACACATTGGCTTCCCCATTTAGTTAGGATTCCAAATCTCTAATAAGATCATTTCCCTATTAAGTTTCCCATATTGTGAAGACTTGGAAAAAGTTCAAGCTGATTGACCTATACATGAATTATGCATTTTATTAGACCCTAAACTTATGTTTATGATAGTATTTGATTATATTTTAGTGTTCTTTAATGTAGTTTTTTTATTTTTGTAGGAAAATAAGCGTAAGCTGCAAATGTGGTGAAACGTGAGTCCAATAGTTGAATCTTCATTACTTTGAGTCATATCCTTGATTAGACTGATTAAAGCTTCATGATAAAGTTCAAGAAGTTAGCCTTCCAACGCCACCGACCGCACGCAATTCGGAGTTCAGAGCGGAAAATTATGATCATTGGAAGATTTTGATACAAAAGCACAAATAGTAACCGATCGATCGGCACATTGAAGTGATCGATCACCGAAGCAAAAAACGAGATATACGTGATCGGTCATCACCTTTCAATCGATTATATCTACTGAAATTTTTGCATGAACAGTGAGCGATCGATCGGCATAGTAAGCGATCGATCGCCGTATTCGGCAAACTTAAAACAAGTCCGATTTTGAGTCAGATTTGGAAGGGGTGTCGTGGTTTCTCTTCACCCCTATATATATGCCTTAAGGGGGAATGTCTTGAGCATTAGATATTAGATTTAGAGACATCTTGGAGGGTAGAGAAGAGTTCTTTTAGGAGAAGAAGAAGAAGAAGAAGAAGAAGAAGAAGAAAGAAGAAGAGGAGGAAGAGAAGATTCATGCCAATGAATACATCAAATCAGGCTTTTCTTTTCTCTATTCCTATGTCTAGCTACACTTCTTTATCAAGACTAGATGAAGCCCTAGATGTGTATTGCTACTCTTGATGGTTTAATTTAATAGAGTTGATATGATTTATGTTTAATGCAATTTCATGAGTTTTTCTTTTAAGTGCTTGACTATACACTTCATTGATGGTAATAAATGAGATTTGATCTTAATATTCCCTGTGTCTAACCAATAACAGGATTGTATTAATTCTATGCCTAACCAATGATAGAGCTAATTACATTAATTTATAGTGAATAAACTTTTTGTGTCCGACCAAGAATGTGAGTGCTTTCACTGGTGATTCTTGTGTCCGACCAAGAACACGAGTTACTGTGCCATATCAATTTGTGCGAAATAATAATTGAGAGTGGTAATTTCATGTTTAGTTGTGGATTCGCTGCCTTGATATTTTCATCATCTCAGAACTTCTCCATATTAGTTAAACTCGTTTTAAGTAGCTGAATTCAATTGCTTTCCTTAGATTAAGTTAAAACAACAAACTTTTTTCTCTTGAGTTTGGTAAATTATTCATTTGTCCTTGAGGTTCGACAACCCTAAATACTCACTGTAGTGCAATTTCCTTGTGTACTTGGAAGGGTTTAATATTTAAACGATCACTGATACTCCATTAATGAAAGTGTCCACTAAATTTGGTCAAGAGCGGGTCTCAACACCACATGGAATGAATTTAATGGTTCAACAAACAAACCAGTTACATCTTTGTGCATTGGATATGCTTCATGGGAAAAAAGGAAAAAAATTATGAGATGATCTGCAGGCTTGTTTTAAAATGGTTGTAGAATTCTAAAAGCTTTCTCACTAGTTTTTCTTCTTTTAGTTTGGTTATATAGTCAATTGAGGAGTTGAAAAATGACAATTTCCCTCTGGCATCACCCACTACTCAAAGGTAGTTGAGAAGACTATGGCTAAGCAACTACAACAGTGCCTGCAAAAGAACTACAGAGCACGACTGGATTTGTTTTTTGCTTTTTGTTCTCTTCAGTCAAGCGTTGTGCCAAATTATTGGTGTTACACAGTGAAGACTCTTTGTTGCTTCGTAACTAAAGATCATCAAACTCTATGTTGCAAAAGCTCCTTCTTTGCTTTCTTATTTTGTTATATTTTCTTTATATACTGGAGCATCTGGTTCGTTTCTTTCCACTTCTCCTTTGTCCATGGTGCTAGTGGATTGTGATGGGAGTACACAACAGAATGATAAGAAACATCTTTTCTCACTTTCTTTTGCAAATGTGCCATCCTCTTTGTGTTTTCTTTTGTTTTTCTTGGTTTTTTTCTTCATTACAACTTTTCCCTTGTTGCATCTGGATCTCTTCTAAAAAAATAACTCCAACCCCAATCTTCAATGGTGAAAGTCCTAACCTCTCCGTCTCTATGCTCAAATGCCTTACGACCCTGAACCGCTAGAAGAGATGACAACGACTCTAATGTAGAAGCCAAAAAGAGCCTAGTCAACTTTCTAAGTCTACAAGACCAGCTGATAATCTCCCACATTTCTTGTTAATGCTTAGGCCTCATTTGCTGGAATTGCTCGAATTATATATGAGGGTTGCCAAAAGGGGATGAAGGACAACAAACTCTTGATGCAGTAAGCGTGTCTTAGGTGCTGCAAGTAAAAATCCTTTCTTTTTCCTCTAAGTACGATCCATGCCTTTAGTGATCTCCATAGAGGAGCACTTAAGTGAAGTTGTGCCCTCCGAGTAATAATGGAGGCACTTGGACTGGCCGCAACCATCATTATAGACAACAACAAGTCACACCACTTCCTCCAAATTTCAATCGATGTTGGCAGGCTCACTTTGCTTCCCAGATTGGGCCAGATTGGGATTTTGGAGATGCGACTTCCTTTTTTCTGCATCATCTTCCTATTATATCCTTAATCCAAGGCAAACAAGGGGGAAAGGCATACAAGAGTAAGATAGAAAAAAGCACGCTTGATTGAAGAACACAATGGCAAGATCATGTTCCTACATATGACGCCAAACTATTGAGGCTAATTTCTTCTAAACGGTGATTATGTATCCAATGAATAGACCTACAACATGAAAAGAAGAGATCGTGCACCGGCATGGTGATGGCTGAAATGCCTCCGACGTTCAAGTCGGTGGAGATAGAGCATCTATAGAGGATTTTAGTAGAATGGATAGCATACATTATTCCTCTTGCTGGTATAATATTTATAATTGAAATACGCAATTACACAACTTCCGCCGTTATCTTGCCCACTCCATATGATTGTAGGGGAGAATTGTTGGGCCTCACATGAGGAGGGGAAAAGCCCAACAATTCTCCCCTTCCCTACTCATGTCTGATCTCCCCCATACTAAACATGAGGGTCAACCTCACTCATACTGGCCTAATATCTACAAAGCTCATGTTTTGTTTTAGGGATGGTCTTGGTCATCATATCCGACGGATTTTTATCGATATGTATCTTCCTCATCTTCAACACATCTCTTATCCAATGACACCTCACATCAATATGTTTGCTCCTAGAGTGAAAACTTGTATTTTTGCTCAAATGAATGACACTTTGACTATCACAATGCACAACATAGTTGTCTTGCTTTAGACACAACTTTTCTATGAATCTCTTCATCCATAACATCTCTTTGCAAGCTTCGGTAATTGCAATGTACTCGGCCTCCGTTATAGACAATGCAACACATTTTTGTAACCTTGATTGCCATGACATGGCTCCTTCCACAAAAGTGATTAAATACCCCAAAGTACTCTTCCTTGAGTCAACATCTCTGACCATATCCGAATCTATAAATCCTTGAAGCAAAAATTTACCATCCCCAACGCATAAACATATCTTCGATGAACCTCTTAGATACCGAAGAAGCCACTGAAGCCACTTCACCGCATTCTAATGCTCTTTCCCCTGATTTAAAAGATGTCTACTAACAACTCCAACGGCATGTGCAATATCCGGCCTTGTACAAACCATTGCATACATCAAATTCCCTATCGCAGATGCATAGGGATCTTAGCCATTTCTTCCTTCTTATTTTTATTTGAAAGACTTTGCGTCTTGTGCAATTTGAAATGACTTCCAAGTGGGATGCTAACGGGCTTTGCATTCTTTATGTTAAATTTCTTAAGTACCTTCTCAATATACTTCTCTTGTGATAGTCATAGCTTTTTAGCTTCCTATCACGCTTGATTGTTGATTGTCTTGATTTTGAACTATTTTACTCGCAATCACATGAGACTGATTATAGTCTAGTGGCAACGAGGTCAAACCCAAAGGACTTAGTTGATTAACCTAATTCTAAATTAATTCTAATGAAAGATTTGGATTTTAATGAAATAAAAAAATGAACTTCAACAAGAAATCAAATTGATGAGAATACCAAGGCAACGAATCCACCTCTAAACATGCAATTACTACTCTCAATTAGTATTTTGTACAAGTTGATATGACACGATAACTCATGTTCTTGGTCGGACACACGAATTATCAATGAATGCACTACACGTTCTTAGTCGGACACGAAAAGTTCATTCACTATAAATTAATGTAGCTAATTCTATCATTGGTCGGGCATAGAAGTAACATACGCTTGTTCTATTAGCCATATGATTAACTAATTATATCACATTATTAAATCAAATAACACATCAAAGCACATCGCAAAACCAGAAATCAAATTAGGAAATAAAACTTTCTTATTTTAGACCAGTTTCCTAAAATAGATACATTTAGTTAACGTACTAATTTTTTGGGTGTTACACTTATATAGTAGGGTAAGAAAAGCCCTGAAACCCCTCTCCAAATCCAACTTGAAAATGATTTTTTTAGGTTTTTGTATGCGGCGATTGATCGCTTAGTTTGCCAATCGATCACTCCTCGATCGATCGCATATTTTCAACATTTTTCCGTTGTATCCCGCGATCGTTCGTAACTTTTCTTCATACGGCGATCGATTGCCAAAGGCGCCGATCGAGTGCAAACAGTGTCACAAAAACTCCAGTAAATACGATCGATCGCGAAGGCTGTTGATCGATCGCATAGTCATCTCGCGACTTCTTCTTTGGGTCAGGCGATCAATCGCGTATAATGTGCCGATCGATCGCATACTGCTTTGCGTAAAAAAATCTTCCAATGGTCATAACTTTTCGCTCTGAACTCCAAATTACACACGGTTGGTGGCGTTGAAAAGCTGACTTCTTGAATAACATGGAGCTTGAATCAGTCCAATCAAAGATATGCAATCGAAGTAATAAAGATTTAACTATTGGGCCACATTTCACCATATATGCAGCTTATCCTTATTTTCCTACAAAAACCAAAAACAACATTAGCAAATACTAAATATCTTCTAATACTAGTATAAATACAAGTTTTAGAGCTGATGAAATGTATAATTTGAGTATATATCAATTATCATCCCAATATTTATTTTGCGGGCCCCAAGTCTAACTTAGAAGTGGTCAATGCCACATGTTGATAGTTTTCACCCTCATCAGATATCCTAGTCAATAAAAAATACATCCATTAGATTATCACATGCTATTAAATATAAATGAGTACAACAATAGATCCATTAAAACATAAATGCCTAAAAAAATAGTATATCCACACAATGCGAGCCATGAGGCACAAGCTAAGACATTCCCTTGCAAGTATAGCTTGCTAGATTGGGATACCACGAGGAGACAAAGATATTGCAACAAAATAGAGCATCAAACATTTTAGAATCAACGTACCAAAAAAGAATATTTTAGAATCTACATGTATTCGCCTAGCCTGACCAATTTTCAGTATCAACATCACATTACCACTTGCCATATATCATTAGAGGAGAGGAAAAAATGGGTGGAATAAAAATATAAATTATAACGTTACCTAAGATTTCTGGTCCGTCTTTCTTGCTGATCACCTATGACCCTATGAGGAAAATATTTTCCGGGGCCAAATATTCAAGACCTGAACATCCAAAGGCCGTGATACAAGCACCTCTACCTACGAGCCCTTAGAAACACACCACCCAATGATTCCTTTACTTCTAGAACCCTCCCCCAATGGACTCACTTAAACCCTGTCTCCGTCCACGGCACCCTCCGCCATTTCACTCTGCCTCTGCAAAAACAAGATAAGGTTGTCAAAGACCAGCCCAGAGAGAGGTCTCTAGAGCTTGGAACTTCATTTGGGTCTTCTAGCAATGGCCCCAGTTCTGAGCCGGAGTTTGGGATCTGCGTCTGTGGCTTCACTCTATTCTCCGTCATCTTCTGCGGCGGCCTCAGTTGGGAGGGGAAGGGCGGTGAAGCTGGGAAGCTCTCTGCTTCCTCCTCGGCCTTTTTTCGCAACTGGGTTTAATGGGGGTGGGTTAAAATGGAAGCTTGAGAAGAAGGGGAGAGGCGGGGCTGCCGTGCGGTGCGAGGCTGCCGTGGCCGAGAAGGAGGCGGCAGAGACGTCCGGGGAGAAGTTTGAGTATCAGGCTGAGGTGGGTTCTCTCCAATTTTGTTTCTTTCTGTGGAATTTTTTGTGAATTCTTCATTTTGATATGATAACGTGTTTTCAAGCTATATATACAGTATGTCTGGAATTAGTAGTAACATTTGGTTTCCCATATTGAACTGATTGTAGTTTGTTTTTTAAACCAAACGGCAAAACTAATTCTGGATGGAGGGGGTATTTGCTATAGCTCTTTGGTGATGGAGTGTATTGTCCAAATTCTTCATCTGTTATTTCTGTTGCAGGTCAGCCGCCTATTGGATTTGATTGTCCATAGCTTGTACAGCCACAAGGAGGTGTTTCTCAGGGAGCTTGTGAGGTGAGCTTTTAGCGTTGGTCATGACTGTAAACCTTACAATTTTGTAGTTTTAATTGTATGAACTCCTTTTTTGAGCATTGAAGTGCTAATGGCATTTCTTTGATTGTAAAACATAGGCTCTATTTTCTAATAGAAAAATTTCTGCTAATTGTTCTGTTTTATGATTCCAGTAACGCGAGCGATGCTCTAGACAAGCTAAGATTTCTTAGTGTGACGGATTCGTCTCTTCTTGGAGATGTTCCAAACCTAGAAATCCGTATCAAGCCTGACCCGGAAAATGGAACAATTACCATAACGTAAGAGTTTGAATACTTTCTTAGATGTATTGCTTATTGGGATTAGGTTTTTTATAATTTAGCTACGTATCGAGCAGAGACACTGGCATTGGGATGACAAGAGAAGAGCTAATTGATTGCCTTGGAACCATTGCACAGAGTGGAACCTCTAAATTTCTGAAGGCTCTTAAGGTGATTTCAGCACTGCCATATTCATCTGTTTTTTGTTACTGTAGGCAGTGTAGTAGGTGCATGAACTAGATGGTAATACTGCTTTATTGTGTAGCTACTAACCTGTTTGTATAATGAAGTAGTGCTTAGTTAACTTGGTCACATAAGAATGTGCATCCAATAGTAGTGCATACACTGCTTTAAAATGTCCGCTTTTTCTATCAGTCTCTGCAAGACTTCACATCTATTAGTATATGATTTTTTTTGCATTTGCACAAGTTCGTTATTGTTGAAGAAAAATGGTTGAAAAAAGTGCTGACACAATTGGTCATATGTATGTTCCGCAGGAAAATAAGGATCTTGGTGCTGATAATGGATTGATTGGTCAATTTGGTGTTGGATTTTACTCAGCATTCCTTGTTGCAGACAGGGTAAGTGCGTCTATATGCCAAATTCTTAACTGAGAGAGCCTCTATATGTTTCAATACGGAGATTTCTGTTAAATATGCTCAATAGGTTGTGGTCTCAACAAAGAGTCCGAAGTCAGATAAACAGTATGTCTGGGAAGCACTAGCTGACAGTAGTTCATACGTTATTAAAGAAGAGACAAACCCGGAGAACCTTTTGCGTCGTGGAACACAGATAACTCTCTATATAAGAGTAAGCCTTTTAACTTGCTCCAATGGGTAATTATGTACACTTTCTGCATTCTTAACCTCCAGCTTATGTTTTTTCAGGAAGATGATAAGTATGAATTTGCAGAACCCACAAGGATTCAGGGGTTAGTCAAGAATTATTCACAGTTTGTCTCCTTTCCAATCTACACTTGGCAGGAAAAATCAAGAAGTGTGGAGGTAACCTTGGGAATATTTTCAATGTTCTTCGTGAACAAGCTTACAAGTTGGCTATACAGATACTTATGTGCATATTGTCATGGTTTTAGGTGGAAGAGGAGGAAGAACCAAAAGAAGGTGAAGAACCCAAGCCGGAGGTAATGACCTGCTTCTTTTCTTTCCCGTCCTCTTACTATGATAATTTTTTTCCTTCCTCAATTTCTGCGTGGCATTGGTTTTGATTTGCAGGGCGAGAAGACAATGAAAAAGAAAACTGTGACCGAAAAATATTGGGATTGGGAATTGGCAAATGAAACGAAGCCCATATGGGTAATGAACTGATTTTCCTACATTTAATTGATCTGTAGGCATCATTATAAAGATGATTTTTTTATTCATTTCGCACATTAACTGTAAAAGCCAAATATTCTGATGCTACTGACATATTTCATAGATGCGTAACCCTAAGGAGATTGAAAAGGAGGAATATAACGATTTCTACAAGAAAACTTTCAATGAGTTTTTGGATCCTCTTGGGTATACTCATTTCACCACTGAAGTAAGGTTAACTGTGAGTTTATTCTTTCTTATAAGTAGGATGTATTCTCTAGTAGGTCTGATGTCTTGATTTGAACTTTATCTGAAACAGGGTGAGGTGGAATTTAGAAGCGTTCTTTACATACCTGGGATGGCACCACTTAACAATGAGGATATTATGAACCCAAAAACAAAAAATATTCGCTTATATGTAAAACGTGTTTTCATTTCTGATGATTTTGATGGCGAGCTGGTAAGAACCCTCTTCCTGAGTTCTTGTATATTTACATCCTTATGTTATCAAGATATGTTGCTACTGATTCATGTAAAATTATCTTCAGTTTCCCAGGTATCTGAGCTTTGTTAAGGGTGTAGTTGATTCGAATGACCTGCCTCTCAATGTTTCTCGAGAAATTCTACAAGAGAGCAGAATTGTAAGTCGATCTTTGTTAGTTGCATACTCATTGGATTGTGTTTATCAAGTTGCTAATCTTTCATCCACAGATTTCCACGACTTTATCAGGCACAGTGAATTACTGATATTTGGCACTTTATTATTCCATTCCGTAGGTGAGAATCATGAGGAAGCGACTTGTCAGGAAAACTTTTGATATGATTCAGGATCTCTCTGAGAGTGAAAATAAAGAGGTGTGCATGAATAGCCTCTGTAGCTTGATGCTCTAAAATCTTCAACTAAATTGCCATGTTTAATCTGCATATATATACTCCTTCAGGATTACAAGAAATTCTGGGAGAACTTTGGGAAGTTTCTCAAATTAGGTTGTATTGAAGATTCAGGGAATCACAAGCGCATCACACCACTCTTGCGATTTTTCTCTTCCAAAAGTGAGGAGGATTTGATAAGTTTGGACGATTATGTGGAAAATATGGGAGAAAACCAGAAGGCTATCTATTACCTGGCGACTGACAGCTTGAAAAGTGCAAAAACTGCGCCATTTTTGGAGAAATTACTTCAAAAGGATATTGAGGTAGTGCTTAATTTGTTGTTGTAAATGAAAAACCTTGTATTTGCTCTGTAGAAAAAATGTGTCTTCATTACTTATGTGACCTTTTTGTGGAAAAAGTTTGAAGATTTCACAAGCATTAATTGGAAGAATGATAACATAATTTCTACTGAATTATAGTGTCAACCTTATATGAAGAATAAATGAGGTTACTTGTCTGTTGGTACATAAAAAGCTATATTGCTTACGTTGAATGCTTTCTACTAGGTTTTGTATCTTGTAGAGCCAATTGATGAGGTCTCAATTCAGAATTTGCAAACTTATAAGGAGAAAAAGTTTGTTGATATCAGCAAGGAAGATCTTGAATTGGGTAGGTTTTGCCTGCTTGTGGCATGCAGAATGTCCTTGTTGTCCAATTGGATATGTTCTTATGTATGTGAGCTTCTTCGACAGGTGATGAGGATGAAGTGAAAGAAAGAGAAAACAAGCAAGAGTACAATCTTCTGTGTGACTGGGTCAAGCAACAGCTTGGAGATAAGGTGGCAAAAGTCCAGGTTTCAAAGCGTTTAAGCTCGTCACCATGTGTGCTCGTTTCTGGCAAGTTTGGTTGGTCTGCGAATATGGAAAGGTAAGCAATGGTTTTGCGAAATTAAATGTTGAAAGGGAACCTAGAATGAAAGGCTTTTTGTGTTAGCATCATACAACGTTGTTGCCATCTATCATTATGTTGCTGATGTGGTTTTTTCTGTCAGTCATGAATCAGTTTACCAATTGTGTGATAATGCTAGTTTAAGGAGTTGCCACTTATACATATGTTGCTGGTGATATTTTTCTACTTCTAGTCTTTCACACGACGCCATATGGATGAAAATAATTATCCTTCATATCCTTCTTAATTTGAAGTATTTCTCAAGCCTTTTTATTTTGTTTGGTGCATAAAATCATTTTGCATGGAAATTGTTTATGGTATCCCATTTTATTTATGTCTTAATTGTTTATTGTCTAAAGGCTAATGAAAGCACAGACACTTGGAGACACATCAAGCTTGGAGTTCATGAGAGGAAGGAGAATATTGGAAATAAATCCTGACCACCCAATCATCAAGGATCTGAATGTAAGTTGGCATACATCTGTCAGTGACTATGTAGGTGGTTATTTTCTTTTCCTTTCTGTTCGTGCAAGATTCTCTATTGTAAGTGACCTGTTACATTTCAGGCTGCTTGCAAGAATGCTCCCGAGAGCACTGAAGCTAAACGAGCGGTTGACCTTCTCTATGAAACGGCCTTGATATCCAGTGGTTTCACTGTAAGTTCCGATAACATTCCTTGTTTCAATGGCGTTAGCACAATAAAATGTCAACTTAAAGAGTGTTTTTCCTATATTTATTCTTCCTGTTCCCTTCGCGAGAATTTTCCAGCCCGATAGCCCAGCTGAGCTAGGTGGTAAAATCTATGAGATGATGGCAATTGCTTTGGGTGGACGTTGGGGGAGGTCAGAATCCGAGGAAACAGAGACAGGAGACAACCCAGAAGTTAAATCTGACGCTAGTGAATCGACAGAGCCTGAAGTTGTGGAACCTTCAGAGGTGCGCACAGAGAGTGATCCTTGGAGGGATTGATTAATTCTCCTACCAGAACATTTTTGTTTGTGAAAGCGGATAGGAGCAATATGTGAGTAATTCGTGGAGAGCAAGGCATGGTTTAGTTGAATAATGGCAAAAGTGTAGTCCCAGTTAATTTACAAACGTAGATTATTGTATGCCAAAATATTTAATTTGGAAAGCTGGTTTATCCTGCCCAAATTATTTGAGATCGGGAATCTAATACCCCTAATGACAAAAAACTAGTGATAGGAAGGTTTAAGGACATGGGGCTAAGTTATGTTTTTGTTTGAAGGAGAAAGGAAAAGGTGTTCTGGCACAGTTCTCATCAATCTGCTTCATGGTTTGAAATTTATATTGGTGATTAGCTAAAAATAAATTATCTGAAACGAAGGAATCAAAGTGATCTTAATAATCTTTACTGCGGAGCTCTTTCTCTCCTTGCTTTCTTTTCACTGCAAAATGCAGTAAGCATCGTGGCGATGACATGGACAGGGATTAGCAGAAAATAAGGGGCAAATTTGACCTTGGGAGTTCACCCCAGCCCCGTCACTAGTGAATGATTGATGAATATTGATCCAGCGAGTTCGTGCTCGATGTCTTTAGTTAGTCCTTATAATTTTACCTTTTAACTCCATCCACTAATTGATGTAGGTAATATCAAAGTGGACAACTAATGCAGACCGGTTTCTTTCAAATGAAAATATCAACATGGGGTAGAAGGAGTATTTTAAATTAAGACATAATTTAATAGTACAATTCACCTAAAGAGGGAAAAATGGGGTAGAAGGAGTATTTTAAATTAAGACATAATTTAATAGTACAATTCACCTAAAGAGGGAAAAATGGGGTAGAAGGAGTATTTTAAATTAAGACATAATTTAATGGTACAATTCACCTAAAGAGGGAAAAATTGGAGGTGAGGTTTGATGTTAAGCAACCAAGCCTACAACAACAACAACAACAGGAAAGCAAAGGAGGTAAAAAAAAACTCTAAACAATTGATGACGTCAACAACCGGGTCAACCCGGATTGACCCCCGGTTGAACCCAATTGGACCTACTCCGTAAGAATTCTTGGTCAATTACCGGTCCAATTTTTAAAACCTTGCTTAAGACCTAACTAAAAAAAATCAACATTGTTGAGTACAGGTTGTTTATGACAAATCAACCATCACTTAGCATCAAGGAAACTTATTTCAATTTTAGAGAGGACCCATCTTTTAGGGTTGGCTGCACCTTCACAATACGGGCAAAAATGGCTTTCCCTCCATAATATGCCACCATCACTCGGTAAGCACATTTTTTATGTCTTAGCATCACACCTATCTCATCTAGCTTTCATACAAATATTTCGTTATTTTTGTAGTTTTTTTAGTTTGACCAATTATGTCATTTAAGTTTCATTGTCCACAAAGAGGGAGATATTGATAGTGATGTGGTGTGCATGATAAATGCGGGGTGGGTAAAGTGGAGGGCAGCTTTGGGAGTTCTATGTGATAAGAACGTTCGAAATAAGCTTAAGATAAATACTATAGGACTGCTATTTACATGCAATACTCTACGGAGCAGAGTGTTAAGATTCAAACAAAAGTCATATACATAAATTAAATGTAGCTAAAATAAGAATGCAAAGGTGGATGTGTAGGATAACTAGGAAAGGTAGGATTAAAAATGAGTATATTTGTGAGAACTTAGGAGTAGTACCTTTAAGGGAGAAACTTAGTGAGTATAAGTGTCACGCCTCAAAATTCCTGACCTCGTTCGGAGTGCAGAAGCCTTTAAGTAAACCAATCAAAAGCCGAGATAGGAACCTTAGGATGCACCGAATACTCGATCACTTGGGTCAATTACATCGTCACGAAAGAACGTGTAATCGACATCACCAGGAACTCATAACAAAACTCAAAAATTAAGAACTAAGAAATTCTTCATCCAATTTTAAATAACATTGTCAATGTAACAACTGATTCCTACTTAAATTATTACAGCAAGTCAATTAAAACAGTCACACAAGCATCAAATCCAGGCACACACTGGCCAACACTAATAAAATTCTAACAAAAGAAATACGATAAATAAAAGCAATTATTCAAAAACGTCCTCCACGTATCCGCTGCGCCTTTTCAAGCTGCAAGGTCCTGGCTTATTGATCTTTAAAGCCTGCATCATAGGATGCATGAGTATTTCATAGAAATACCCAGTAGGATGTAAACACCCAATAGATCACTCAGATAATCAAGAATATACTCTCTGAAAGACCAATCAAAAGTTTACTTTACCTGAACAGAAAGGTCAAATAATAATAGTCCCAAAGCACAAATGTAGGAAAATAATAATCTCAATAAGACTCCAAACAAATATCAGTGTAAGGAGATAATTGTCAAAATACCAAAGGCTTCAGGCATCCATAGTGCAAGGAGTTACAATTTCTTCTCGTTGAATATGCCGCCCGAGTGGCTATTGACTAGTCAGATCCTAGCGGTTCTCCCTTCAGAACCCGACCGCACGTCTAAGATGTTAGCCCCATCAGTGTTTATGGATACTATGGTCGGAGACTTAAGACCTTCCATATTGTCAACCAGTCTAAACGTACGTATGTGCCTCCCTTCGGGTAGTAAGGAACCCAAGTTCCATAAATATCGGAGATCACTACGGATTTAGCAGTGGCTCGTGAGCATATTATGAGTCCACTAGGAGATCTTCAAAAAGAACTCTTGTGGAGAAATAGGTCAATGTCAAACTGGACTATGATTCAACAAAAGCAAAGGTCACAACTTTTTTCTGAAAGTAGGGTAACTCTTACCACAATGACTCACTCATGGACTATGGAATAAAATATCAAGTCTCTTGACAATGAATGATTCACTCTTTAGATTGTGATATATAATCGTTCTTAGTAGCATAAAGATCATCATAAGAATACAACTTAGATTTCAAAGTCTGACCCAAGGTTGACTCACTGTAGGAGTATAAATGAATTTCACTCGTTGATTACATATCATGCATCACATCTTTACCTTTGATAAGAACATCACTTAGGTTTGGAGTTGTATTATTTTTAATATCAAGATGGTTTTTTAGGAAGGTTTGATCTCTAATTGGATACTCAGACCGACTCCACACTACACAAAGGAAACAATAATCATCTTGACTCTAAGGTACACTAACTCCTCTCAAAATCTTAACTTCTTGGACTCCCTTACTTACTACAGTAGTACTTAAGAGGTCTTACCATAATGTATTAGTATTATTTAGATCAGATTACATCATATCATAAGTATTAGTACTTATTAATGCTTTAAAACTCTAATTCCGGTAAACTATTTTATACTATATAGCCCACTTACGACTGACCCCACTATCAGCAAAGAAAGACTTTGACTCTGAGACTATTACAGAAGATATTCCTATGAGTCTAGGTTATAACCTCACTGACGGTGTGTTTTTCTGATTTTTTTACATTTAATTACGATTTTTATACTGAACACTGTCGGCGCAAGAACAGTCCTGGCCGAGAAGATATTACATGCTTATATTAGGTAATCTCGTATTAATACTTATTAATCATGATAATATAACCTTAATACCCTTAATTACTCCCCTCCTAGAGTAATTCTAGACTCTGGCACGTTCTGGATTTAATGATTTCATGACTTTAGTTGCTGTTAAAACCTTAAGCTAAACCCAAGTCATAACCCTTGCTCTAATGAAGCTTTTAATATCATTAATACATCCTTTAATCATATTGGATGATTAAAATAGAACATTACAGAATAAAGAAGAGAACTTTATGACCTCCTACGTTCAAGAGGCATGACCATATAGATATTTCTATCAAAGGTAAGCATGTATGCACTAACACGAAGCATTAAACAAGGCAAATCAACATGTATACTCTTATTTGATAAACAACAAAAATTCTCTCATGAATCAACATTAATACAACCTCTACCACTGAGATAGTATGCACAATGCACTCCAACGTGTAGCTCCTTCGCTCCTCTCCGCGATGATGCATTTACTCCTTTGTTCCAACGATATGGGTGTAAAAAGAGATGAAAGGTTGCTGGAGTTGATGGGAAAGAAGAAAGAAAAGCTAGGGTTTGCACAAGTTGCCCAAGTGCTTGGCGTGCAATGGCATGGGCCGGCCTCTTCCTTGGCTTTTATAGCCAATGCCTCCTTCAACTAGGATATCTCCTAATTAGATCCTTCATAATCCCAAATCCCAACTTACCAATAAAAAGCCTTCTACAAATAGGTCAAGACGTCCAACAATAGAGATCTCCTAATTTATTAGGATTTCAATTTTTTTTGTTAAGATATTACCTTATCAAGATCACTCCTATTACAATTAGGAAACTACCAAATCTAAGCTAACCAATTGGATGACCCCTTGTACATGACGTCCCCTTCCTATTGGCTGATAAAGATGCTCTAATCACTTTCTTTTAATTAATATTTATCTTCATAATTATCACAGTTGAAAAGATAACCTTCCGATTTACTGCAGCACTTACCTTATCTACCACGATTAGGTCAAACCGTAGATTTGGACCAAGATTCACTCCAATCAACTCGAGATCACTCCAACAATCTGAAGATCACCTTATGACAAGTCACCCACTTTCATAAGTCACCCTTGGGCTAGTGCCACGTGGCTCAGTGCCCAGGTCCGGCGTCTTGTCTTGAGTCCTACGCGCACATGCCTTCGATGTCCTGCGGTTGCACAACTCGATACACTAACTCGCATACACCACGAACTACACATCAAAACCAAATCTAATTTACCAACTAAGAGTAATCCATTGAACACATGCCCCTGGCACCTGGCCCCACTCCATGCTCAGGTGTTCTCAGACCTTGGCGCCAGGACCAACCCTCACCTCCTGGTTTTCTACTACTATTAGCCATGCTATTATCAAGTTATTTCACATCATAAAAGTAAAGTAACACATTAAAGCACATCGCACAACCAGAAATCATATTAGGCAACACAACTTTCCTATTTTAGAACAGTTTCCTAAAATGGAAACTTTTAGTTAACGCACCAATTTTTTGGGTGTTACAATAAGTTGCATTGGTATGGGCACGTACAAACAAAACAAATAAATGCCCCGCTAAGAAGATTAGAAGGGATGCATATTAATGATGCCAGGAGAGAAAAATGGAGACCTAAGATAACTTGAATAAAATTAATAAAAAAGGATGTCTTTGCTTTATCTTACAAAGGAGATGACAAAACAGGCTAGATAGAGGTGTAAGATCCATGTCGCTAACCCCAAATTGTTGGGAAAAGGCGGTATTTTGATTATGAACAATGTAGTTTTTTAGTTGTTTCACTAGTTTTGTAGAGTTTTTGTTTTATAAGCACTAAGTTTGTAGAGTGGATTAGACTTTTGTTTGGCCATTTTTGCAAACTTGTTCTCCCATTTGAATTTTTTATTTAAAAATGCCCGTTTGATTTCTAAATCTCTAGTTCTTTAAAAAAATTACCCTTGTTTATTCAGCCTTTCATTTTGTCCCATTTTTTTTGTTGTTTTATTGATTTCAGTTATGTTCACTTCATTGAGCATCAATGTGTTTCAGGCTTGATAGTTGACAATTTGGGTGAATGGTAAAAATTCATCTTCAACCCCTAATTTGTCCACTTTCACTAAATAAATACTTTTCGGGTTGACAAGGGATTTTAAGCCGAATAGTTGGCAACTATCACCCTTCCAAACACAGCCTATATATCGAGCTTCCCTCAAGTGTCCTAAAATCTACTCCATAAGTTCAATATTATTTGTCTGCATTAGAAAATGTATACAGGAAATTTGGACGGGGGAGTAGGATCTAGCATGGTACATGAATGCGACTACCTAGATGCTACCTGGTCACCATGCCATACATCCATGTACCATATGATGCGCATCTTCTCGTATGCTAAGCCCTTATTGGGATTTGGGCGACTATGCTCACATTGCTCTATAAACCATGTTCAACGCCAGATACCATCCTAGGACCTCATGTACCATGGTGGGTTACTCTGGTCATGGAGCTCAAATTCAGAGGGAGGGTTTTAGCAGGGTTTGTACCTCCGCCAATGGCGATTCGATTCTGCCATTAGAGAAGCTCAGAAAGCATCTGCTCATGCTCTTCTCTCCATGAACAACCCCTTCTCTTCTCTCTCTCTCTCGCTCGCTTCTCCAGTTCATTTCTGCAAAAAAGCCCCAAACTTGCAAAGTTAGAGGGAGATGTGGCGGCAAGCCCCTTGTAAGAAGCTGAGGTCTCTCCTTGTTCTGTCTTCTCGAAAGTTTCTTGCTTCTTCTCAATTGGGTCAATCTCAAATTGCGCGATTATCGCCCGCGGCGCGCGATACGCGACCGGCATTTTTTGGGCTCTTTGGGAGTTCGATTACTTCACATGGGTTTTTGCTGATTCCGGTGAAGAATTTTGCTCATGCTGCTGCCGTGGCCGAAACTGCGTCGTCGGAGGAAGACGTAGCAGCGGTTGAAGAAATGAGTGGCTTGTTGGAAGAATTAAAAAGAAAGGATGAGAAGAGATTTTTTGCATTGAGAAGACGGCAGGTGGAGGTTGAGACGGAGGCGTGGGAGCGGGCGGCAGAGGAGTACAGGGAGCTGTTGGCGGATATGTGTGAGCATAAACTGGCACCCAATTTGCCTTACATGAAGTCTCTGTTCCTTGGGTGGTTTGAGCCTTTGAGAGATCGGATTGCGGCCGAGCAGGAATGGTGTCGCCAAGCCAAGTATCAAAGAGATTATGCTCACCAGTTTTGTGATCTGCCAGCAGAAAAGATGGCGGTTATCACAATGCATAAGTTGACGGCACTGCTGATGACTGGGGGCGAGCATGGGAGTGCTAGGGTGGTACAAGCAGCTTGTGTCATTGGCGAAGCCATTGAGCAGGAGGTAGGTCTGATTAATTGTTTTTAAACTCAAGTTATAGTGGTATTGCCTGTATTGCCGAAAACTACATTTGCTCGTGGTCAATGTTTTTATTGTATCTATTTTTTTTATAAACTTAGTCAATAGTGTCTTCAATTAAGACTAGGAAGCACGACTCCTCCAAAATCGGACCCGTAGCCGATATGGCTGCATGTGTGTCATACCTTTATATCGGATACTAATTATAAATTACTTCAACAAATCCATACCGAGGCAAACATTAAACAAATGCAACATTTTCCATTGTAATTAAGCTTTTCTACAAGAAAACCTAAAATATACCTAAATGTATATAGAAAATGATATTCTAATACAACTATCTCCACCGCATTGTATCCCAATTTTGTGAAAACTGCCGTGTTAACACACCTGTCTCATATCAAACCTGTGTCCTGTATCTGTATCCGTGCTTCCTTGATTGAAGATAATGTTTGAAGTACATGCTGTAATGATTGTCATTTTTAGGGGATGATAATCGTTGGTTTCCATATCAGGTTGTAAAGTGTCTTTCATTTTATATGCTAATGTTGCTCTCTGTGTTCCAATTCTGCTATTAGGACTGTAATTGTTGAACTGTATCTATGACTTTGATTGCTCAGGCTAAGATTTATAGTTTCTTGGAGAAAGCAAGAAAACATAAGAAAGAGCCAAAGGAAGGCCTAGAATCTGTAATCAGGGGAGAGGATTTTTTAAGAAAAAAGGTTAAAGATTTGCTGAAAAAGCAAAAAATCCGTCAGGTGCAGAAGATAGTGAATGGGCAGAGTACTTTTAAGCCTTGGGGCCAGAGGGCCCAAGTGAAGGTGTTTAATAATCTCATTTGCTCTTGAGTTTCTGGCGCTTCTTTGGTTTGACTTCAAACTGTAACCAGCTACTTGTCTTCTCAGATTGGCAGCCGTTTGATTGAGTTACTGATTTTAACAGCATACATTCAACCTCCAATTGACCAATTAGCTGATGAACCGCCTGAAATTCGACCAGCCTTCAGACACTGCCTCAAAATTGGCACAAGAGAACAACAGTAAGATAGATATCCAGATATGCTTAGCTTTCAGCTTAAATTGGCTTATTCATGTTGAAACTTGAAACTATTCTGCCTCTTAAACAGGAAAATAATCAGGCGTTATGGTGTTATAGAGTGTGATCCTTTAGTTCGTCAGGGGCTGGATAAAACTGTAAGTTCCAAAACCCGTGAATGCCTAAAAAGTAGACTTTTTAGAATAGTATAAAATATAATTAATCAGTCATATTTTATTATATTATATTTTAAGACAATTTGTGTGGCCGGCGCATCTGGCTGCCCGTGAAACGGGGGCATTTCAAGCTGTCGGATGAAGATCCGATGGCACACAATGCACCCGGCTAATGCCCTGCCAGATACACTGGGTACATACTCATGGGACTCTTATTTAATCTCGCTTTTCATTATGGAGGTGCATATTTTCAAGCTTTCTGATTACTGTATATTTCTTTCAGGCAAGGCATATGGTAATCCCCTATATGCCAATGTTGGTTCCTCCCCTAAACTGGCAAGGGTAAGGTCCATGCCATTAATGTTTTGAGTTCTGAATTAACTAAGTTTCGAAATATGCATAAGATGGTTTCATAGAAGAAACTTGCCTATTGTTTCCCTCTGTCCAATGAAGCCTATCTGCATTTGAAAATGAGTAAAATTTATTGCACTCAAAAGCCCATTAAAAAAAACATAGTTTTCCTCCCCTCTTTCATGATTTTGGTCGTGAGGGAGCAAAGTCAGCTATCTATGGATCCATGTTTTTTCAAATGCAGACAGACTTCATTGGATGGAGGGAGTATCGTTTCAGGAGACCTATATTCCATTCTTCCATAAAATAGGAAAGAAAAGAGAAAAGAGGATACTGGTGTTGCTAGATGTTCTTTTTTTCAAGAACTGCTTATGATTATTTATTGTTCTACATTATACATGTAGCCTTTTTCTTGCCGTCTTCTAGTAATAAGTTTTTATCCCTAGTTACTAATTTATAAGGTGCCAACTAACTGAAACACATTTTTTGCAAAATGTAGTTTAATGATTTTATTTGCATGATATTTTGCAAATCAGTTCTCAAATTTTTTTGTGTGTGTTTTTTGTATAACGGCAGTTATGACAAGGGGGCATACCTTTTCTTACCCTCTTATGTTATGCGCACTCATGGAGCAAGACAACAGCGTGAATCAGTAAAGAGAGCTCCCCAAAAGCAGTTGCAACCAGTGTTCAAGGTTTGATGATTATTGAAATAATTTGTTTTCCTAGATCTATTCTGTGACATGAATAGTATTTAAATTTTTACTCTTATGTAATTACATAATTCAGGCTTGCCATCATTTTGCCAATGGAGACACATATGTCTATTCGTAAAGGAGTTAATGTGTATTCAAGCTATTATCGTTTCCATTTTTTCTTCTCATACATTATGGGTCTCATGTTACTAAACAGGCTCTAGATACACTAGGAAATACCAGATGGAGAGTTAATAAAAGAGTTCTTGCTGTAATAGAGAGCATTTGGGCTAGTGGTGGCCGCCTGGGTGACTTAGTTGATCGCGATGATGTGAGTGAAATATCTGTTAGTTGTGATAGTCTATCATCATAGCTATAGTTAGTTGGCTATGTTTGTCGGTTTAAAATTTAACTAAAGTGATACTTGGTCCTATATATTCTAGGTTCCTTTACCCAAAAGACCAGACACAGATGATGAGGCAGAAATAAAGAAATGGAAGTGGAAGTTAAAAGCCGCAAAAAAAGAAAACAGTGAACGGCATTCCCAGCGCTGTGATCTGGAACTCAAACTTGCTGTAAGAAATTTCACACTGCTGAAATTCCGACTTCTATTGTAAATGAATTAATGTTGCAGCAGCATTGTGCCAAAAGTAATTATTTGTGTTCCCTTGGGGGAACAGGTAGCGAGAAAAATGAGAGACGAAGAGGGTTTTTTCTATCCACACAACCTTGATTTTCGTGGCCGGGCTTATCCTATGCATCCATATTTGAATCATCTTGGTTCTGATGTATGCCGTGGGATCCTGGAATTTGCAGAGGGACGACCTCTTGGGAAGTCAGGACTGCGATGGTTAAAAATACATCTGGCGACTTTATATGCAGGCGGTGTTGATAAATTATCTCATGATGGTCGAATCGCATTCACAGAAAACCACTTCGATGATATATTAGATTCAGCTGATAAGCCACTTGAGGGTAGTAAGTGGTGGCTGGGTGCTGAAGACCCATTCCAATGCCTGGCTGCGTGTATCGATCTTGCTGAGGCTTTGAGGAATCCGTCTCCAGAGAGTACACTTTCACACTTGCCAGTGCATCAGGTGGAACTTATATTTTACAAATAAATAGTTTAAGTAGACTCAAAGAACTAGTTCTACAGAAGTTGCTCGAAATTTAACTGAGCTTGCCTTTGTCCTGCTATGCAGTACATTGCGGAAGACATAAACTTGAATTTTTATTGAAACTTTGACATCATTTTTTCTCTACTTATGAATGTTATACTCATCTGAGAGCAGATTGTAGAACCCAAATCCCTGTTGCATGCCAATAGTTGTAGGTTTAGGCATTCATGATGATGGTGTGATATTTTTTCTTCTTCCGCCTGTGCTCAGGATGGCTCATGTAATGGCTTACAACATTATGCTGCTCTTGGAAGAGACAAGGTAATGATTTGCTCAATATTGTCAACTATACTGCTCAGTCTGTGGAAATAATTTATGTTACATCCTTCTGTCAATTTGTCAATTCCTCCCCCCCCAATAGTTTCTTTACTGAATGATTTACAAAATGTTATCTTCATAATAGAAGTTCATGCCTGTTATATATACAGTTAGGAGCTGCTGCTGTAAATCTTACTGCAGGCGAGAAGCCAGCAGATGTTTACTCCGGAATTGCTGCTAGGTATGTTTCCACTAATCCATGAATCCGTCATAACTTCCTTATATAAATGCGACCATACCATATTGATATAAGAAAAGTTTTCTGTTCATGAGAACATATTATTGTTGTGTGGATTCTGCCTTAACTTATAGCTGTTTCTCAACTAGTTTGTCATGTGCTCTTTTCATTTGATTTCTCTATCCTAAACAATACTCCATTTTTCAATAGAGTCCTTAAGTTCATGCAAATGGATGCACAGAAGAATTCATCTACAGACCAAAATGCTTTGCGGGCGAGGCTCTTGGTAAATCAGGTTAGATAACTATTTAAATTATGAGCTTCCACGACAAGTCATCTTTAGGCTTGGAGAATTTTTTTTATATCAAATTCAGTGCATTAACTCATTTACAAGGTATGTTGTTCTTATCAACCAAACTTTTGTGAACTTCTAAAACTATTCCATAGAATCAAACTGAACATAGGATTCTAGAGAGGCAAGTAAGCAATATGAAACAAGGGAAATGATATTTATACGTTTGACCAACTGTTTTGGATCGCTGGCCCATTCTCTGGCATCGGCGACCAAATCGGAGGACGGATCTGAGTCCCCACCGTTGGGCCGACTCAGACCAGCCCTTGAACGCTCTGAAATGGTAGCGTTTTCAGGGCGTTCACTGCTGTGCCACCGTAAGCTTGCAGGAAGATGGAAATGAAGAAAAAAAAGCAGCTTTACAGTGCCACAACTGTGAACTGTGGGGACTCAGATCGGCCTCCTTTTTGGTCGCCGCTGCCGGAGAAGGGGTCGGCAATCCAAAACAGTTGGCCAGCATTTGACTGCTGGCCAGTGCATATCATCATTTCCCTATGAAACAATACTGAATATGCAATATGTCATCAGAGTTCATGTAATAAAACTTTTTTTTTCTTAAATGGACATGTAATAATAAACATGATCATAAAATTGGTTTATCAAGATAAGCATTATACAAGTAAAAGAAAATGATCTAATTTCTATGCGACTAGTATTTCAGTGAAGTATATTTGAATAAAGCTTCTCTTCCTATTTGTACATGGTTTCAGTTTTGATCGGAGAACTAGTTGCTGTCCTTACAAACAGCACATTGATATAATACTGTCTGACTTCCTTGTATAAATCTATTGTCCCATAAAAATCATTCCTTCTCATGTCCTGCTATGGTCAAACTGCTTGATCTACCCCCTCTGATGTCTAACTGGGCACTCTCTTTTTCCTCTTGGTTGGCGAGCATGTTATGCCCTATTGTAGTTATTTTGGGTTTAATGGCAAAGATTTTAATCTAAGGTTCTTCTTTGCTAGAGAGCTTCTAGTCAAGATTCATCTTTGCTAGGATCATAATGATGTTACACAGCTAACATATTGGCAAGGATGTATGCTAAATGCCCTTTTTGTCACAACCCCGAACGAGGGCATATTTAGATGACAGGGGCATTTGGATGGCCTTTGAGTTCAAAAAGAATTTTTAAGGATATATATAATAAATGAATAAAGATTTCGTTTCCTAACAACTCAGAGCTTTTGGGAAACTTGGTTATGTTACATGGTTTCGGAGCTCCAAATTATGGAAGGTCCTGGGTTCTAGTCTCGCTGGAGGCGTTTATATCTCAATTATGTTCCACGTGCCATGCTTGGTGGATGCTTGCACGTGAGGGGGGATAAAGAATATATAATGAATGAATAAAGATTTCTGTTTCCTAACAGCTCGAGCTTTTGGGAAACTTGGTTATCTTACAATATGTTAGAATATATAATAAGTGAATAAAGATTTCCATTCCTAACAGCTCAAGCTTTTGGGAAACTTAGGTTCTTACATTAGAAACTTTTCCTTTTAGAGAATTAAATGAAAAGCACTGCACCCTATGTTTCGAGCTTCAGGAATAGAAAGGAAGATCAATAGGAGGGTTCTGTGAAAAAGGAAAAGGTACCTAAATTAAGACATAAAGGCGGAAATGAGCCTTTTGGGCGGAAATATTCTCTTTCTGCCCAAAGAGCCCCTTTTTTTAATGTCTTAATTTAAATTCCCGAAATTGTCGCTTTTCCTCTGAAATGGTCTAACCATACATGCTTTGGTGGGAAAGGACATTAAAGGCCCTCTCTGCCTTAAGGAAAGGGCCATTTTAATGACCCCAAGTATTCATCATGGTCACAGGCAGTTCTTTTCTACAGTCAGCTTCACGGGACATTGGATGGTACCATTTGGCATTATGACAAATGCCTCAATAGCAAGCTTATATCTTTTAAAAATGGTTCAGAACTTATCAAACAAACATCAAGACTCAATCTTCTGCTAACATATGTAGCTTAGAAGATATGATTAGCTTGGTGTGATCTGACATAAGAAAGCTCAGTTTATATGTACTCGGTATGAGATGCTTCTTTTTTTTCTCCCTTCTTTTTTTTCCCTTAATATTGGGATACTGACTCTGACTCTGATTGCTCTTCTGACCTCGACGTTATTCATTTGAGTTGATAGTATTATATTATTGTATATTATGGACTTCAAGGCTAAGATACATAGCTTAAAGATGTTACTGACACAGAAGTCAGAGGTTGAATAAATAGGCTAGATAATGGGGTTACGATCATAGTGTCAATGCCGGTACTTCGGTACCTTCCAGTCGTAGAGTCTCGGTCATGCAGTCGCATAAAAGTGGAGGGGGGCAGGCTGATAGGGCTACCAAGAGGTCAAAAGAGTAGCTGGCATTGAGGCCGAATAACATGGGTCATTATAGATGTTCTCTACATAACAGTGGGGTTTATGTTCCCAGGTGAATAAATCATGTTCTGGGTTCAAACCTGATAGGGGCTGACTTATGGTGAGGACAACCTAGGGCAGAGTGAGAAGCTCCATGCGTTGAAGTAAAATCTCTGGTCGTGCAGTCGCATAAAAGTGGAGGGGGGGCAGGCTGGAAGGGCTACCAAGAGGTAAGGAGTAGCTGGCATCGAGGCCGCATAACATGGACCATTATGGACGTTCTCTACATAACATGGTGGTTTATGCTCCCAGGTGTTATAGACTTGACGTGTATTCCATGGTCCTATGGCTTTTGCCTTATTGGATAGGAAAGATATAGCTTTATTTAAAGTAGTAATCGATAGAACATCAATTACAAATTATGATAGAAGAAAACCATGATGATATAAACGATAACAAACACCAAATAAATATTTAGAACATAGGTTGAGTGTAACCTGAAAACTCGATGTGTGTTGACATGAAATGAAGGAGACAACTTTGGCAGATAGCACAGTATTCAAGGGCATATCTTTTTCTCTTATAAGACATCCTGTTCAAGGAGAAATAAGGAATTTGGCATGTTGTTCAGGTAGACCGAAAATTGGTGAAGCAAACAGTAATGACATCAGTGTACGGTGTGACTTATATTGGTGCTCGTGAACAAATAAAGAGGAGGTTGACCGAGCGAGGTGTCATATCTGATGAAAAAGAGTTGTTTACTGCTTCTTGTTATGCAGCTAAAGTAAGCTTATGCCAATGTTATGCAGCTTGCTAGTTCTTCGATTTTATATATATAAGAAGCATAAGCAGAAGTACTCTTTGATACTTGACTAGGTCACTTTAGCCGCACTTGGGGAGATGTTTGAAGCAGCACGAGCCATAATGACTTGGCTTGGTGATTGTGCAAAGGTAAAATGTTATCGTTTAGCATTTCAATTTTTCTTTTTGGATAAACATTTAGCATTTCATTATTGCTGAAACCTGAATGCTGTAAGTATTAAGCTTTTAAGTGATAATTGCTGAGGATCTATATCGATTATTGCTGGATCTGATGGGAGCAATTACTATGGAATTAATAGGTGGATGATTTCACGTTTGCTACATGTTGGTCACTGATACTCATAAGCGTAGTACTTATCAAAGTAGAAGTCATAGTTTCTTTAAGCTTTAAAATTTTTAATTGTATGATTATTGTTTCATTTTCGCAATTTGTATGTTCATTATTTAGTCATTAAAGTAGTTATGCTTAGTGAGGAAGTTATTTGACTGCTGCACCAACAGATAATTGCTTCACAAAATCAACCTGTGAGGTGGACAACTCCGCTTGGACTTCCGGTTGTGCAGCCATATCGCAAAGAAGGAAAGTGTCTTGTAAGTGCTTTCATGAATGGAGAACCATGTTAAGATAGGAAGAAACTAGCTTTTGATGCTCTTTTATGAAATTAAATAGACATCTATTGTATCTAAAGTTCTGCCATGTTAAGATGCTATTCTTATTTACTTTCTTGCAGATCAAAACTTCACTGCAGGTTTTAACCATACAACGCGAAACAGAAAAGGTTATTTTCTGCCTGTTAATCATCACCACCACCTCTTAAAAATCTATTTTGTCTGTAAGCATGATACCTAAATGAATTAGTTTATTTACACTATAGCCACGCTGATTTTATAGAGTAGATAATGAGAAACCCTGTGGCAGAAAGTTAAGTCGACAACTTACACCCATAAGTGTATTGAAGTCTTGTCAAAAGTTTTCTTTTACCATGTTAGGTCTTGGTAAAGAGGCAAAGGACCGCTTTTCCTCCCAATTTCGTCCATTCTCTTGATGGATCTCACATGATGATGACAGCAGTAGCATGCAAGAGGGCAGGCTTAAACTTTGCAGGCTAGTGAATTTTTTTATCTTTCAGGCTTATCTTGTTCTTTTTCTTCTCTAGCGTTGTAATGGTCATCCGTATCATTTTTGGTTGCAGGAGTTCATGATTCTTACTGGACACACGCCTGTGATGTTGACGTAATGAATCAGATACTCAGAGAAAAATTTGTTGATCTTTATGAGACACCAATATTGGAAAATGTAAGATGCACACATCCTCACGTGTAAATCCTTATTCTGAATTTTTCATGTGTGTTAAGTGAGCTGTGAAACATGGACGAACCTAAGTTCGTTTATAGTATCTACATACACAAGTGAGTTGCCTAGTATGTGGCCAATCTAGCACTAGCATGCTGGATAGGACATCTCTCCCTGTCGAGGGAGAGGTCCCAGGTTCAGATCAGGCCTGGGAGGTGGGGCCTATGAATTGTACCAACAGAAAAAAGCTTTGTATGTGAATGTTAAGAGCCTGTAATCATTATCTGATAATAATTCGTCCTCATTTCTGTCGCGTATGCGATGTGTAAACATCAACAGCATTGCCTTATTGCTATGCAGTGGCTTACAGAATTCCTGTAGGCTCTCCCAATCTGATATATCTCCTCCTCAGGCAGTATTTTGCCATCGTACTTCACCCTGAAGCATCTAGTTTATGAATTTAATTATGTTTGTTTTGTAAGTTTTGAAGACATATGTTTGTCAAAATAGAGAGTCAAGGGCTATCATTACCATGTGGCAATTGTTTGATTCCATAAATATGTACTTAGAAGAAGACATCTAACCCTGAGCGATGTAACTATGCAGTTGTTGGAGAGCTTTCAGAAAAAATTCCCGTCATTGAGTTTTCCTCCCCTACCAGACCGAGGCAATTTCAACTTGAATGATGTTCTTGATTCGCCATATTTCTTCAATTGATCTAGCAGGCATATATGGAAAATTTTTTCAAAAACTGAGATGAGTTATTTCATCTATTAGAGATGGTGACCAGTTCTGCTGATTAAGTTCACATTATTGTCCTGGAGGTCAATCATGTTGTTGATACACAAACTTCATCTAAACAAGGCAGCTTTGAGCTGTAACAAGACAGTTTGCTATAGAAGCCACTTTATGTGCTGATGACCTTGTGATGAGTTAAGGTTGTATCAAAATTGACAGACAATTTCAATATTAGAGTTGGTTGACACTGAGAATGTCTTTGGAAGAAAAGCCAGCTGCCAGAAAGAACAAATCTTGGATCTCCGGTTGGAAACAGAAGGAGCAGGTCGGGTATGATACCTGAACGGTGTTTATTGCTGTCCAATTAATACCCTCCTGCATTTGCAGGAGAGTGATGCTACACGCTCCCAAAATGCTTACTGCTGTGTGCAGGCTTCATTGCTACGCTAGCGCCCTAAGCCTTGAGCCAAAACACGGCTCTCTTACGGATCTTTGCTTGCATTTGTTGATCGTTGTGGATCTTTTTAAGAGGGGGGAGTGCATGCATGTAGCATTCCCATATGCAAGAAGAAACTGGCTGGCATAGGAAGAATATACTTCATACATGGAAATCACAGTATGTTTTTCTACTGTAAATGTACCTTTTATTACATCAGTTACTGTATATCGGCTTTTGTGTCAATTACTGTATAGTTTTCTATCTTTGAGATCTGTATGTAACACTCTTGTAAATCAGCACAGCTATGTTGTAAATCGATTTACCTGGAAATGTTTTCAAAGCAACTAAGGGTCATGTTGGACTACTGGTGCTTACTATGTAAGAGTATATTCTTTACTTTCCTTTTGTTTTAATTGTCAAAACACAGGTAAATAAATGAAGAGCCATGCTCATGGCTCATCTGTGCGTCCTGCCTGTTATTATAAATGCTAAGCATCCACTTAGATCAGGATCGTATGTGGTGTTAAAACCTGGTTCAAATCCGTATTCCATATTTTTTTTTTCACTAGTGGCAGATCTGATATGCTTAAATACTTGGGAGTGGACAGTAAATAGGTTGAGGGAAATTTGGCCTACTGAGTAAATAAAATTAAGATTATACCTATTGCAAATGAGTTAGAGAATAAACCATATTGGACACTAACTGCTGATGGGATATTCTCCTCTGCTTCTACTTAAACAACCATACATACTGCATGGAATGAGGAACATGATGTAGATCCTAAAATTTGGTGAAGGCCATGGAGGAGCTCAGAAGGTCATTTTGTTAATTGGAAGATCACGCATGATGGAACCACCACTACTGAGTTGATGAATAAACGTCTCAAAGTTCCTTTAGAAAACTGTTATTATGTGTATTTCAGAAACAACGTCCATCTGTCCTTGAAATACCCTTTTGCCCGAGCTGTTTTGGTTCCACGATGTTGGTGGACATCTTCGCAAAGTTTGGCAATGATGTTAACATCTTCACAAATACCCTTCCAGGTTTAGTTTCTCACCCATGAGACGTGACCCACCATTCCAGGTTTAGTTATTTTTGTTGGTGCCACTTCAGGACTAAACCACCTTCGCAGGTCAAGCCACCATGGAAATCCAGGCCACGGCCAGGTTGCAATCCGTCGGTCATGATCTGGTTAAGGCCAGATCGCAGTCGTCTGTGACCTGCTCATGGACAACGAGGCCAAGGAAACTCCACCTGCAGAATTTTGTGCAGCCAGTTAGCCAGGACCTTGGTCACAATCTTGTATGACACATTACAAAGGCTGATAGGCCGTGGTTTAGGGACTGTGGGGAGAAGATTTTGGGAAAAAGGGTCAGGTAGGTCAAATTTGCTCCTTCATCGACGCTTCCCGAATTTAAGGTGAGAGTTCATCTGTGACCATAGGTGGTTACATGAGGCGACTTCGTAGCCAAATCTGTCTACAGGATGACCTACGCTGGCGTCGCTGCCGTGGGGCTGGTGAGTCTCAAATTAGGTGGAACTAATAGTTGAAAATCAAAGGTGAAGCAGCCACTTCCTCCTTTGGTTTTAGCTTCAAAGGACCAAATACTCGGACTTTTCTCAGGGAAAAGTTGAGTGCCTCTTAACATCTTCACAACCTTTAATTAAATTAACTGACTAGTTAATTTAATTTCGGGGAATTTATTAAATAATAAAATAATAATTAAAAAAATTACCGATCAAGAAAAGTTCAGAAATAATTCCCCATCTTATTATCTGACAGCCACGCAAATAGCTTGACCAAAAAAGGAGTATGAATTCACACATGGTGCTGGTGGTTGTCTAATTACTTGGGAATCTGAGAAGATGATGGTGTAAATAAATTAGTAGAACCTATGTCTGTAATATTATTAGCTGTTCTTTTTTGGTTTAATAGTTGCAGAAAGAGTACTCGATTATGGTTTATTTTTGTAGGAAGCAATGGGAAGTTTGACTCCATAATGGATATAGTGACGAAAAATCATCCATTGGTGCCTTTACTTTGGATTTTGAAATTGGACGGCAAATTGATGATGGTGGGCATGCTCCAGCTACTATTTACGTTGCAAAGCTTCATAAATTTATATGGCAACTCACGCCATGCACTTGAACTAACAGCCTCTTTCTTTCAAATGGGTGAGGAAATTTTGAGGGTTCTTGATTAATAATAGTTGTCATGAGTTATCTTTGTATATACTTATACTGAATTGTGTATGTTATAGGAAGGAAAGTTATAGTTGGCTCTTCTATTGGTGGCATGCAAGAAATGAAGGACACGCTCAACTTTGCTGCAGAACGAAATATTAAGGTTGACACCAGTTTAGTCTCTCATGTGTAGGATCTCAAGAAAGCAGTCCCGGACGAAATATTAAGGTTGACAACCGTCCTTGGTGTGTCATGAACCTGTGGGAATCAGATAGGGTCCGATTATAGTTTTTTGGTAATCTAATTTGTGAATCTTTCTTCTTCTTAGTAGAATCCTGGAGTGGTCGGTCCTCTATCATCAATGTCCCGAAGTGTTTTGCATATATTAGAGGTTTTTACACATGACCTGGTGCCAACTTTGGGCTTCTCATATTACCCGGAATCACTTGCTTTCTTCCATATGACCCAAAAAGTACCCAAAATATCCTTAGATTTAGGTATAAGCACCCACACTCTACGTTTTTCTATATTACCCGGAATCTGAGGAGCGGGTACCCGGAGAAGCTCGCGTTCAGTCGGAGAAGAAGGCATTCCGTCCAGCATCTCCGCCCATATCATCGTCGGCGCTGGCGCCGTTCAAATCGGGAAAGGTAATATTTGTGCCAAAAAGCGGAAAAACGAGCGGGAATGACCGGGTATGCAAAAACAAGTGCAACGGAGGCATCGTACATAAAAAAATGGTACGTGAAGTGCAAATACAACGATTTTTGTAAATGATATTTGGTTCCAGAGAAGAAAGTTGAAAACTTGTCAAGTTTTAAGCTTGTCGGAAATATCGTGTCTTTGACGACACGACTATAATGCAATAGTCGATGATTTTTAGTCTTCGACGACACAACTGTAATTTATGATTTTTTTACTTATTTCGGTATTGTAATTTCAGGTACTGATGGAGAAGATAGCTGTTTGCTTACACTACCATGGAGTGTTTACAAATTTTGATGCGTACGTAGGCGGGAAACGGAAGCTCATGCTTCTAGATACACAAGTAAAGTACCTGAAACTGCCGCAGCAAGTGGAAGAAAGATTACCGTTGAAGTCTGCATCTGGTACATTATCTTTGTCATATCGTGTTGACTCTGAATCCCCATACGTCCTTGAAGACGATAAAGACCTGGAGTCAATATTTATCATTCGCAAGAGCAAGCAAGGCACAAATGGCCTACTCCACCTGTACGTGAAGGGGACTTCTACTGGCAATAACATGGAGACTGCCACTCGCAATAAGGAAATGAATTCCAGTGCAAATAAGGAGGAGGAGAGGATACCAGAGGCATAAGTGAGGCCGGCCAGTAAGACACCGCAGGAGAGGCCATCCAGCACGGCCAATAAGACACCCGCATCAGCAGTTGAAGGAGGAAGAGATGAAGATTATTCATTTGAAGTTGCGAGGTAAGATTTCAAATTCGCTAACTGTCCACAAGTCGTGTTGTCGAAGACATGACTTGAGTAAAAGTCGTGTCGGCGAATACACGACTAAAAATAAAGTCGTGTTCTCAAATACACGACTAAATATAAAGTCGTGTTCTCAAGTCCATTCATACAATTATTTTCACGCAGATTGGGAGATGGGGAAGAAGGTGAAGATGAAGAAGAAGATGAAGATGCAGATGCAGACGAAGAAGAATTCTTCGATGAAGAAGAATTATTGTGGTATACAGATGAGTGGGATGAGCCTCTTACAGAGTTACCCCGGCCAGATCACACAGGAGCATCTACTTCTACAGCTCCCATGGCAGGAGACACATGTAAAGGGAAATCTGTCGCGTCGGAGGACGATGAGTACCTCAATATTGACGGTGATGGTGGTTGGGATTGGGGTACCTATTCTGCATAGGCCGGTCCTTCAAAACATTGTGAAGAGGAGATGATGTTGACCAGAAGCTTGCTGATCTATACATAAAATATGCATTTTATTATCTCCTAAACTTATGTTTATGCTAATGATTGATTAGAATAACTACTACTTTAACATAGTTTTTGGTTTTTGTAGGAAATAAGAGTAATATACAGAAATGAGGAGAAAAGTAACTCGAATAGTTAAATCATCATAACTTCGTATACAAATGTTGGATTGGACTAATTCAAGTTTCATGTTAAATTTCAAGAAGTCAGCTTTCCAACGCCACCAACCACGCACAATTCGGAGTTTGGAGCAGAAAGTTATAGCCATTTGAATTTTATGAACAGTAAAAACGATCGATCGGATATCAATGCGATCGATCGCGAGAGCCGTAAAAGCAGTGTATTGAAGGAAACGATCGATCGGCCTCAAAACGATCGATCGTATCTACTGAAATTTTTGATCCGCGCAAGACAGTAACTACGATCGATCGGTATCATACGGCGTTGATCGCCAAAGCGATCGATTATGGAAAATAACGAAGGAATTGCGATCGATCGGATAGCGAACAATCGTCAATACGGAGCGATCGATCGCCGTATACGAAAAATCGAAATAAGACCTATTTCGACTTGGATTTGGAAGGGGACTTCATAGTTTCTCTTCACTCTTATAAATAGGCCTTATGGGAGAACGTTTTGGGCATCACATATTCAACTTTGGAGAACCAGAGCTTTATTGGAGGCTAGAGAGGAGTAAGAGAAGAGGTTTTTTGGAGCAAAGAAGAAGAAGGATTCATGATGATGGATCTACATAAACAGGCTTTTCTTTTCTCTCTTTCTATGTGTAACTAAATTCCTTGTTAAGGCTTGATGAAGCCCTAGATGTGTATTGCTACTCTTGATAGTTTAATTCTATAAAGTTGATTATGATTCATGCTTAATACGATTTCATGAGTTTCTTTTGAGTGCTTGATCATAGACTTGATTGATTATGAATGAAATTAGATATTGTGATTGATTTTATGCCCGATCAAGGTTAAGATTGATCGCATTATAATAGAGTTGTGATTAATTCTATGCCCGATCAAGGATAGGATTGATTACACAATAGTGGATGAACTTTCGTGTCCGATCAAGAACGTTAGTGAATTCATTAGTAATTCGTGTGTCCGATCAAGAACACGAATTACTATATCATGTCAATGTATGCTTAATAATAATTGAGAGTAGTAATTGCATGTCTAGTGGTGGATTCATTACCTTGATAATTCTCTGCATTGATTAAAACTTAGCTTAGTAGTTAAAGTTCATAGCTTTATTTAGATTAAACAAAAACTGCAACTTTCTTCTCTTGAATTTGGTAAAAGATTAATCCATCCCTGAGGTTCGACAACCCTTTAATACTCGCCGTAGTACAATTGCCTTGTGCACTTGCAAGGGTTTTAATTTTAAACGATCAAGTTTTTGGCGCCATTGCCAGGGACGACATAATAGTTTACTAAATTCTTAACATAGTTAGTTTTAGAGTAGTTTAGTTTAAGTTAGATTTCTTTTTAGTAGCTTAATTGCCTTCTTCTTCTTTTGCAGGATTAAGAGAGGACGCTGATTTTCGTCATCGTTGGAAGGGCCATCCCTTCCCACTGTTTGCACTCTCTTAACCCTCTTTTAGAGTAAATTTGGGTGCTTGGTGTTTTTCTTTTCTTTGTGGGATTGCATGACGTGCTAGTTGTCGCTGTTAGGTTGCTAGTTGTCGCTATCTAGGGTTGATGCTTGCTAGTTGTCGCTATTAGGATTGCACAGGTTTTGTTTGATTTTTATTGTGCATGCATGGTCGTCGCTCCCTAAACCCCGACCTTGCCTTTGATCTTGATCCTGAGCGCCTATATAGAATTTGCAGAACTCCTAGCAAACCAATCCCTGAAATCCATCCAATGGCGGACAACATGAACCTTGGGGGTGGGAATGGCCTAAACTAGAATCCAATAATGCCTCATGCCTGTACCCTGCAAGACTACTACCGTCCCACTGCCTACACCTCCCCTTCCTGCATAATCTTACCAGAAAATGTGGATAATTTTGAAATTAAGCCCAACATCATCCAGATGCTCCCTACCTACCATGGCCAACTAAATGAGAACCCCTATAGGCATCTCCAAAATTTCCTAGAGGTTAACACAACCTTTAAACTTACACTGTCTGATGACCAGGTGCGCCTTAGGTTGTTCCCCTTCACCTTAAAAGATAGGGCCAAGGAATGGCTATACTCCCTTGAGCATAACTCTATTTCCACTTGTGAGGAACTTCAGGCCGAATTCCTCAAGAAATACTTTCCTGTGGAGCGGACCAATAAGATCTGCCATGAAATCATCACCTTTACCCAACTACCCAATGAACAAATCTATGAAAGTTGGGAAAGAATGAAAGCCCTACTCCGGTCTTGCCCACACCATGATGTGCCCAAGTGGCAATTAGTACAGAGATTTCATGAGGTGTGTGCGATCAGCATAAGACCCTAATAGACGCCTCCTGTGGAGGCACATTCATGAAGAAAACCCCGGATGATGCTTGGGATCTATTAGAGGACCTGAGCGAAAACTCTTTACACAGTGCCACCCTCTATAGATCTGAAGGCCATATGCCTGGCAGGAGTGCCTCAAGGGGAGGCATGTACGATGTTAAAGCTACCACGAACCTAGAACACCAAGTGACATCCCTTACTGAGAGGTTTGACAGGTTTTTCTCACAGACTCCACCTTATACCCCAACCTCTCAAGATGCCTGTGCCATCTGTGCTAGCCCTATGCACACTATTGTTGACTGCCCCTTAGCCTCCCAGTATCCTGATCTTGTCCCGAAGCACGTCAACCTTGCACAAACCTATCCTAGAGCCAATAACCCCTACTCAAATACCTACAACCCGGGGTGGCGAAATCATCCCAATTTCGCTTGGAAACAACCCAACCAGGGGCCCACTTTCAATCAGGCCCCAAAACAAGAATTCTCAAACCCAACTCAGTCTTACCAACCAGCCACAAATCCTCCCTTTGGCCAATCGAATAGGCGACCTTCCTTAGAAGATCAAATGAGCCAAATGCTCCTCTCCCACTTAACCGAGATTAAAACTGAACAGAAGGAGATAAGAGCAGAGCTAAGAACACAGGCCCAGCTAGTCCATTCTCATACACAATCTATTGCCAAGATCGAGACCCAATTAGGACAGCTGGCCCAATCCATGAACCGTAGAGAAGCAGGAACCTTGCCTAGCCAACCTCAGCAAAACCCTCGAGGCCAGTTTGTAGCTGAGGCCTCCCATTACCCTCCTGAACAAGTGCAAACCATAACTACTTTGAGGAGCGGTAAACAAGTTGACAATAGGGTTCGGGATCCATTTGTTGGCCCTTTGAGTGAGACACCTTCCCATGAGGAAGACAAAGAACCCAATTCCATCAAAGCCATACCTGTTAGTTCTAAAACCCCACCGGACAACCAACCCGAGGCCCAAAAAGAGAGATCTTATATTCCCAGGGTACCATTTCCACAATGCCTGGACAAACCCTCCCCGTTTAGTAAATCCCACCAAAAGACGGAGGAGATGTTCGAGGTGTTTAAACAGGTTAAGGTCAATCTCCCATTGTTAGATGCCATTAAACAAGTCCCTGCATATGCCAAATTCCTGAAAGACCTTTGTACCCAAAAGCAAAAAGCTAAATCTAATGTGACTAAAAAGGTCTTCCTTACCGAGCAGGTGAGTTCCCTATTAACACACAATCTTCCACCGAAATATAAGGACCCCGGATGTCCAACAATTTCATTGTGATAGGGAACCATACTGTTGACAAGGCATTATTAGATTTGGGGGCAAGTGTAAATTTGTTGCCTTACTTTGTGTATGAGCAACTTGGATTGGGGGAATTAAAATTGACTACCATAACACTACAACTTGCAGATCGATCTATTAAAGTTCCACGTGGTGTTATTGAAGATGTTTTGGTACAGGTTGATAAATTTTTCTTCCCTGTGGTCTTCATTGTCTTAGATACACAACCTGTATCGAACATTGGTAGTCAGATTCCAGTAATTTTGGGACGTCCATTCTTGGCGACATCCAATGCTATTATAAACTGTCGGGATGGGGTGCTAAAATTGTCATTTGGAAATTTAAATGTCAAACTGAATGTTTTTAATGCCCAAAAACAACATCCACCGCCAGATGATTATTATACAGTTCATATGATTGATACTCTGGTGGATGGTGCACCCCCATGGTTTTGTCCTACTGATCCACTTGCTACTTCTTTCATTAACTTTAATGTGTGCAGTAGGACCACAGATGGACTGAATGTTGGCTTGAAAGACCCTGGATAAGTTGGATTAATGGAGTTTCGTCTGGCTGAAGACGTTAAACTTAGCGCTTGGTGGGAGGCAACCCACGTATTTAGGTGTATTCTCTCCTTTATCTGATTTTCTTTGTTATATGCTCATTGTCATGCTATATTTTATTCACATTGAGGACAATGTTCATACTAGGTTTGGGGGAGAGGATATACTTAAAAAAAATCGAAGAACAGTAGATACGATCGATCGGATATCGATGATCGATCGCTATGCGATCGACGCCTTATATTTGCGATCGATGGCGTTGCAGTACATCGACACCGTTCATCTTCAATCTAAAGGGCGTTGTTTCTTGATTTATAATACGATCGATCGGCTAGAAATGCGATCGATCGCGGGTCGTCTTCCTCGCGCATAAAATCCGAACGGCCGCGGTGAGAGAAATCTATTTCCGCTCGCCGCTGCCGTTTTCGACCCTTGTTTGAGCTGAAACTCCGGCCCCCGAAGGATTTTTGTACGAAGAATTCAGATCCGGTGTCTATTTCCGTGATTTCCCACTCCTTTTATCGCAATCACTCCTTTTTCTTCCGATAAGCCGAAACTTAAAAACTTTATTTTTCTTAGTTTTCAGTAGATATTGTTGCGATTACTCTCATGCATTCCCTTATATTGATTATTGCGATGCTTATGCATGACTTTCAGCTTCTGATTCTTCGATTTTAGGTGTTTTATTTAATTTGTTTGGATGCGTGTTCTTGCGGTGAACAGTGTTTTGCTATTAAAAAAAAAAATAATTTCAAAATCTGATTTCGGGGATATATATCCCTCTCATGCATACTTCTATATTGATGATTGTGATTTTTGTTATGCATGATGATTCCTTTCGATTTCCTAAGTTTTCGTAAAATTTTTATTTTTTTTTATTTTTTTTATTTTTAGGAAATTCATTATTATTAAAAAAAACCGGAAATTGTGAAGTGGATCTGCTATTACAAGCTTGCTGTGATTACATGCTGCATATTCTTGTACCTTGATTGGATTTTTACTATTATCTTTAGTTTTCAGGTACAATGCCTCAGAAATCCGTCGCTCACAAACGTTCAAGGGGTGAAGCTTCTTCATCATGCCCTGTTCCTTCCACCCCTACACCTGAACCTGCTGCACAGCCACGGCCCATACAATATGAGAGGCAGGTGGTCTTGAATCCGTCTATTCCCGATCTTCCGATTCATAGGTGGATTGAGGACCGGCCGGATTGGGTGAACTATTTCACCCATATCGCTGCAAAAAGGCAGAATGCATTTGCAATGGTCCACGAGGACCCGGTTTGGGAATTCTATGCAAATGGCACCATTGAAGACAACGATAATCCAGAGCAGGTGACAATTCAGAGCGTTGTATGTGGTAAACCTATCCGAGTCCGAGTCACCAATATTGCTAGTGTTATGGGGTGTGACAGAGGTACGATTCATCACCCTGATTTTAATGGATATCAGTTTCCTCCGTACCGGAATATCACAGGGCGATTGATGGGGTCTGCAGTAGGACCTAGGACCTCTACCTACCTGGCCGCCATTAGCATGCGAGCTGAGTTCCGCTTTGCCTTTTTAATTCTACAGCATGATGTATGGTCGGCCCGGAAGGAGAAAGTCGACCGAACCACGACTGATTTACTCTATGTATTCGGCGACGATACTCGGCGCCGTGATCTTGACTTGCCTTCATTCGTCTTTGGCCGGATGAAGCAAATGATGCTGGGCCGAAAAGATGAGAGGTTACCATATCCATACATTTTAGAGCGGGTATTTCTGACCCATGGGGTACATTTTCCTGAGCATTTTCGAGTATCTCATGGATTGGGGCCCATTGGAGTAGATGCGTATAACCGTATGATGGGCCATACACGACGCGGGTGGCCGTGAGCCCCCCGTCTTGAGGAACACGCTGAGATACCTGAGGGTGAGCCTGCTCAACCACCATGGGCGACGATGCAACAGTAGATCAGCGATCTCACTGGCCATGTGCAGGAGATTCGCCAGTCACAGTAGGAGATTCGCCAATCACAGCAGATGCTTATGGACTCCCAGCATGCTATTACGGAACGTCTCAACTCCATAGTCGATTTTCTTCATGCATGGCGTTTTCCTCTAGGCGATGGTGATGGCGACGATCGGGATTTCTAGTCCACTTCCTCTGGTGTTTTCCTTCCTCTTTCTCTTTTTACCTTTTGTGATCATTGTATTTTGTCTTTATTGTGCATTGAGGGCAATGCTTATATTAGGTTTGGGGGAGAGGATGTGCTTTATTGTAAAATCAGAAAAGGAAAATAATAAAAAAAAAGTTAAATTTGTTTGAGTAGTTTTAAATTGTTTGTTAGTATTTCTGTTAGGTTTTGATAGTTATCCCGTAATAATGCATGTTTCAATTCTTAGGAGATTAATTTGCATTGGAAGTGTGAGTAAGTATACTGGAGGATAGATACACTTAACTGAGCATATCTTTTTGTTACAGTCCTCTTGGAACAGGTGCTTGAACTAAGAAAATTCACTTACACACTAGTACATAAAGTAATATCATCTAGAGATTTGTTGAATGCTAATTTACATTGGGATGTCTTTAGTCAAAGTCATTGGATGATGTGTAGTTGTCTGTTGAGCTTAAAAGATCATGATAGACCATTTACTTAGTTATGGCAAGGGATTGGAACCGGAAATAGGTTGAGAGTATTAACAGCCTGAACAAAATAAAGATGTGCTTGAAAATATATGTGCTGAAAATAAAAATGTGAAAAAATGAAAACAAAATGAAAGAAAGGGGCTGCTTGACTTTATAGGATTAACTTAGGCTGATGCTCGGGTCTGAAGCGGTCTCTTAAAACCTAATGCCCTAAGCCAAATTGGCTGGGAGTCATTGGCCTGAGTCATTGCTAAGCCTAAGCATCTTGAAGTCAGGCCTTACACAGTCCTAGCGGAAAAAAAAAGAAAAAAAAAAGTCTGTGGTGTATTATCCTCTCAAATCTAGAATGTTGGACCCGAAGGAGGTGCGCAGATCTGTGCTATCATGAACCTAAAGATTACGATGACTATATAGATTCTGATGTTCTTTGGTTAGTGGGTAACACTGGATCTGTATAAACAGAAATTTAGAATGTATTGCTACAATGTTCTACATTTTTACTATTTATATTATCATGATATATAATATTTGAGCAGAAATTTCCAAGATGAAAGTGTGGAATAAGACTACTTACTTGAGGGCTTCTATATTCCTGTTGATTATGAACCAAGTACGTGTGGTTAATTCTCTTAAGCATTGTAGTATGTATTTATCGGGATAATAGGTTCTTTGTTTTGCAATGTTTTAATTTTTGCTTTGTTTTTGCACTTAGGTTAATTAGATTAATAAATACATGTTTGTGGGTAGCACGGCTGCAAACCCTCACGAGACAACACTCGTCCTACTAGGGACACCTAGAGGTTTAGCGGCTTGTTGCATACGCTCAATGCAATCGTGTTCCCTACGAAAGTAGTGTTTACTTTTATGCATTAGTTTTTTTAGTTGATTGTTTGATTTGATTTTGTTTTGTTTTGCAAGGGACTAGCAAAATCTAGGTTTGGGAGTGTGATCTATACATGAAATATGCATTTTATTATCTCCTAAACTTATGTTTATGCTAGTGATTGATTAGAATAACTACTACTTTAACATAGTTTTTGGTTTTTGTAGGAAACAAGAGTAATACACAGAAATGAGGAGAAAAGTAACTCGAATAGTTAAATCATCATAACTTCGTGTACAAATGTCGGATTGGACTAACTCAAGTCTCATGTTAAATTTCAAGAAGTCAGCTTTCCAACGCTACCAACCACGCACAATTCAGAGTTTGGAGCAGAAAGTTATAGCCATTTGAATTTTATGAACAGTAACAACGATCGATCGGATATCAATGCGATCGATCGCGAGAGCCGTAAAAGCAGTGTATTGAAGGAAACGATCGATCGGCCTTAAAACGATCGATCGTATCTACTGGAATTTTTGATCCGCGCAAGACAGTAACTACGATCGATCGGTATCATACGGCGTTGATCGCCAAAGCGATCGATTATGGAAAATAACGAAGGAATTGCGATCGATCGGATAGCGAACGATCGTCAATACGGAGCGATCGATCGCTGTATACAAAAAACCAAAATAAGACCTATTTCGACTTGGATTTGGAAGGGGACTTCATAGTTTCTCTTCACTCTTATAAATAGGCCTTATGGGAGAACGTTTTGGGCATCACATATTCAACTTTGGAGAACCAGAGCTTTATTGGAGGCTAGAGAGGAGTAAGAGAAGAGGTTTTTTGGAGCAAAGAAGAAGAAGGATTCATGATGATGGATCTACATAAACAGGCTTTTCTTTTCTCTCTTTCTATGTGTAACTAAATTCCTTGTCAAGGCTTGATGAAGCCCTAGATGTGTATTGCTACTCTTGATAGTTTAATTCTATAAAGTTGATTATGATTCATGCTTAATACGATTTCATGAGTTTCTTTTGAGTGCTTGATCATAGACTTGATTGATTATGAATGAAATTAGATATTGTGATTGATTTTATGCCCGATCAAGGATAGGATTGATTACACAATAGTGGATGAACTTTCGTGTCCGATCAAGAACGTTAGTGAATTCATTAGTAATTCGTGTGTCCGATCAAGAACACGAATTACTATATCATGTCAATGTATGCTTAATAATAATTGAGAGTAGTAATTGCATGTCTAGTGGTGGATTCATTACCTTGATAATTCTCTGCATTGATTAAAACTTTGCTTAGTAGTTAAAGTTCATAGCTTTATTTAGATTAAACAAAAACTGCAACTTTCTTCTCTTGAATTTGGTAAAAGATTAATCCATCCCTGAGGTTCGACAACCCTTTAATACTTGCCGTAGTACAATTGCCTTGTGCACTTGCAAGGGTTTTAATTTTAAACGATCACTTGCAAGCAAAAGACTACGAGGAACAACTTGCCTTAGGGGCTAGGTTCGAAAGCGTCAAGCAGTTCAAGATGGTTCTGACTGATATGGCAATCAAGAGGAAGTTCATGTTCAAAGTGGCGGATGAGAGCAAGGACACATTTGCTACAATGTGCAAGGTTACGGGGTGCAAGTGGTACATACGGGCTTCGAACAGATTTGATGGAGTCAGCGTGATAAGGAGAGAAGGAAGGCATACATGTGACACTTCTATAAGTTCGAAAGATCATCCATTGGCTTCTCACCTCTGTATTGCAAGGAAGTGGCATGGCCTCCATAAGGATTCAAACTCCGTAAAAATCACAAATATCCAACAATACATTGAGAAGCATTGGGGCGTGACAGTCAACTATAAAGGGCATGGAGGGCAAAAGAGAAATTGATGTAAAAAATATTATAAATAAAAAAATATATTTGATGTATCAGTCATGTATCTCCATTATAGTCGTGTTGTATAAGACACGATTACGCGAACACAGTAGTGCTTATAGCGTTAGAGTCGTGTTGTTGAAGACACAAAAATACAAAAAGCAAGACTTCGTTACACGACTATAACGCTATAAGCACTACTATCGGCGTTATAGTCGTGTAATAAAGTGCGAATCAGCAGTTACTATTGTTTCTTCACATAGATGAAAAGAATGTATTTGCATTATGGAAAGTATATACATCAAATAATCTTAGTACAAAAAATTAACTCGGGTACAAAAGAATATATGTACAAAAGAACAAAAGAAGTTCAGTTTTCATCCGTCATCCTAAAAAAATCGACAACTGTGATTTGATGCTTTTTGTCTTTAATTGAGTCGTCTTCAAATTCGCTGTCAATCTCCCCGCGAATCATAGATGCAGCAATGACTGGGCCCCAGAAATGTGTAATTCTGGCCTGATCAAAGTCGGGTGGGTTGACATTGGACGCCAAGTGCGCGACGTACATCATGATGAATATGCCACAGTCTTTTGAGTTTTGTTGGTAGGGCACTTTGGCGATCTGAGTCATCTTCCATTCGATGCAACCGAACCACCCCAGCTTGCTTGCCATCACAACGTTCATAAACTGCGTGAATTTATCAGCTGCAACCCTGTGATGTGGGTACAATGAGGATTTGCCGGAGAGCGGGTTGTAGAAGCACCATACATAGTGCGGGAAGTTTTTATAGACGAGCCAGAAATGGGAGCCAGTGCGGATTGGGAAAAATGCGTAGAACATGTTCCTGTTCAATCCATTCAGCATCCTCGCAAGCTTTTTTATCAATTTCATATTATCGCCTCCTTCTTTGTGTTCCTACAAAACTGAAAGAGAGTCAGTAAATGATGCTGGGAATGTCATCTTATCATTACCGATGCAGGGAACATTTACTTTGTCGAATATCTCTTTAAATACGTGGCATCCAAAAAAACAGAAGGGATACTTCATTTGTTTTCTCTCATTGCACTGCCGCAAGAGACTCAGAAACTCATCTATAACTTGTAGAAAATAACAACATAGTCGGAAAAGTCGAAATAAGGAAAGATATGACTTCAATAATAGTCGTGTATATTATATACGACTTCAATAATAGTCGTATCTTGAGTAAAGTCATGTCATAGAATACACGACTTTACGTAAACTCGTGTCTTCAAAAAATAAAAAGATGAAAAATCGAAAACATAATATATACTTACATTAGTGTTTATTTCCATGGTTTGCAGGAGGGATATGTAGTCCTCATCGCACAACGTGGGGATTGGATAAGCCTTCCTCAGATTGGCGATCCATCCATATATTACCATTCTATCCCTTTCCAACAAGACTCCTATGTCGAAGCAGAAGTCCAAATGAGAATAGTCTTCTGGGAGTTCAATTCCAGCATTTTGAGGGCATCAATGTCAACAGGCTGGGATGAGGTTAAGCCTGTGGCCTCCTTCTCCATCTCCTCCTCCTCCTTCACCTCCTCTATTGCCAAATACTCCTCCTTCACCTCCTCCTCGTCCTTCTTCTCCGCCTCCTCTATCGCCAAATCCTCCTCCTTTGCCGCCCCAATTTCCGACTGCTGCAAGGAAGAGATAACCTCATTAATGATAGAGGTTGTTTGTTGATCGGAGATGGTCTCATCGGAGTCGGCTTTCCATTCTTCCCCCAAATTCCTCCTTGCCTGCTCCTCCGCCATTCGCCTTATATGCTCATCTTCACGTATCCTCTGCATTTCTATAGTCGAGATGGCCCTCCTTCTCTTCCTTACCACCATACCTTCGGGGAATAGGTCCCGTCTGTACTTTTCACGGTTTTCCACTTCTGCACGCTCCATATGTTTGTCGAAGTCTGGTTAGAGCTTCTTCAGAAACATCTTGGCAGAGGATCTCCTTGTTGCTAATTCAATCATCTCTTCCTCCTACGTGCGCTTGATGGGAGCTAATTGACATTTTACAGAGTCTTGTCAGTAGTAGCACGAAAATTTAAATAGACGCGTTGATTGTGACACGAAAAATGAAATAGTCGTGTATAATGTGACACAAAATATTTAATAGTCGTGCATAATATGACACGAAATATGTCCGCATATGCACCAGAGTTTTATTCATCTCCTCCTTGTCATCGGTTTTCTGCTTTCACTCCTCCTTGTGATGCACCGACGACTTCTTTATCTTCTCCTTCTTTGGCTCCTCAATTCCCTCCCTCTTTAAAAGTAGTGATGCTGCAGTGGCAGATGCCTTGATGGAGTGAAGAACCTCTCGCAGAGGTCCGACACTCCTTCCTATCTTGTCATAGGAAGACATAGCAATGCCAATTAATGATGTTATGCCCTCAAGCGAACCCTCCAATCGGCCCATCGCATTTGACTCGGCGGCTGTCCTCGAAGAAGAGGGGGAACCTTGTATGGGAGTCCTCTTCATTTCGTGCCTCTCCATCTTCTGTCGTCGCGGAGGGGCTACAGAGGGAGACGAAAGTAGGCATGCCTCTTCTGATATGGGGAAGATTACATCGACGACTTCTTCCCATACTTGGAGATTATCAAACACACCCTTCCAGTAGTCCACCATACGGTGCTTCTTCTCTGTACCCTGCTTGACCTCCATAATTAGGGCCCCACTTCCTGGCCACCTTTTCACCCGTGGAGTGATAGGGCCGACGATAGCACGGAACATTGTCGTGTGCTCAAAAAACCAAATCTGCATAGTTAGAAGATGAAAACATTAGTAACAGCCGTGTATTTTAGTACACGACTACATATAAAGTCGTGTCTTCTGCAACACGATTATATACTTAGTCGTGTATTCATTACACGACTATATATAAAGTCGTGTTGCAGAAGAGACGACTTTATATGAAGTCTTTCGAAGACACTTAAAACATATAAATAGTAATACCTGAGTGACATATGAGGAGCTGTTTAGGTATCCACCGGCCCGCACGACTCCTTCATATCTGAAACCCAGTTGTCTACTAGTGTGGGTTAGACCAAAAACCAACACCTTATAGATAGCCCCCGCCTAATTGTATGAGCTCAATCTTGGGAGGTCTTCTATGTAACGGTACAAACAGGGCAGCAGCGCTCTAGTGCTGTGTGCAAACAGCACCACGGAGAAGACGAGGCAGATGATCATTCTCGCCATGTCCTCCTCTCCCATCTTCATTTCGCCAATGCTAACCTTCTCAATAATTTCCTCAATATGTGGATTATCCGGTCTCCTCACGGCGAAGTACTTTTTGAAGAATTCACCTTGCAGTCGGCGTGGCAAGGAGGGAACGACCTCAACTGTTTCACCCTTTGCGGGCAATCCAGTGGTAAGAGCAACTTTTTGCTCTATGAAATGTACCGACCTTCCCTTGACATTGAAGACCTTGGCTGACTCATCCCAATACCTGACTAAATGGTCAAGGAGGTTCCGCAAAACTACGACTTCCTCACCTTCAAAAATGACAGAAAAACCAGCTTCTTTGATCAGTTGACAACATCTTTGGTGACGCTGTAGGAGGGCCGCACACTTTTTTAGCGCCCCCGGTTGACAAAACATCCGAAGAACTGGGCGCGCATAGTATGTCCTATTGCCTGATGGGTCCATCGGAGCCTTCCTCTTCCTACCCCTCTGTTTTCGCTCTCAAGGTACAAACATAAAATCCTGATCCTCCTCCTCTTCCCTTAGTATTTGCTCCATAAACTCATCTCTTTTTGTATCCATCTGCAAGGAGATAGGTAGAGTGGTCAATAGAAAAGTCGTGTCAACACAACTAAATATTTAATCGTGTCGTCGAGTACACGAATAAATATAAAGTTGTGTCTTCAAAGACATGACTGTATATTTGAAGATAAAAATCAAAAGTCGTGTAGTCTGAAATAAAAATCACTACAGATTATTGTAACTTACCGCGGTGTAGTTTTCTGTCTTTCCTTTTAGGAATCTTTCCCAGTGTTCCTCGCTGCAAACCGTACCCATAAAATGCCCCAAATGCAATCGGTCGCTCCGCCGGTTGCATGTAGGCGCAGGGAGCCGCGGGGGAAAGTCAGCAAGATGACGCTCCAAAATCCCCGCAGGAGGCCGCTTCAAATCACCGCCTTTGCCCACTCTCCGTCACTCCTGTCGGTTGCAGATATGCGAAGGTATCGTCGAAATCCGCAGGGGGGCGTGAATAGGAGCGTCGAAATCCATAGGGGGCAGCTCGAAATCGTCGCTGAAATTTGTTGGTGGAGTCGCCGTGGAAATCGCCGGTCGGAACTATTGTGTTTTTCGTGTCTTCTACAACACGCTTCTTCACAAAGAAATGGTACGAAAAATAGAATAGAAGGGCATTTTTGGTATTTCAGGTGTCAATTCCTGGCCATATGAGATTTCGCCAGAAAAATTAGGTAATATGGGAAAACAAAATTTGGCGCCAGGTAATATGGAAAAAACTCCATATATTAGTGTATGTGGAAATTGTTGACTTCCTAGTTCCTACTAACTTTTAGAAAAGCGGCTCGGGTGTAGGCTGTCTTGTTCTGTTTTCTTTTTTGTTTTGGGTAAAAGGGTTTAGGCTGTTGTGGTTAAAAGGATTGAGGGTTAATGCTTGTCCATCATTCGTTTGGATATTGATATTGAAATGTGAAAAAAAATTATCAGCCTGAAAATAATCAAGGTAATTTTTTTATTGGTGAAAACTTGTTTGAGAACTTGAAATTAATAATATTTTCAACTTTTTCATGTCAGCTTGATTCCTGCCTTTTTTCTTATCAGCCTGATTCTCATTCGAATGAGAATTAACATTTTTACCCCTTTCAGGGGTGTTTTACTAATTATTATTAGTTATCACCGTTAGGACTGAAAATCACCCCTTTCAGTTTCTAAACACACTCAACCTGATCGATAAAAATTTTTACTTTTTCTCCGTCAGTGGCTTCTATCGGCTCAATTAGTATCTAAACAATTTTCAGCATTTTCACCCCCTTTTAGCCTGAAAATTTTCTTATTTTCGGTATCCAAACACACCCATGTCAAACGAGCTTGGAGGTTGGGCGATGCGCCATCTCAGGCTTTATTTATGTAGAAAGGCAGCAATTGTAAATATTTTATTTGAACTGGAGTGCAATTTTGTTTCCGGCCTTCATTAATAGTCCTTCCTTCCTTGCAATGAAGGTCGATTGTATATTGCATGACCTATTGTTGTAGACCATCCCCTCACCATGTAGGGTAGGGTTGGGAATTTCGTAGCCGACTCGCAAACCAGACCCGACCCGACCCTATTGCAAAATAGGGTCGGGTCGCGGGTTCAATGTCATTACCCGTTCGAATCGTGGGTCGGGTCGGTTAATTACCCGCGGGTAATGTGCAACCCGACCCATCTCAGGGTGGCCGAGGTCGCCACCCTCTTCTAGGTCGACCCCGGCTCCCTCCTCTCCACCAAGGTCTTCGAGGTCTCCTCCGGCGTCCTCGACAAGCACATCCTCCCCCCGCCTCTTCCTCAAGGTTCCCCTTCCCTGCCCCTGCGTCCTCGGCATCCTCCGCTTCTCCACCCTCTAAAAAACTCGCCTCTCCGATACCCTCTCCTCTGTCGCCTCCTCTATCTTCTCTGGCCTGGTCTCCATTGATCAAGTACGCGACACCAACGCCATCTCCGACCACTCTTTTCATCTTGACGCTGGTCTCACCCTCACTATCCCCCTCCCTCCCCTGCACCTGCTTTAACTCCTCTGATAACTCCCTCCTCGCCATCTACCTGTCCTACGTCGTCTCTGCGGGCGACACTTGCTCCGGAATTGCCGCAAGGTATTACACCACTGTGACAGATGTTATGATTGGTCAATAGGCTTTCAGAAATTTAGAGTTTTTGTTGATTTATTTTGGCTTGCTTTGCAGAACTGTGTACGACATGTGCACTCAGAAGCCTCCTCATGACTATACGCAGCATCTGTATGATCGCTATACCGTTACTATCAAGGACTACCTGCTAGTCAAGGTTGGGATTCCTTTCAATTTTATATATTTCGTAGGTTTTGTTAGTTTATCATTGATTATTTCTACTGGCAAGGAAATCGGTATGTTTAGAGATTTGTTCTTCAAAGCTTATTATTTGTTGTAAATCTAGTACTTGTTGTGGCTTGATGTGGGTGATTATATTGCAAATGCCATCTGGATTGTTACCAGAATTGGTGTTTATCTTGTGGTTTTTGAGTTAAAATTAACTGCCATTGATATCGCATAGAGTTTACTTCAGTTCATATCTTTGTTTACTGCAACTATTTTCAGTCTCACACCTGTGTATTTGCAGCGTCTTGTTAACTTCTGTATACATTACACCTAATTCTGTATTCTATACAATGTTGGACCATGTATATAATTTTTTTTATTGGTATTTCTTCTATACTTTACTCTTAGCCAGGTGTTATCCTCTTTTAAGGGAGAAGTGTGGCGAAGTTCTGCTGGAAGAGTTTGTTAGAAGCTTGGTCAATAGGCTTTCAGAAATTTTCCATTACATTGACCGCTACTTTGTTAGTTTGAGGCAACTCCAGGAAGCTCTGCCTGCTGGCAACGTTGGATTCAACGTGAAGAATGTTGCTGTCAAGGATATCAAGCATGGTTTTGTTGCCTCAAACTCCAATATACCAGAGATTACACTAGTTCCTCCCTTCAGAATCTGCATGTGGCTAGTCTTGGAGGCTGTAAAAAGAGATAATGCTGTTCATGCGTGTGGATATTGGAATCTGGCTGGTGGTAGAGTTTCTGAAGAAGATCAGTTTTCTGCCATTTTGATTCTGCAGAGCACATTGAGTAGCTTATGTTTGAGCTATGAGTGAGTTCTATAGAAGCAGTTGTTGGATGAACTGTACATCAAAGAAGGGCTTGAATGAGTGGTCCCAACACAGCCTGAGGTTGCTGACTTTAAAATGATGCTGAGTATCAGAAGATGCTAATGCCCTCCCTGGTTTCCTGGCTGAAGTGGGTGAAGGATCTTCCCCTCTTAATTTATTGCAAACTTTGATTTAGCTGAGTATTTGCCTCTGTTGGTCAGACTCGTCTGTTTCTTACATCCCAATGTAAGAGAGTAGGATCTGTTTTATGACATGCCCCCTGGATTCTTTTCTGATGTTGTCTTTTTCTTATGTTTCTTCAGGATACCATGGGTTATAATGTCTGAGGCAAGTTCGCTCCTGAGCATTGACCATTTTATTACAGTAATATCTTTAGACCATATTGTGATTAATGCCATTTTTCTGTATTATGGGGGTTTCATTTTAGATATTTCCAATAAACATGAAAGGCTCTGCTGGAAGCCTTGTGACACTTCTGAATTGGTTTGGGTCTTGGGTTATCTCGTACACTTTCAATTTTCTCATGAGTTGGAATTCATCAGGGACAAAACTAGCATTACTGAACTATGAGATCTTTTATATAAAAAAAGAACTCTCAAGTCTTACATGTCTCTTCATCTTGGGTCAGATTCATAGCCCAACTTGCCTCTTGCAGGTACTTTCTTCCTTTTCGCAAGTGTATGCTGCCTAATTGTTCTGTTTGTGGCAAAATTGGTACCGGAAACTAAGGGTAGGACACTGAAAGAAATACGGACCCCGATGAAATAATGTAACCCTCCGAGCTCCAGAAATTAGGATTCTTACTTAAGCTTCAAAAATATTGTGAGAGCTGCTTTAGTCATGCCTTCAAAAGAACTCAAAATTATGCATTTCCCCACCTAACTGTTTCCATGTTTTGCTGGAAAAGGTACTTACTATTTGTCTTGCCATGAACTTCTAGATTGCTATATTGAAAACCCAAGGCCTTGCCTATTATGCCACTCAATCTTTGATAGTTGAAAAAATGATTCCAACACTGGAAGAAGGGCTAGATACAAGAAAAAGAAGATTGAATTTATAAATATAAACTATTGCTGATTACAACAAACGTTTGAAGGGATATAAATTGAAATGAATGTCTCTGCTGCCGTAGTGTTGGGACTCCTGTTAAAGTTGATTTATTTACTTCTGTAATTTTTTAATGCTCACTATTCACAATTTTATTAACTTAATAATGGAAGAACTTACGCCTTCTCTTTTCAGGCAGCAGATGCATTCACTTCAATTTATCAAATTTTATTAACTTAATAATGCTCACTATTCACAACCTTATTAACTTAATAATGGAAGAATTTACACCCCACCAGATTTGTTTCCTTAGGAAAAAGTAATCTCCTTTTTCAAACTGTTAATGGGATGGTTGGACAGTTTGAGGTAAAATGGAATAAAAGTATTTTTTTTAAAAAAAAAAAATAGGTTCGGGTCATTACCCGAACCGAGCCAAATAGGGTTAGGGTCGGCCCCGAACCTATTTAATCCGGCCCGACCCGATTCCCAGCCCTAATTTGTAGGATGCTTACTGAAATAGTCCACTACAAGTCTACAACTCTGTCACGGCCCACACGTAGCAATTCAGGACGGAACGAAAAATTTTGGCCCAAATTCCTTGTGCGCCGCCGTCATAGCCCATTACAGGCCCACATTTGTGTGTATCCACCAAATTTCAAGAAAGAAAAGACTCTCTCCGTCATCTCTTCCTCCTCCGCCCTTAGGGCTTCAGTGAACGTGAAACCAACCCTTCGTTTCCTTCCATTCCCAAGATTGAACTTCATCGGTTCTTCCCTCAAACTGTTACCTTCAACATGAGAGAAGAGAAGCGAAGAGAAGAGAAGATCATGGTTCCTGTGGTAGCTGAGGCGGCTATTACCAGCATTTTCTCAACCAAGCTGGTTGGAGTTCCTCCAAAATCAGCAACTTTGCAACTTTTGGGGTGTCAGTAAGAAGCTAAAAAGACTAGAGGAAAAATCATCCAGAGTTCAAAGTGTGCTCAACGATGCTGAAGCCAGGATCCTTGCTAAGCCGGTGGAAGATTGGATGGACGATCTGAGAGAACTAGCTTATGAGATGGGAGACATCCTGGACGAGATGAACACTGAGCGTATGCTACTCGAACGAGCAGCAATCGAGGAAGCTTCCAACAGTCATCTGGTACGCAGGTTACTCAAAACTTTTCTAATCCCCCCACTATGAGGTTACAAAGGATGCACATCAGCTGGGCTTAAAAGAATTGAGGGCAGCAAGTTCAATGCCATATCAACCTAGACTTTGACCTCAAGAAACTTCCTTTGTAGACAAGTTCGGAGTTTATGGTCGGCTAAAAGAGAAAGAAGAGATAATAGAGTTGTTGCTGGAATCAGATGATTCAAGTCAGAAGAAATATTCTGTGATTCCCATAGTGGGAATGGGAGGAATAGGGAAGACTACTTTTGCCCAACTTGTTTTTCAGCACATTCTATAAGCTCTTTGGTTACTTTGGCCACATCAAAAACATCAGACACGCATGCCCAACTTTTCCAATCAAAATGATCTTCAACTTTTTCATGAATATCAAAAGTCGAAGATCATTTTGATTGGAAAAGTTGGGCATGCGTGTCTGATGTTTTTGATGTGGCCAAAGTAACCAAAGAGCTTATGGAATGTGTTTCAAAAAAGATTGTTCCCTCACATCTTTGGGAGGGTTACAAGGTTACCTTCAAGATATGGTAATGAACAAGAGATGAGATGTTTGTTTATGTTGAATGATATATGGTTTGTGAATGAGTGGGAAAGACTCGAAGCCCCATTCCATTGTTGTGAAAATGGAAGTAAAATTCTTCTTACTACTCGTGATAGTAACATTGCCAAAGGGATTAGTAACAAGGGAGCATACTTGTAGGAAATTTAGAGGTTGAGCTTTGCTGGGATTTGTTCAAAGAGATCTTTTATAGGGGTTGATGCATATACATATGCAAAGTTGGAAAACGTTGGGAAAGAAATTGGGGGGAAATGCAGAGGTGTTCCTCTTGCAGTCAAGGTACTAGCGGGCATCTTACAAGGTGCGATGGAGGAAAGATGGCAAAATATACTACGAAATGAACTTTGGCAAGTAGCAACTGACAATGATAATAGAATTTTATCTGCCTTGAGAATGAGTTATTACTACCTACCCTCTCATTTAAAGTGTTGCTTTGAGTACCACTCACCTTTCCCAACTGATTATTGGCTTGACAAAGATGAACTGGTTAGGATGTGGATTGCAGAAGGTTTTGTCGAAGGTAAAGAAGGTAGATTGCCGGAAGACATTGCGAGTGAATATTCTGATGAAATGAAAGGGAGATCTCTTATTCAAAGCGACAGTAGGATGCATGACCTTGTACATGGTCTAGCATGCCTTGTCTCAAGAAAATTCTATTGTCGATTATCATATATTACCATATCATGCAAAATGGGTAGTATTCGGCATGCATCTTTTTTGAATGAACCAGCGAAGGCAACAGATCTTGATTTGCTTCTTCAAGCTAAAAGCCTTTGCACATTTCAAGGCACATATAATGACAAGGATTCCTATGCATTGTGGGAGAGGACCTCCAAAACATATGGGAACTCCTCCTCAAAAGTACTAAAATATCAAATCTACTGGAATCAATATGCAAGCTTCACAAGCTAGAGATATTAGACCTTGGCAGTTGCATAAGAGTTACCCATTTACCAAAAGATGTGGGAAACCTTGGAAGTTTGAAGAGACTCAATCTCAGTGAAACTAAATTGAGCCTGCCAGATTCCATTGTAAAAATCAGTTGTCTACAGGAACTCAACATTAAGTGTACTGGAGAAGGCCGTCAAGTTAAACTGCCTCCGCACATTGGAAAGTTGACCAACCTTGAATCTTCTTTGAATGTGTACAATGTTCGTAAAGAAACAGGACGAAGAATTGGTGAGCTCAAGGACATGAACAAGATCAGAGGTAAACTTGTCATCTCACATCTAGAGAATGTTGAGAGCATGGAGGAGGCATTGATGGCTAATTTGAAGAGGAAGAAACACATTGAATCACTGATACTGGAGTGGAACCCCCTCCCGCCTAAAAATAATGAGAGTTGTGAATCTTCTTTGGTGGCGCGAGATATAGAAGCGGAGGCGAAGGTGCTGGAAGCTCTTTAGCCTCATCTAACTGACCTCACTTCTTTATCCATCAAAAGGTATAGTGATGGTTTGCCAAAGTGGATGTTTGTACTCAGGCTTTCATCTCTCCTGAAACTATACATGGAAGGGCTGGAGAGGATTAGCAGAGTGGTTGGCCTCGAGCTCCCATCATTAACGAAACTACAGATCAGTAAGTGCACCAATTTGAGGGATGTTTCCATGGCGGTTCCAAAGCTTGAATCGTTAAAGGTGGTAGATTGCCTAGAGTTGAGTGAACTTTCTCTACTTTCAATTCTCCACGATGATGAATGCAACTCCAATTTCTCATGGAGGATAGACCTCCCCGAATTGAAGAGGCTGAGGATTGGGCAATGACCCAGTTTGAGAGAAGTTTCCACGGCGGTGGTTCCCAATTTGAAAGAGTTACAAGTGGTAGATTGCAACATGAGATCGCTCCGCAATTTGATGAATGAGCTACTGCTGCCTCCGACCCTTGAAGAGCTCGAAATAAGGAATTTCCAACTACTGGAGTCTCTGTTCGAGGATGGGCAACAGTTACCGGAATTGTACTTACTGCATATTGAGAATTGTGAGCAATTGAGGTCCTTGTTCAAGACCGAGGATGGGCCACCGCTGCCCAAACTTAGATTCCTCCGTATAAGCAACTGTTCAAGACTGGAGTCTGTGTTGAAGCATGTTGATGGAGTGCTCTTTACCCTTGAAAATCTCACAATAGAGGGCTGCCCTGAGCTCAACAAGTCCTCCTCCATTTTTATTCCCTGTGGACTGAGATGTCTGCAGATTGACTACTCTTATGCTTAACAACAGCTATTAGTAGCGGGTGGTCAAGTGCTGCTGCGCAACCTTACATCTTTAAAGGAGTTGGAAATTAGGGATCTGCCCACCGCTGCTTCCTTTGTATTGGATCATCATGATGCTTTTCCACCGTCTCTGACGAGTCTTGGTATAAGAAGATGCACTGACCTGACTTGCTTACCGAAGGCCTTGCACAACCATCTCCCTTCCATTACTCGCATGCATCTTATTGAGTGTCCTCAACTTGTATCCTTCCCGGAAGGGAAGGAGGAGGTGCTTCCATCCACAATAACTTCTGTCTCCGATTGTCCTCAACTTGTGTCCTTGCGGGAGGAGGGGCTTCCGCTGGCTCTTGAATATCTCGGTATATGGGATTGCCCGAACCTCACTTCCCTTGCAGGGCTCGATGTTTCAAATTGTCCACCACTTGTATCCTTCCACCCACGCTTAGAAAGCTTCATATACAAGGTTGCCTAAAGCTGGAGTACCTGCCCAAACACCTCTACTACCTCTAAGGTTGCCCAAAGCTTAAGGATTGTCCTCAACTAGAGCTCCGGCCAGACGATCGATTGCCTCCCAACCTTAAAGAGCTGTATTTATGTGGTGACTGTTCCAAACTGAAACAGCAGTTGCAAAAGGAAGACATAAGAGAATGGCTTTATATCCCGAGGCAGGAATACGGTTGTTGCAGTCCAGTCTCTCTTTTCATGGAAACAGAGAAGAGTACTTATGTATTATTTCGTTGGAGAAGCATAACACCTGGAGCAGCCTTTATGCAAGAGCTACTGGCTGCGAGAGGACAGCAGCAGCCCACCAAAAAATGAAGATATTCCTTCGGCATTTTGAGGTACGGTTTTGGAAATCTGCATGCTTACTTTGTTACATGCCATTTGTGCTGGTTAATTTTTGTTTTTTTTTTCTTTTGCTAGGAAAGTACTGTGTTCAGTTGTAAACATATTTAACATACGTTTCTTTTGCTAGGAAATTGCTGTTGGTTTTGATTTAGTCGGAAAATTTCGAATTTTTTATTGATAATTGTCCCAATAGCATGCTTTGTTTGAGTCTGCACTCTGCAGTGAAATGTGATCTTTTGCATCTCTTCAAGGGCTTTGTGTGCTTGTGATTTTGATATTCAATAGCAATCGTTTTTAATGTGGGTTGGATAATTTTAATGAGCTTTGGATTTTGATCTGCCTAAATATTGAGAATAATTTCCTTATATCTTGTGCAATACATTATTTGATCATTGGCAGCCATTAGCCAGAGCAACCATCTGGTATAATGTAACCCTACAGGCTTAACCTATTCAGCCCTTTAAAATTTCGATTTCAATGAAAAGAAGAAACCCATGCTTATTGTTATAAGTATACGTTAATTATATGATAGCAGCATCTAAAAGGGAGATTTAGGAAAAGAAAAAATGATAAAATGTGTAACCAACCTTAACTGCCTAAAATCTCCACGACATAAGGTGTGCTTGACCGGGAGAAAATATATGTTGGATAAGCTTTCATCTTCTCTTCTCTATAACCTGTCAACTTATAATGGTTTGTTTTGATGCTTCTACCCAATCCCTTTGCTTCTACTCAAATCCCTATTAATTCCTAAGTCCTTGTGACATGTAAGAATATATGATGTCACTGTAGCTATGAAAGCAGAGAATTGTACAGATGCAGGGGCACACAGTGATTATCACTCTTTTGGATTGATAGCATAGTGAGAGTGTTGTGATTAATTTAGATTGGTTTTATGCTTAGTTGTTACTCCCTCCGGTCACTTTTAATAAAATACAGTTTTCTTTAATAGATACAGGTTTCTTCAAGTGAACTAAAAATTTAGCTCTTTTATGCTCTTTTACTCCCTCCGGTCACAGTGATTATCACTCTTTTATGCTCGTCTTCTGAGTTGGAGTTTTCTGAGCGCTCTCTCTCTCTCTGCGTGTTTGCATTTTCTCATTCTGCAACTGTAACGAACAAGTAAAGGGAGACCAAGAAAATGGTACCTTTGACTCCCTGTGAATTTAGTGTGAGATAAGACCAAGAGAGATGATGGAGGATATGGCAATGGCACCCGCCAAGAAGAGGAGGACGACGGGGACAGGCTACGTTGAGGACAAACACCAGAGGCAGGTTACCATCTCCAAACGTCGCTCTGGACTCTTCAACAAGGCTTCTGAGTTTTGTGTTCTCACCGGCACCTCCCTCGCCATCATCCCTTCCAAATGTAGCCCCTCCTTGACGCCTTCCTCTCCCGCCACCAACTTTCTCAGAATCCGTCACCGGATATTCAGAAGCTCACCGATGAGATTTCCCAGCTCGAGCGCCGCATCACCGCCAAACGGGAGGCGAAGAAAATCAAGAAAGCAGAGCAGACGAAATTTGGCTGCCCGTGGGGTCAGAGAAGAGTGGGAAGGTTGGTCTGGCAACGAGGGTTTCGTCGGTGGAGGAGCTGAGAGTTTTGGAAAGTCGGTTGGAAGAAACCCGGCTGGATGAGATCATGGCGGCCAAGAAGCAGCACCATGATCCAATTCCGCATTGCTACTAAACAGAGGAGGTAGCGGCGGTGTTCGACCAGCCGTCCTCTACTGAAGACACTTCTTGTTATTGCTCTGTGAAATGGACGAGCAATGTGGGTGGCAACGAGTTCTAGGCGGATCAACTGGAATTCTCTGATTTTGATGATCTTGGATTGCTGATGGAAGATCAAACAGAGTTGCCTACAGCCTTGTGCTCTGCATATGCTTGTGATGACTTGATTGCTTCCCTTCTTTTTGCTGATCTAAGATTCTTGACGAATATTCGTTCATGCATGGTGGTGCAAGTACTACTGAGTTTCATGTAAATGGGTTTAATTCTATTTACTGAATTAATCAATGTTGTAAATGCTTTTTGGATTATTAATGTAAGTTTAACATCCATATTTTAGAACTAAGTGTTAAACTGTAATTTTGACACTCATGAATCGATGTCATGTAATTTAATATTATCAATGAGATCAGTTTTATAAGCAGTTATATGGATCATTTGGTTTCCAAGAGGTATTGGTGATTGATTATTGCAGTTTTTTTATAAATATTGTAGGTTTGATGTATTAGGCAGGCAGCAATGAGATGATGGAAGGAAAAACAACTGGATTTGGGATGGAATTTTTTAGCATTTTTTTCCAATGCCGAAATGGGAATGTGAAAATGGATTTGAGAAGAAGGAATAGCAGTTCCAGGAAGGGATATTAGTTTCACCAAAAGAAGTCTCGGTCCTCTTTGAAGCATTTTAGAGTGCTGAGATGGACCTAAATAGGAGCACCAAATCTGAATTGCCTCCAAAATCCCATCTCTCTCTCTCTCTATTCACATTTGAACCAGAATTTGCCAGAAAACATTTGAACCAAAAAAATGTAAGTTTTATATGTTTTTCTTAGACTGCGCAAGTGTTCACATTGTCGACTTTTCACTGAAAAATAGGAGTAGAAACAATGGTATATGGGTTTCTGAAATCCACCCCCCCTTCTTGAGAATGAAAAGGCTTCCAACCAAAAAAACTGGAGAAGAAGAATGGAAAGGCTCAAATAGATACAAATGGTGATAGCTAGTTCACTTCTGTAGTTGGTCCGTTAAGGAAGTGAGCAGATGCATTTAAAGGCCAATAAAACAAGCCCACAACGTGCCATCCTAAAGTTACTCAGTTTTGTTTTGCTATACTACCCAGCCCATGGGTGTTCTTCTTTTGTTCTAACTAGCCTAATACAGTAATACTTCGGAATGACAATCACTGAGCTTTTTGTCACAAAAAAGGCAATTACCAAGTATTTGTCGACAAAGCAGCAGAGTGGTTAATAGAGTTTTATTTTGTACAACGTGTATAACTATATTGTGCATTTTAATTTCTTACGGAATAAAAGTTACCATAGGCTTTTTTGTGTTTTGACAAAATTTGGACTTATCAGTTATTTTACAGAAGAAAAAAACCCTCTCAACTGGTTTGCAAATTGCAAGCATTGTGATATTGTCCTTTGGTTCTCCCAAGAGCTGCTTCTTGCCAATCCATGAAAAGGGCAACCTTTGGTCTATCCTAAACGCTTTTTCCACCCTACTCGTCTCATTTAATTGTTTAGATATGTTCTTTAATAAATTGGTAATCAATAATTCACTCTTGTCAGCTACCAAAATCAAAATTAAAACAAATTAAAAAAACTCACTCTTGTCTTGTGGGATATGAAGACGAATGAGTGCATCAGAGTTATTATCTACAATAGGGTCACTAATCACTATGAGGACAAAGCCCACCTTCACTTTTGCATGTTCCAAGCTACCACTACCATGGGTCCAGCCATGATGCAGCAGTTTTGTCTTTGCCAATTGACATGTTGAAGGAGTGGTCCATGGAGAAGATGTGCACTTAGTAGTGAGTCCTCCCAGGAAGGGCCAGCTGTATCAAGCTCTTTCTTTGGGGGCAACATGCCTCAAGCTTAAGATTGAGCCAAGTTCTAGTGAAGTTGATTCAAACGAGATTGGGCTAAATGAGTTTCATTTTAAAGGGCAATTTTTTGGAATTATTATTAATTAAATAAAATTTTGTGGTCTCGATGTAATTTTAAAAATATTTGTGAATATGATGTTCCGTACTCCATGCCGGCGCTTGCATGGCTGTTGGAGCCTGCTTATATTTTTCTTTTCAGTTTTTAATAAAGTCTTCATTTGAAATAACGACTTCCTCTTTCCTTAAACGGGCATGAAGTAGTGTCTGGATGCCTAGTCCACCCTTAAAATCCAATCTATCCTTCGTCTTGTACGGATGAGGCGAAGGTGGAGAAGGTTGTCGTCGGATAAAAACAAGTATGTTGTCAGAGGAGGAGATGTGAAGAAGAGTCGGAGACGGCAGCTTTCAGCTTGAAGGAGAAAGGGGGAGGACTAGGAGTGATAAATCAGACATAGGAGAGTGTAATCGAAGGCAAAGAAGAGAGGTTGAATATTGAGTGATTGAAATCTGATGTAGACCGAGTCTACAACGGAGAAGAACAAAGGAAAATAGAAAAGGTAAGCTAGAGCAAAATAAAACTAATATGTATTTGTCATATGATATCCTGTTTTGGCCATAAGCCTTACATAATATATAAAGAGTAAAAATAGTCTAATCCTAATAGAAGTAGTAAATCCTAACTAAAAAACCTTATTAAAGAAGGAATCTTATTCCTAATAGAAGTAAGATAATATAATTGAGTCCATAACATTCTACCAAAGCTTCCGCATCACCTCGTCCTCGAGGTGCTCGTTTTACTGCAGCGAAAGCGAAAATGGGCAAGACTCAACTCCAGCAAAATATGGCAGTCGAGCTGAAGGTGGTGGCGGCTTTGACAGACCCATAGGGACCATGGTCGGTGGACCAGGTTGGGAGACCTCGTCCAGAGGTGCACCAGGCTGGATAAGAATCTAGTGATCATATGCACGAGGAGGAGGCAGTCCATGAGGCTCCTCAAAAATAGTATAGTGCTCATCAAGTAAGGTGGCCAAATTCGGTGAAACATCCATAGAATCTGGAACATCGACTACCGGCCAGGGCTGCAATAGTAGTAGCCATGACAATGATAATGGCAAAGTATAGCAGCAGATTCTGCAGACTGAAGATGGCCCGACGGTTGAGCAATGATACGTATCAGTTTGCCACTATAAATAAAATCCATTGTCATATGTCAAAAATCCCAACAAACAGGGCCCATAGCCTCAAGCCACTGAACACCAAGGACCACATCAACTCCCTTGGTGGGAAGCAAGTAGAAGTCCATAATATAAGACTAGCCCTATAACTGCAAATCAACTTTAGAACAAACATTGGAACTCTTGAGATGATTACCATCACCAATCAACACATCAAAAGTCTCATAGTCCTATATAGGATAGCCTAGACAGCGAGCAATACGGTCATTAACAAAATTGTGGGTACTCCCACTATCAATCAAAACTGAAACCGGTTGGTTTTTAATCGACCCTTTAACGCACATAGTACGTGGAGTAAAAATACCAGAAAAGGCCTGCAAAGTAATTTCTATCTGACAAGCCACAATAGGGATCAAATCCTCCTTATCAAGATCAGCACAAGTGTCATCCGTATAATCAGTATCATAACACTCATCAAGCATATAGAATTGATGCGTAGTACAACGATGTCCAGGAACATATTTTTCATCACAATTGTAACATAGTCCTTTTGAACGTCGATCGGCCATCTACGAAGGAGTAAGTCGAGTAATAAGAGTTGAGGAATTACCAGGCAGTTGAGTAGCACGTGGCAGGTGACGGAGGTAGGTGGGAAGGACAAGGAGAAGGCTTAGAGAAAGAACGCCGCAACTAAGTCAGCTTTTTCTCATAAACACGAGCCATACACATCGTTTCTGTCAAGGATACTCGTTGCAACTCAGCTTTAATATCCGTTTGTAAGCCTGCTTCAAAAACTCCCATAAGTGTATGCTAAGGCCATCCTTGAACACGGTTCACCAATCGTTCAAACTCATCCTGATAGTTTTGAACTGACCTACGCTGGCAAATCTGAGGAAGTAGGCTATTATAATGCGTATAAGCAATTTGGCCAAAACGTAGACGAAGGGCCTCCTCAAACTCGTCCCATGGAGAATCTGGGTGATGCTCCAAATATTGGTCCACCCAATGCATAGCACGCACTTCCATATGAAAGGAAGCCAGCTCGCAACGCTCATGAGCGGGGATCCAATGAAAGTGGAAGGCCGAGCCTGGACAGTGCCCTCCCGGACAATAGGGGCATCCGCGTATCGACGGTCCACATGTCCATGACCACGACCACTATTGCGCCCTCCACGTCCACGATAGTCAACATGATCTGGAAACTCGTCATCAGATGCATAATAATCATCTGCATTAGCAGAAGCATATGCTTGCGGGGCCTGAAACCCAGGATGCACCGGAGCATATAGAGGGGGACCCACAGCTGGACCCACGTGAGGGAGTGGGGCATGCGATAGATGAATGGGCTGGAATTGGGCAACTGGTTGGTTCGGTATGTCAGTGTAGGAACGAGGGCCGGTTCTCGGGAACGGGCCGGAACCAGGAATAACGGGTCCGTCCATACCCGCATGGATAAAACCGGAAGGCCTGCCTCAACCCTGGTGTGGAGGAATTAGGGTAGGAAGGGGGGTATTGACCGGGGCGGCAACGGCTATAGGCCGAGGAGGCGATGTGGACGGCAGTGGCGGCTGGTGTGGCGGTGGCCACAGAAACCCCCCAGAAGCGCCGATCGAAGGGAGAGCATCGACGTGAGATGGGAGGGGAGGCCCGGCGAGAGCCACAGTGGCATCAACTGGAGGGGAAGTGTCGGAGGATGGGATCTAGCCGTAGGAGGGCTGTAGCGGTCTAGCGGAAGGAGGCGAAGCGTCGGGAAGCAAAAAGGCGCCATCTTTGGCAAGCGGACGCTGTTGATCGAGGGAGGCGACGAGGTGGGAAGGAGGGACCGTCGTCACTATCGCCGGGGGAGGTTGGTCCTCGGAAGCAGATGTTTGGCCAGACACCACCACAGGTTCCGACAGACCCGGAGGAGAGGACGGCGGCAAAGAGGTGGCAGCGACAACACCAATGGTCGGAAGAAGGGACTCGACGGAAAGCGGTGGCACCAGCAAGCCGAAGGCGGCCGATGGGATGGCGCCAGACGAAGCTGAGCCTGCCGTGATGGTTCCCGCCGGGGCTAGGCCCTGCCAAGGCGGCATGCCGGCCGGCAGCAAGTGGGTGTCGGCGAGCAAAGGCGGCGTCGGAAACTAGGATGAAGAAGCACCGTAGCTCAGAGGAGGAGTCGACACCATCTGGCGATGCAAGGATAGCAACAGCTCCTCGAAGCGACAGTTGGACTCTGCGATCGTATTCTTTAAATCGGTAAAGTTCCTCTCTTGCGCATCAAATTTTGCTTCCAATTGGGTAATGCGGGTAGTGTCATGTGGGATGGTAGTAATGGGGATGTCGTGAAAGACCGATAGCGTTGACGTCATGGACGAAGGTCTGGAGGATGTCGGCGGTGCGTAGGGGCTCTTCCGACGGTCGCCTGTCATAGCGAATGGAAGGGTGGGTGGGAGGGAACCAGGGTCGAAAACGGCTCTGATCCAATGATGTAGACCGAGTCTACAACGGAGAAGAACAAAGGGAAATAGAAAAACTAAGCTAGAACAAAATAAAACTAATCTGTATTTGTCATTTGATATCCCGTTTTGGCCATAGGCCTTACATATATAAAGAGTAAAAATAGCCTAATCCTAAAAGAAGTAGTAAATACTAACTAGGAAACCTATAGAAGTAGTAAATCCTAAGTAGGAAACCTTATTAAAGAAGGAATCTTATTCCAAATAGAAATAAGAGAATATAATTGATTCCATAACAAAATCATCGTTGGCAATGACTACTTTAAAGTAGTTGTTTGAAATGACTACTTCACTAGTAACTTATAATGCAGGTGTCACTGGTCGTGGCAGTACAGAACACAATATTCATAAATATTTTGGAAACCCCATCAAAGCTATAAATTTTATTTAATTAGTAATAATTCTAAAAACTACCCTTTTTTAAATATCTCAGGTTGAAACATTTTTGGGTATTAAAGACCATTTTTGTCAAAAAAGAAGTAAAATTCTATAGTAAAAATGTATTTGCATATAAAATATAAAAAAATCTGATATATTTAGGCTAAATCAAGCTAGCAGAATCAAACGAAAACTGAACTTTGAGCTTTGCTCAACCAGCAGAGTTTCCAGTCACGAGTCAAGTTGAGATGAGTCATGTGGTTCAGCCGGCAAGTTGGCTTAGCTCTTATCAGCCTTAATTAGCAGTAAAGGCCTAGGTCTTCTTCAAGTGTTCAATACATAGAGCCAACAAAACCTCTGATATGCTTCATGTCTTGTTGCCAAAAGAAAATGAGGGATTGAGCTTACATACACTCCAATATAGAGCTTTACACTACATTAAATTGGATAAGGATATGATATTACAACTTTTATTGTTCGTTGGGATAGCATATAAATGACAACATCTAATACAATATATTTAGCTTAGCAGCTAAAATCTTAATAGTGAAAAGCTTGAAATCAATTTACAGAAGCATTTAGCATTTTTTTTCTAGGAAGATTTACAACAAAAGAACAAATTAAGCTACTAGAAAAACCAACAAACAACTCTTGATAATTAAATAAATTTATCCCAAGCTATGCCTTGCATCACCTTCTAGTAATACAGAAGATTTTTCTATATTCATGCAACCGGACTTTCCTTACTTTTCTTGAACAAGGAGTAAGCGTCACTGTAGATTGCAATCACACTTGAGGATACGGCAAGGATAATCATGAAGACCGATAAGATCTTGTCTTTCTTTGTTGCAATCCCATGAACATCTCTGAAATTTAACATACAAAGAGGTGCACATATGTTAGTTGTGAAGAGCCTGTTATAGTTATTCATTCTCTAGTCTCTTGTCATAAGCATAGACAATTATGCAATGCTGAAACCTACACATTGCTCTGTCTTTAGTTATAGGTTCAGAAAAAATTATGTTCTCACTAACTTACACATTCGAGCTGTAAGAATTACCCCGATTTTAGACCTATCATGAATTGTTGTTTGGAACCATTACATCATGTATACCACATCTAATTCCATATGTTGTGTCTACAATAATTCATTGGAAAGCAACAATAAAAAACATTATTCAGGTTTACTCTGATGGTGATAATATACGATGATAGAAAGGAGAATCATGTTCTTGTATGAGTAAGGAGGTTGCAGCATCTATGCTTTGGTGGATTGCAATTTTTATGTACACTTTGGCATAGAATGCTACTTCTCTGGACCATTTTTTCAAGAGTTATCTTCTCTGTTATAATAATTTCATCGATTAACTTGTATCAAAGCATAAGTTCAATGGCTCAAACTATGAGAGCACAAATACAGTTATGGCGATCCACCATTTTTTCTTGTTGAGATTTAAGTCTTGGTTTCTTATGGTCAAATGAGGTTTTAATGAGGATCATAATGAACGAGCAAATGACTTTCTTATTAGAAGGATTGAATTTAGATTCTTAAGTACGAAGCAGTTGCCACTTAAATCATGAAGCAAGAAAACCTCCTACTCAAATTCAGATTCTTTTGTTTTCATGTATAACAGTTTTTATTTTGTTGAAACTCATGAAAAGCTACTCAATTCAGTCACACCCAGAACATGAAAGAGAAGGATTCTCACCTGAGGGTAATGGCTGCTGGGAAAATGAAGCCAATGCTGACAGCTGCTGTTGCTCCAGTGAACTGGAAGACATCCCAGATGCTAGGTATGAAGTTAGCACCCAAGAAAATTAAAGCAATAAGCCCAATGCTGATCAGTGCAAATCGCCTGTTGTCCGAAGTCAGTGGCTTTGCAGAAGGAAAGAGAAGGCCATCCAAGTTGAGCCGAAGAGCAAAGAATATGATGGGGAAGACAAGCATGAGATGAAGTACATAGCTGATTCGGACAACATCATTAAACACGGAACCATATGGAATGCCAAGATTGGCATCAAAATTGGCAAGTACATCATCCAAGGTTGATTCACCAAATAGAAGAAAGCCAAAGAAACTTGTAGTTACATACACAATTGAGCAAAGTCCAAGTGACGTTTGCACAATAGATTGTATTTGGGATGAGTCTTCGAGTTCATTCTCAATGATATGAACTGCACAAATATAATCATAGTTAGAAAGTTTGCTTCAAATATCACGAAAAAAATAATTCACGCAATAATTATTCTCTAACACTGGGGAGAATAATGCATAAATATACAGAAAATAAAGGATCTCCCTCTAGCATACCGTTGAAATGACAAATATAAGCTGTGACCAGGACAGGGACAACTGTGAAGAGCTTCCAGACAGAAGCAAGACCAGTAAAGCTGGGAAGCCATATAGGCATTAGAATGCTACCATTTATCAGCTTTATGATTGTTATACCGGCAGTGATGACCACAAATACTACTGCCAGTGCGACAGATAATGCAGATGTGTAACTTAATGAATCTGTGAGGAAAAGCATAATGAAATAGTTAGCCTCAGATGTACCTAAATAAAGAAACATTTCAGTGTTTGATATTTGACAAAAATCTAGCATGTGATCACTTTGGCTTCCAAAGCATAGAAAAACTCTATTGGTCAATAGTAAATTTCCGATCTATTACAAAAAATAATTAGCTGGGGCTTAATTTTTGAAAGAAAGAAAAGTACTGTAAAATTCAATGCACTTTCAAAAATATCAAAATTCTAAGTTGATAGAATCTGCTCATATTAAAGACTTTCAAAGATGTGCTAAACCACTTTCTTTTCATTGAACTTCTCTACGGTAACAATATAATCAATGAAATACCAACTCACCAATGCGCTTAAAACTGACCAGTGGAGCAATAACAGCCACAGTGATGACAACCAGGATGATAAAACGTCCATTCCACCAGTGCTCACCAAACCACCCTTCCAAAATGCCTGAATGATGAATTCCACTTGAAGATGTTCCAGAGAGCACATCACCTGATCATACAATTAATAGGTTCAGAAGGCAAAATATTAAGTTCTGCTGAAAACTAGTATTCAATTATGGTAAAGACCACGAACTCAGAAGACAGTTTGTGGTTGATAGAAAACTATATTAGGTGACCAATCAATATGTAATTTGTGGCAGATAATCACTAAAGCATCTAATCTTCCATAGCATGGGAAGCCAGGAGATCCAGGTCACTCCAGCCGAATATAGCAAAACATGTTCTCTAAGAAACAACCTCTACCAGTTCAGCAATTACAAACATATGGAATCACATGGAAGCTAGGGATTACCAAGTACCACAAAAGATCAGACAGATGAAAGCAGAAAGAAAAAGCATATGCAAAAAGCAGTTGCTTTATATCACACTACTAATTCCTTAAATAACGTATCAAATAGAAACATCACCATGAGCATGCACTAATTAAATCACTTCTTTTGGCTCGTAATTTTCCTATTAATCTCAAAAGTTGTACAAACTACAGCATATTGGAAATTGGAATGGCAAAAACAATTGAAAGATCACATGGCCCTAATGACTTACCAATGATAATCATGTAGACGACAAGAACACCAATGGTGTTGATCGCCACACAACTCTGCAGCAGCATCCTCCCAGCCTTTCCAAAGGCCTCCCCCATCAACTCTCCATAGGAGACACTCCTTCCAGCCTTGCTAAACCGGAGAAGCATCTCAATCGACGCCTCTGTGAGAAGCGCCATTAAAACAATCATGGCCATCCCTGGACCAAGACCCAGGACCTTCATGGTGGCTGGAAGGGCCATGATCCCGGCACCCACGATGGTCGTAGACAAATTGAACACAGCCCCAGAAAAGGAAGCCCCATTGAACCCATCACGACCAAATTCATAATCAGCCTGCCTCTTTGGCAATAAAGGAGTTTTTTCATGCACAACATGCTTATGTTTTCTCTGCTTTTTCTTATTTTTCTCCATCACTGGTGGAAGGCTTGCAATTGTCATATTGAAAATCTTGAATGAGGACTATTCAAGGCTTGATAAAAATAGTATCAAAAAATCTTATGCTGTACAAATGAACGAAAAGTTCAAGATGACTCAACGGAAAACCTGTACAACTTAAGCAGCCAAAGATGAACCAAAAACTTCAAGATGGCACTTCAAAAATTTTAAATAGATACAACCAATGTCGAATACTAAATTTAATCTAATCCGAACGAGCGGAGAAACAGAATGCGGAGAAGTTTTAAGGCATTCAAACTCAATTGTACAGTCTTAGAAACTGTAGAGATATAAGAAACCAGATAAAATCTAAAGAACTTAGGACAGCTAAATATTCTTTCTACAAATCAAGCTGCTGTTTGGGTATTCAATCAGGAAAAGAGCTTCAAAAAATGAGTTACACAACCTAAAAAGGGGCACCAAAGAACTAATCCCTTTCCAAAAAAAACACAGGCCAGGAATCAGGATCCACGCCGAATAGAAAGAAATACCAGATGAAAAAAATTGGAGACGAGCAGAAGAGTCTTTCTTCTAAATTGCTTTCTCTGTGTTGCTTGGAGCCTTATACAACTAACCCTATCATCAATAATTCATGGAAACTTATAAGACACATCCTGCCGCCATTTTTTACCATGAAATTTGACTTGACCCAAAAATCCTCTAGAGACAACAACCAAAAGATTGAAGACGGTAGTAGTAAAAAACTACAAAAAATTGATAGTACAATTGAGTCCTATCAATTTCCAAAAGAATCCAAAAGTGACCCTATTAGAAAAATCTGAAATGGACGGGTCTGGCTGCAAATAGTAGTATGTTATGATTAGGATGAGAATGGTAAGTCAGGGCGGCCATTTATGGTCAAATGGCCGGTGCCTGGATTAACCAATTGACAGCTACTTGTTTTGGATGTGCTCCGATGTTTCGTACTGGATTTCCGCGCCTACTGTTCTTGGCCTTTTTAGTGCCTTGTCGTTGTCGGGAACAAAACAACGAAACTACTATTTGCAGTGCACCTGATGTGCCACGTGAGATTTGTGCCCACATGACATGAGTCGTTGATCTTGGATTTGTTCCACCCCTGCACATGCTTTGAACAGGTCTAAATGTGCACATGCTACTTTACATCGTTCGTTTTTTATGACATTCGAATGCTACCTCTGTTGGGCTTTCTAATAAAACATAAAGTGGCCCAACTATCTCAATTGACAGAGTTTTGGGCTTTTAAAACTATCTAAGTAATGAGCCCGAGTCATAATACCCATTAAGTTGTCGTTTTAAGTGGTAGATCTGAACCATTGGATGACCTATGGATGGACAGTCAAGATTCTAGGGTTCTTAACAGTGGTGTCCCAGTTTAGTTATAAATACATCATTAGTCATCCTAATACAGTGTCTTAAGTGAAATTGCTCTCTCAGCCAAGTTCTAAACTATAAACTCTATTGAAGGTTTTAATGGCTATAGGTATGCCTAAATCTCTCTTTTGCATTAAGTTCTATCAATTGGTATCGAGCTAGGGTTCTTAACAGTGGTGTCCCGATTTAGTTATAAATACATCATTAGTCATCCTAATACAGTGTCTTAAGTGAAATTGCTCTCTCAGCCAAGTTCTAAACTAGAAACTCTATTGAAGGTTCTAATGGCTATAGGTATGCCTAAATCTCTCTTTTGCATTAAGTTCTATCAATTGGTATCGAGCTAGGCTAGACCGGAGCAGACGTGCCCGACAGCCGTCGGACAGCAGATGCACCGGCCAGAGCCGCCGCCACCAGGCATTGGGCTCTGGCTGGCACCGTCGCTGCGAGCAGACACACCAGCCAGAGCCGCCGTCGCCAGGCGTTCGGGCTCTGGCCAGCGTAGCGGCAGAGCCAGATTCGTTCGCACAGTCCGGCAGAGGATAAAAAGAATTTTTTTTTCCATCGCACTGGCCAGAACCGCCGCCGCAAGGCGTTAGGCTCTAGCCTGCACAGCCGCTGCAAGCAGACGCACCGGCCATAGCTGCCGTCGCTGGGCATTGGGCTCTGGCCGGCGCAGCAGCGGCGCCAAATTCGCCGGCACAATCCTTGGCCGGAGCTGTCGCCGCCATACGTTGGGCGGCAGTGTCGGCCCTCCATACGCCACCGGCCTCACCGTAAAAGAAAGGGCGGCCCTTTCGGCCACCGCCGGCGACTGTGGCGACGGATCAGAATAAAAAAAATTTACCCGTCAGCACGTGCCGGTTTCGGATTTTTCCGGCCGCAGTGGCTTCCGGCCGTCGCTCCCTGTCTCCGATCCTCCCAGGCGCTAGCCAACGCCGCCTCCTCACCGTGTTTGGGCACTGGCCGGCGCCACCATTGCGCATAGGCCGCTGCCCCAGCGGGTCCAATAGTCGTCGCAATCGCCATCCCGATCGCTCCCTGTGGCGGTGGAGGGCTTGTAGGCGGATGTTGCTGCCGCCGATGAAGATGGAAGGACGAAGAGGCCCTTTTGGCCGCCGAAGGAGGAAAGCGGCAGCGGCGGCACCCACGCCATGCCGTCGTCTGCTGCTGTTGAAGAGATTAGGGCATCCTCACGAAGAGGATGACCCATGCTCTAAACCGAACCAGCCTTAAAGGAAACCGGGTCAGCTACTGACCCGACCCAGACCTGGTTTGGTCCATTCCGGGGCAAAAAAAAAGAAATTTTTTTACAATTATGATTGCATGTATGTTATGGATGCGTTTTAATTATCATGATTAAGGCTTTATTAATGATATGGGCTGGCCAGGGGATTATATTGCAATCGTATGTTTTATCAATTTTTTTAAAAATTGTTGAGTGCACCACTTATGTAATTTTGAAAGAAAGTGTACATTATATCTATTGTAAGCGACACCAGACTTCAAGGACCACGTCTGGAGGTGGATGCAGTCATGAAGTATTAATGTATATTTTTCTATTACAGGGGCTTATAGCTTCCACCTTGTGCAATTTTTTTTTAAAAGGACTGTATGAGGACTTTGGATTATATATTTAAATTGTGGTGTGTGGTGATGGATCCCCTGGCCGAGTCCCAAAAGCCTGATGACAAAATTGACATTAATGCCCTGGTCAATTTTGTATATGGACATTGTTATGATTGTCTGATAATTAATTACATTCATTTTGTTATTTGACAAAGGTGAATAGCACAAATTCAGTTCCCACATCCGTTGAGATGATTTAGGAATGGCCAAAGCATCCTAAGTTATTTGTCAACGTGTGAATCATATAGAATGCTACCATGGGGTGCATAGATTCACATACATAAAAATATTGTGCTATCATCAAATTTTGATTATGTGACAAAGACTGTCATCCGGCTCTAAAGGGAGGTGGTAGTTAGCATTACATAATTAGGATAGGGTGGAGGTTTATATATTTTAACATGGGTGAATCCCTATGCCCAAAGGTGTGGGATTTTCCTATAATGTTTTCTGTATAACCCACTAGCCTTATCATGAGACAAATGAACATTTGTTTCTATACGGCTTAGTAAATTTGATGCATATTGCAACCTTTGCCCAGAGGGAGGTTTTCAATTTTACTACATGATTTTAGCATTGGCTATTTTCATACTTATGTTATTATTTTTTGCCCTCTTTAATGTTTGCATGTATTTAATCCTTTATTGAAGCTTCTTCGTCTTTTATTTCTGACCCTAATCAGCACCTTCCGTTATTGTCTAGGGACAATTTTAAGGATTGGAAGGAAAAGTTACTTTTACTATTTGGGTGCATGGACTTGGATTTGGCGTTTCTTATGGATGTACCCACCACTCCTACGGAAAAAAGTACGCCAAATGAGGTAGCATCTTTTGAAAAGTGGGAGCGGTTTAACCGCTTAAGTATGATGCTCATGAGGTCTCACATAAATCAAAGCATTCAGGGATCCATCCCAGAATGCGCTACAGCCCAAGAACTTTTGAAAGCTATTGAAGCTCAATTCAAAAGTTCTGATAAAGCCTTGGCTAGCACCTTAATATCCAAGTTGTCATCCATGAGGCTAACAGATGACAAAGGGGTGAGAGAGCTTATCATGTAGGTGCGTGATATTGCTAATCAGTTGAATAACATGAAAATAAAGATTGATGACACTTTTTTGGTCCACTTCATTCTGAACTCCCTGCCTGCACAATATGGGCCATTCAAGATCTCTTATAACACACATAACACTCAGTGGTCAGTTAATGACCTTCTGAATATATGTATACATGAAGAGGGGAGACTTAAGCAAGAGAAGCTAGAGAGTGCCCATCTAGTTTCTCATAAAGGACAAAAGAAGGCAAATCATGGTACTCCTAAGAAGAAAGCTGGTAAATGTGTGTCAATAAAGCCTACTGGTGTCACCAAGGAAACCAAATGCTTTTTCTGCAAGAAGAAATGACACATGAAGAAAGGTTGGCCTAAGTATCAGAAGTGGCTTGCCAACAAATGAGGTAATTTAATGTCTTTATTGTGTTATGAATCTAATTATGTTGGTTCTCATCATGATAACACATGGTGGATTGACTCCGGTTCTACAATCCATGTTTCTACTATCATGCAGGGGTTTCTCAATCTAAGGAAACCAAATGATCAGGAGCACAGCATCTATTCTGGAAATAAGATGTGTTCGAAGGTTGAAGGTGTGGGGACATATAGACTTGTTCTCCATACATGATACACCTTAGATTTAGAAAGAGTTTTCTATATTCCAAGTTTTTCTAAAAACTTAGTTTCTGTATCAAGACTAGTACCTCATGGCTTTAATTTTCAATTTATGAATTCCTCATTTCTGATTCTTAAAGATTCAGTCACTATTGGTTCTTGTTCTTTAATTGATGGACTATATAGACTCTCTTTGCATGTTTCCTTTGAACAATCTATGATGTCTGTACAAGGAAGTATTATTAAAAAGAACTCCTCTATGTTATGGCACATGCGTTTGGGGCATATCTCCATTGATCGCTTAAAACGATTAGTAAAAGAAGGAGTTTTAAAAACTCTTGACTTTACTGATCTTAAGACATGTATAGACTGCATAAAGGGAAAGCAGACTAACAAGTCTTCTAAGGGTGCTAAGAGGCATGATGAGAAATTAGGCACTATACACACTGATATCTGTGGACCGTTTAGTACTCCCTATCTAAATGGTCAAAGGTATTCTATTACCTTTATAGATGGTCATACATGATACATGTATCTTTATCTCTTAAATGAAAAGTCTGAAGCATTTGATGTTTTCAAGACTTATAAGGCAGAGGTAGAGAAACAATCTGGATTGAGTATCAAAATTATTCTATCATACAGAGGAGGGGAATACTATGGCAGGTACACAGAGAGTGGACAAAAACCTGGACCATTTGCGGAATTCCTGAAGGAATATGGTATTGTTGTACAATACACAATACTAGGCACACCACAACAAAATGGTGTTGCTGAAAGGAGGAATCGTACTTTGATGGATATGGTGAGGAGTATGATTAGTAACTCCTCTCTTCCTCTCAAAATGTGGAGTGAAGCCTTAAAGACAGTCGTGTACATTTTAAATCGAGTTCCATCTAAAGCTGTTCCTAAAACAACCTTTGAGCTATAGAATGGATGGAAACCTAGTTTAGATCATGTGCACATTTGGGGTTGTCCTATTGAGGTTAGGGTGTATAATCCACTTGAGAAGAAGCTTGACCCTAAGACTATCAGTGGTTTTTTCATTGGCTATGCAGAAAGGTCTAAGGGTTATAGGTTTTATTGTCCATCTCACACCCCTATAGTAGTCGAAGCACGGAATGCACGTTTTCTTGAGTATGGCAACTTCAATGGGAGTATTTCTCCTCAACACATTGTGTTTGAGGAAATACGGGTTCCAGTTATTATACCCACTTTTGGTAGAGGATCAGATGCTGTATCACCTATGGTGATTCCAGAACAGCCTATCTACCCTCTACTCTCACCTCCGGATCAAGTTGCTAAAGTTCCTATAGGATTTCGACGATCCTCAAGAGTAAGGAAACCTGCACTCCCTTCTGACTATGTTGTATACCTCCAGGAGTCTGACGAGAATGTTGGACTCATTCAAGATCCTCTTACAAATTCACAGGCCATGTCTGGAAATAACTCTAGCAAATGGTACGATGCCATGCAGGATGGGATGAAATCTATGGCTGATAATCAAGTCTAGGATCTAATAGCGTTACCGCAGGGCACCAGGGCTCTTGGCTGCAAATGGGTCTATAAGACTAAATTAGATCCATCTGGTAACATTAACAGATATAAGGCCCGACTTGTAGCCAAAGGTTTTCTTCAGAAAGATGGTGTTGACTATAATGAAACCTTCTCTCCAGTTTCTACGAAGGATTCATTGAGAGTTATTTTGGCCCTTGTAGCTCATTTTGACTTGGAATTATATCAAAAAGATGTCAAGACGGCGTTCTTGAATGAGAATCTTGAGGAGGAGGTATATGATCTATACATGAAATATACATTATATTATCTCCTAAACTTATGTTTATGCTAGTGTTTGATTAGAATAACTACTACTTTAATATAGTTTTTGGTTTTGTAGGAAATGAGAGCAAAGATGCAAAAATATGGCGAAAACGGACTTCAATGGTCAAATTATCATAACTCCGTGTACAAATATCGGATTGGACTGATTCAAGTCTCACGTGAAAGTTCAAGGAGTCAGCTTTCCAACGCCACCAACCACGCGCAATTCGGAGTTCGGTGCAAAAAGTTATAGCCATTTGAAGATTCCGGACAGTAGAAACGATCGATCGCAACCTTTACGCGATCGATCCCGTCTACGGTCGATCGGACACAAAAACGATCGACCGTATCTACTGGAATTTTTGGATTTGCGCAAAGTTTTGAAGACAGTAAAAACGATCGATCGGCTTCGTCCGGCATCGTTCGCAATACGATCGATCGGGAGCAATTAACAAAGGAAAACGGCTTCGTTCGGCAGCGTTCGCAAGGCGATCGATCGTGCTATACGGGCGATCGATCGGTGCATACGGAAAACGCAATTTAACCCTATTTTGACTCGGATTTGGAAAGGGATTTGAGGGTTTTCCTTCACCCCTATATATATGCCTTAAGGGAGAACGTATGGGATATGCAAGAATAGAGTTTTGAGTTCTTTTGGAGTCCTTGGAGGCTAGAGCAAAGGAAGAAGAAGAAGAAGAAGAAGAAGATGAAGAACTTGTTGATGGATTCTCTTCCCATGCTTGGCTAGACTCTCTTCCAAGGCGTAGATGAAACCCAACTGATTGGTTGTATTGTTTCTTTCTCTCATATTATGTTTTTATTCTAGTTGGTGTATGAATCTTTGTTATGCAATAAGAGTTAATTCATTAGAGTTTATTCTTTGTACTCGAGAGAGACAAGAGTGGATCTTTGTGGATTTCAATCTGAAAGAGCACTTGCGTGTCCGAGAGGAACGTAAGGGCTCTGAAGTGTTACATATTAATAAAGTCTCATTGGTTTATACTCGAGAGAGATAGATCACAGTTCCATGTTTTAATAGATTTATGTGTTACATCCGAGAGGAGGGCACTATAATTTGAATTGACAAGTGTATGTCCGAGAGGAATACACTAGCCAACTGGAAATCTGAATTCAAAAGAGAGAGAGAGACGATACACTAGTCTATTGTGGTGGATTCAAAGCCTTGGTACTTCTCCTATTGATTAATCTCAGCTTAGTTTAATTAAAGTTCATTGCTTTTCTCTAGATTAATTAAAAACTGCTGCTTTTCTCTTGAATTTGGTAGAATATTAATCCGTCCCTGAGGTTCGACAACCCTTTCCATACTCACTGTAGTACAATTGCCTTGTGCACTTGCAAGGGTTTTATATTTAAACGATCAAGTTTTTGGCGCCGCTGCCGGGGACGGCACAATAGTTTACTAAATTCTTAGCATAGTTAGTTTTAGAGTAGTTTCATTAAATTTAGATTTAATCTCAGTAGCGTAATTTCATTCTTCTTCCTTTTTTGCAGGATTAAGAGAGGACGCAGATTTTCGTCATCGTTGGAAGGGCCATCCCTTCCCACTGTTTGCACTCTCTTAACCCTCTTTTAGAATAAATTTGGGTGCTTGGTGTTTTCCTTTTCTTTGTGGGATTGCATGACGTGCTAGTTGTCGCTATTAGGTTGCTAGTTGTCGCTATCTAGGGTTGATGTTTGCTAGTTGTCGCTATTAGGACTGCACAGGTTTTGTTTGATTTTATTTGTGCATGCATGGTCGTCGTTCCCTAAACCCCGACCTAGCTTTTGACCCTGATCCTGAGCGACTCTACAGAATTTTGAGAACTCCTAGACAATCAATTCCTGAAATCCAACATATGGCGAACAACATGAACCTCGGGGATGGTACTGGTCTAAACCAGGATCCATTAATCCCCCATGCCCGAACCCTGCAAGATTACTACCGTCCAACAGCCTACACCTCCCCTTCCTGTATCCTACTACCTGCTACCGTGGCCAATTTTGAAATCAAACCAAACATCATCCAAATGCTGCCCACTTATCACGGCCAACTTAATGAGAATCCTTATAGGCATCTCCAAAATTTCTTGGAGGTTAACACCACATTCAAACTCACATTATCGGATGACCAGGTGCGCCTTAGACTTTTCCCATTCACTTTAAAAGACAGGGCCAAGGAATGGCTCTACTCCCTTGCACACAACTCTATTTCTACTTGGGAGGAACTACAAGCTGAATTCCTAAAGAAGTATTTTCCTGTGGGGCGGACTAATAAGATCCGCAACGAAATCATTACTTTTACCCAGCAACCAAATGAGCAATTCCATGAAAGTTGGGAAAGAATGAAATCCCTCCTCCGATCCTGTCCCCACCATGATGTGCCCAAGTGGCAGCTAGTGCAGCGATTTCATGAGGGTGTGTGCGACCAGCACAAGACCCTGATTGATGCCTCCTGTGGAGGCACATTCATGAAAAAAACCCCTGATGATGCCTGGGACCTACTAGAGGACCTAAGTGAAAATTCTCTACATAGTGCCACCCTCTACAGAACTGAAGGCAATCTGCCGGGTAGGAGTGCCTCAAGGGGAGGCATGTATGATGTTAAGCCCACCAACAGTTTAGAACACCAAGTGGCATCACTGACCGAGAGATTTGACCGTTTTTTCTCACAGCTCCCTTCTCAGACCCCTATCTCTCACGATGCCTGTGCCATCTGTGCCAGCCCCATGCACACTGTAGTTGACTGCCCTTCAGCTTCCCAGTATCCTGATCTTGTACAGGAGCAAGCCAACTTTGCACAAGGCTACCCTAGAGCTAATAACCCCTATTCAAATACCTACAACCCGGGGTGGCGAAATCATCCCAATTTCGCCTGGAAACAGCCTAACCAAGGGACCACTTTCAATCAGGCCCCAAGACCCGAAATCCAACACCCAACTCAGCCTTACCAACCAGTTACCGCTCCCCCATTTGACCAAACCAATAAGAAACCAAACCTAGAAGACCAGATGAGTCAAATGAGTCAAATGCTCCTCTCCCACTTAACCGAGATTAAAACTGAACAGAAGGAGATGAGAGCAGACTTGAAAACCCAGGCCCAGCTTGTCCACTCCCATACACAATCCATTGCCAAAATAGAAACCCAGTTAGGACAGCTGGCCCAATCTATGAACCGTAGGGAAGTAGGAACCTTGCCTAGCCAACCACAGCAGAACCCTAGAGGCCAGTTCGCCGTTGAAGGTTCCCATCATCCAAATGAGCAGGTGCAAGCCGTTACTACCCTAAGAAATGGAAAACAAGTGGACAATCAGGTTAGGGACCCACCTATTGCGAGTGAGGACACTCTCCTTGAGAAACAGAACCAATCCACTCCTACTATGCCTGACCCTGTTAATCTCTCACCGCAACAGGAAGCCCCTCGGGAACCCACAAAGGATACATCCTATATCCCTAGGGCCCCTTTCCCCCAATGCCTCAACCAACCCTCCCCGTTTAGTAAGTCCCACCAACGAATGGAGGAAATGTTAGAGGTGTTCAAGCAGGTTAAGGTCAATCTTCCCCTCTTAGATGCCATCAAACAAGTACCTGCGTATGCCAAGTTCCTGAAAGACCTGTGTACCCAAAAGAGAAAAACCAAATCCCATGTCACCCAAAAGGTCTTTTTGACCAACCAAGTCAGCTCTTTACTAACCAGTGATGTGCCACCTAAATTCAAGGACCCGGGAACCCCTGTTATATCCATTGTCATCGGTGACCATACCATTAGCAGAGCCCTCTTAGATCTAGGCGCCAGTGTCAATCTCCTCCCATACTCAGTTTATCAACAACTTGGCCTAGGAGAGTTGCAGCCCACCTCAGTCACCCTACAGTTAGCAGATCGATCCATTCACAGACCTAGAGGTATTATAGAAGACGTTCTTGTCGGAGTTGACCGGTTCTACTTTCCTGTTGACTTTGTCGTTCTAGACATGGAACCTGTTGCCAACTCCAAGTCCCAAATTCCTGTTATCCTTGGCCGGCCTTTCCTCGCTACCGCTGATGCCACCATCAATTGTAGGTCGGGTCTCATGAACGTCTCATTCGGGAACATGAAAGTTAAATTAAACATCTTTAGTGCTTCCCAACAACCCTCGAGTGAAGTTGAATGCCTTATGGTTGACGACCTCGATGACCTGGTCCAGGAATACCTCCCATTTGCTGTGCTTAAGGATGCCCTCGAGCACACCCTTTTCTATGACTGGATTGATACCTATGAGGGCACACCTGACCTTGAAGAGGTCCATCACCATTTAGTGGCTGCCTTACACCCTGACCATATCCCATGGAGACCCCACCCCGACCCTCTGCCTGTGTCCACCTCTCCACCACTCAAACCTTCCATAGAGTCTCCTCCCACACTTGATCTGAAAACCCTACCTAGCTCGCTGAAATATGCCTTTCTGGGTCCTAATGACACCCTTCCTGTGATTATCTCCTCAAGTCTATCTAGTGACCAGGAAGCCCAGTTGTTGGAGATCCTTACCACACACCGGCGAGCTATAGGATGGACAGTAGTTGACCTCCGGGGTATAGACCCCTCTGTGTGCATGCATCGCATAAACCTGGAGGACCAGGCTAAATCTTCTAGGGAGGGGCAGAGACGGTTGAACCCTCACATGAGAGAGGTGGTGATGAAAGAGATAGTGAAACTCCTAGATGCAGGTATCATATACCCTATCTCTGACAGCGAGTGGGTGAGCCCCATCCAGGTCGTCCCTAAGAAATCAGGCATCACGGTGAAACCAAACTCAGAGGGTGAACTTGTGCCAATAAGAGAAACCACGGGCTGGCGGGTATGCATTGATTATAGGAAACTGAACTCCAATACCCGTAAGGATCATTTCCCTCTCCCATTCATTGACCAAATCCTAGAGAAACTAGCGGGCCAAGAGTTTTATTGCTTTTTAGATGGGTACTCAGGATATAATCAAGTGCCAGTTTTTCCAGGGGATCAGGAGAAGACGACTTTTACATGCCCCTTTGGTACATTTGCATATCGAAGAATGCCTTTTGGTCTTTGCAATGCTCCGGCTACATTTCAGCGATGCATGATGTCCATCTTTTCTGACATGATTGATAAATTTTTGGAAGTTTTTATGGATGATTTTTCGGTATTTGGCACTTGTTTTGATGAATGCTTGCATAACCTTACTATGGTTTTAAAAAGATGTGAGGAAACAAACTTAGTGTTAAGTTGGGAAAAGAGCCATTTCATGGTTCAACAGGGGATTGTGCTTGGACATGTTATATCAAAAAGGGGTATAGAGGTTGATAAGGCCAAGGTTGACCTAATTGCTAATTTACCACCTCCTACCTCAGTGAAGCAAATACGGTCTTTCCTTGGCCATGCCGGGTTTTATCGCCGATTTATCAAAGATTTTAGTAAGATATCACGTCCACTCTGTCACCTCTTAGGTCAGGACGTGCCATTTGAATTTGATGATTCTTGCAAAACGGCCTTTACCACATTAAAAACCCTCCTCTCGAGTTCCCCCATTATTAAGCCCCCTGACTACACACTGCCCTTCGAAATCATGTGCGATGCCTCTAATTTTGCTGTAGGGGCAGTGTTAGGCCAACGCCTTAACAAGATTCCTCATGTTATATATTATGCGAGCAAGACGCTCACTGATGCTCAATTGAATTATACTACCACTGAAAAAGAGTTGCTTGCTGTTGTGTTTGCATTAGATAAGTTCCGGTCATACCTCCTGGGTAGTAAGATCATCATTTTTTCTGACCATGCGGCCTTACGGTACCTCCTTTCCAAGAAGGATGCCAAGCCAAGGCTGATCCGTTGGATCTTACTTCTTCAGGAGTTTGACTTTGAAATTAAAGATAAAAAGGGTTCTGAGAATGTTGTGGCTGATCATCTATCCAGAATTCCTATTCCTGATTTGCACAGCCATGACCCTCTGAGGGATTCATTCCCTGATGAGCAGCTTTTTGCTGTCTCAACTACTGCTCCACCTTGGTACGCACATATCGTAAATTATCTTGCTGTGGGTCAAATCCCCACCTTTTGGACTAAACATGACAAAGACTTGTTTTTCTCACGAGTCAAACATTACTATTGGGATGACCCTGATCTATTTAAGATATGTGCGGATCAAGTCATAAGACGATGTGTTCCAGAGAGTGAGTTTCATAGCATTTTATCTTTTTGTCACTCTCGGGCCTGTGGTGGACACTTCGGTGGTAAGAAAACTGCGGCCAAAGTACTTCAAAGTGGTTTTTATTGGCCAACTCTATTTAAAGATGCCCATGCTTATTGTCAATCTTGCGATAGGTGTCAAAAATTGGGAGCCTTGTCTAAAAGGAATATGATGCCTCTACAACCTATATTGATTGTTGATTTATTTGATGTATGGGGTATCGATTTCATGGGACCTTTTCCGCCATCTTTTGGTCATACATATATTCTTGTTGCTGTTGATTATGTGTCTAAGTGGATTGAAGCTGTTGCCACTAGGACCAATGATCATAAAGTTGTGCTGGAATTTCTGAAAACTAACATTTTCAGCAGGTTTGGAACTCCTCGGGCTATCATTAGTGACGGAGGTTCTCACTTTTGTAACAGGTCATTTGAAGCTCTTCTCAAGAAATATTCCGTCACCCACAAGGTTGCCACACCATATCATCCTCAGACCAGTGGCCAGGTGGAGGTCTCCAATCGCCAAATCAAGCAGATTCTCGAGAAGACGGTTCGCCCCGACAGAAAAGATTGGTCCTTGAGACTCAATGATGCATTATGGGCCTACCGGACAGCTTTCAAGACCCCGATTGGCATGTCTCCGTATAGATTGGTATATGGCAAAGCTTGCCATTTACCTGTTGAGTTAGAGCACCGGGCTTACTGGGCTATTAAGGCCTACAACTTCGACATGGATAAGGCCGGTGAACAGCGCAAGCTCCAACTGAGTGAATTAGAGGAAATGCGCCTTGATGCATATGAGAATGCCAAGCTCTACAAAATGCGAACTAAGGCGGTTCATGACAAGATGATTTCCAGGAAATCCTTTCAGCCTGATCAGAAGGTGTTGCTCTATAACTCTCGGCTGCACTTATTCCCTGGGAAACTTCGCACTCGGTGGTCTGGACCTTTTACTGTGACCGAAGCGTTTTCACATGGTGCTGTTGAGATCCGAAATCCAAAAGATGGGAGCACATTCAAAGTAAATGGCCATCGCTTGAAACCTTATTTGGAGGCAGTTAGTGACCAGGATGAGATGCCGGTATATTTTACTAGTTCAACAAGTACAACATGAGCATGGATCAACGTCTGGCTGAAGACGTTAAACTTAGCGCTTGGTGGGAGGCAACCCACGTAATCAGGAACGATGCCTCAGAAATCCTCTGCTCACAAACGCCCTAGGAGTGAAGCTTCGACTTCACGACATGCTGCTTCCACCCCTGCACCTCCACCTACTGCTACTCCACCACCACGGCCACTTCAATATGAGCGTCAGGTTCTCCTAAATCCAAATATTCCTGATCTCCCGACCCAAAGCTGGATAAAGACTCGGCCGGACTGGGTGAGTTACTTCACCCGTATTGCTTCTACGACGGGGAATGTGCCTCACCTGGTGCACGAGGACGCCGTCAGAGAGTTCTATTTGAATGGCACTATTGACGACCACGAGGATCATGAACAAGTTGCCATTCGCAGTATGGTGGGTGGCACTCCTTTACGCATCCGGGCTGCTGACATAGCTCGAGTTATGGGCTGCGAGCGAGGTACCATTCGGCATCCAGATTTCAGTGGTTATCAACTTCCCATGCCTCGCATTATTACGGGTCGCTTGACAGGGTCGCCCATAGGACCTTACCTGACCACTTATCTCCAGGCCATCAGCATGTTACCGGAGTTCCGATTTGCCTTTCTCATTTTCCAGCATGATGTATGGTCCGCCAGGAAGGAGAAAGTTGACGGCACGATGACTGAGCTACTATATGTATTCGGCGACGAGGCTAGGCGGGGCGACCTTGATTTACCTTCATTCGTCTTTGGGCGGATGAAGCAGATGATGGTGGGGAGAAAGGATGAACGGCTACCGTATCCTTTCATTCTTGAGCGCATATTCCAGACCAGTGGGGTCCGTTTTCCAGAGCATGCACGTTTATCTCGTGGACTGGGTCCGATTGGAGTTGACGCCTTTAACCGTATGATCGCCCACACACGTATACATGCTTGGCACAGGCTCGCCGTGCTGAGGAGCAGGCCGCGCCCCCTCCGAGTCAGCCTACTCAGCAGCCTCCTTGGGAATCTATTCAGCAGCAGATCACTGATCTCACTGGCCATGTGCAGGAGATTCGGGCTACACAGCAACAGATTCTTGCAACCCAGCAGGCCTATCAAGAGTCCCAAAATGCTATCACGTTACGCCTACACTCTATTGTTGACTTTCTCCATGATTGGCGTTTCCCTCCTACGGACGATGGCGATGGCGACGACCAGGACTCTTAGTCCTTTCTTTTCTGGTGGTTTTCCTTCCTCTTCTCTCCTTTACTTATCTCTGATCACTGCCTTTTTATCTTTTGTTGTGCATTGAGGACAATGCTTATATTAGGTTTGGGGGAGAGGATGTGCTTCATTGTAAAATCAGAAAAAGAAATTGAAAAGAAAATTGAGTAGTTTTTTTTAAGTTACTTGTTAGTACTTTTTCTTAGGTATTGATAGTTTATCCCGTAATAATGCATGTTACAATTCTTAGGAGATTAATTTACATTGGAAGTGTGAGTAAGTATACAGGAGGATAGATACACTTAACTGAGCATATCTTTCTGTTACAGTCCTCTTGGAACAGGTGCTTGAACTAAGAAAATTCACTTACACACACTAGTTACATAAAGTAATACCATCTAGAAATTTGTTGATTACTAATTTACAGTGGGATGTCTTTAGTCATAGTCATTAGATGATGTGTAGTTGTCTGTTGAGCTTAAAAGATCATGATAGACCATTTTCTTGGCTATGGCAAGGGATTGGAACCGGAAATAGGTTGAGAGTATAATACAGCCTGGACAAAATAAAGATGTGCTGAAATATATGTGCTGAAAATAAAAATGAAAATGAAAACAAAATGAAAGAAAAAGGGGCTGCTTGACTTTATAGGATTAACTTAGGCTGATGCTCGGGCCCGAAGCGGTCTCTTAAAACCTAATGCCCTAAGTCAACTGGCTGGGAGTCATTGGCCTGAGTCATTGCTAAACCTAAGCATCTTGAAGTCAGGCCTTACACAGTCCTAGCGGAAAAAAAAAAAGAAAAAAAAAAAAGTCTGTGGTGTATTATCCTCTCAAATCTAGAATGTTGGACCCGAAGGAGGCGCGCAGATCTGTGCTATCATGAACCTAAAGATGACGATGACTATGTAGATTCTAATGTTCTTTGGTTAATGGGTAACACTGGATCTGTATAAACAGAAATTTAGATTGTATTGCTACAATGTTCTACACTTTCTACTATTTATGTTATCATGCTATATAATATTTGAGCAGAAATTTCCAAGATGAAAGTGTGGAATAAAACCACTTACTTGAGGGCTTCTATATTCCTGTTGATTATGAACCGAGTACATGTGGTTGATTTTCTTAAGCATTGTAGTATGTATTTATCGGGATAATAGGTTTGCTTGTTTTGTAATGTTTTAATTTTTGCTTTGTTTCTTCACTTAGGTTAATTAGTTTAATAAATACATGTTTGTGGGTAGCATGGCTGCAAACCCTCACGAGACAACACTCGTCCTACTAGGGACACCTAGAGGTTTAACGGCTTGTTGCATACGCTCAATGCAATCGTGTTCCCTACGAAAGTGGTGTTTACTTTTATGCATTAGTTCCTTAGTTTGTTTGATTTTGTTTTGTTTTGTTTTGCTAGGGACTAGCAAAATCTAGGTTTGGGGGTGTGATCTATACATGAAATATACATTATATTATCTCCTAAACTTATGTTTATGCTAGTGTTTGATTAGAATAACTACTACTTTAATATAGTTTTTGGTTTTGTAGGAAATGAGAGCAAAGATGCAAAAATATGGCGAAAACGGACTTCAATGGTCAAATTATCATAACTCCGTGTACAAATATCGGATTGGACTGATTCAAGTCTCACGTGAAAGTTCAAGGAGTCAGCTTTCCAACGCCACCAACCACGCGCAATTCGGAGTTCGGTGCAAAAAGTTATAGCCATTTGAAGATTCCGGACAGTAGAAACGATCGATCGCAACCTTTACGCGATCGATCCCGTCTACGGTCGATCGGACACAAAAACGATCGACCGTATCTACTGGAATTTTTGGATTTGCGCAAAGTTTTGAAGACAGTAAAAACGATCGATCGGCTTCGTCCGGCATCGTTCGCAATACGATCGATCGGGAGCAATTAACAAAGGAAAACGGCTTCGTTCGGCAGCGTTCGCAAGGCGATCGATCGTGCTATACGGGCGATCGATCGGTGCATACGGAAAACGCAATTTAACCCTATTTTGACTCGGATTTGGAAAGGGATTTGAGGGTTTTCCTTCACCCCTATATATATGCCTTAAGGGAGAACGTATGGGATATGCAAGAATAGAGTTTTGAGTTCTTTTGGAGTCCTTGGAGGCTAGAGCAAAGGAAGAAGAAGAAGAAGAAGAAGAAGATGAAGAACTTGTTGATGGATTCTCTTCCCATGCTTGGCTAGACTCTCTTCCAAGGCGTAGATGAAACCCAACTGATTGGTTGTATTGTTTCTTTCTCTCATATTATGTTTTTATTCTAGTTGGTGTATGAATCTTTGTTATGCAATAAGAGTTAATTCATTAGAGTTTATTCTTTGTACTCGAGAGAGACAAGAGTGGATCTTTGTGGATTTCAATCTGAAAGAGCACTTGCGTGTCCGAGAGGAACGTAAGGGCTCTGAAGTGTTACATATTAATAAAGTCTCATTGGTTTATACTCGAGAGAGATAGATCACAGTTCCATGTTTTAATAGATTTATGTGTTACATCCGAGAGGAGGGCACTATAATTTGAATTGACAAGTGTATGTCCGAGAGGAATACACTAGCCAACTGGAAATCTGAATTCAAAAGAGAGAGAGAGACGATACACTAGTCTATTGTGGTGGATTCAAAGCCTTGGTACTTCTCCTATTGATTAATCTCAGCTTAGTTTAATTAAAGTTCATTGCTTTTCTCTAGATTAATTAAAAACTGCTGCTTTTCTCTTGAATTTGGTAGAATATTAATCCGTCCCTGAGGTTCGACAACCCTTTCCATACTCACTGTAGTACAATTGCCTTGTGCACTTGCAAGGGTTTTATATTTAAACGATCAGTATATATGACTCAGCCTGAAGGTTTCACCTCAGATAAAGGTAGTCATCTGGTTTGTAGACTCAAAAAGTCAATATACAGACTGAAACAGGCCTCCCGACAGTGGTATTTGAAGTTCAACGATGTTATTACTTCATTTGGTTTTAAGGAGAACATTGTTGATCAATGCATATACCTTAAGGTTAGTGGGAGCCGTTATACATTTCTGGTCTTGTATGTTGATGACATTCTACTTGCAAGCAGTGACTTAGGGATGTTGCACGAGACTAAGCAGTTTCTTTCTCAGAACTTTGACATGAAAGATTTAGGAGAGGCATCATGTGTCATAGGGATTGAGATCTATCATGATAGATATCACGCCCCGAAATCCCATACCTCGATCGGAGTGCGGAAGCCAACAAAAGAGATACAATTCAAGGTAGAGATCCAGGGCACGCGACCGAACAGTCGATTTTTCCAACCGATTACAATCATCTCAAAAGGATGTGTAACCGATTATGCCCGCAATCAATGTAATACAATAATAGACATCAATGAATACTATGAAATGAATTTATTTAATAATAATCTATTTAAGAAAGTCAAATAAAATAAATCTATAAGTCTATGGCACACAATTGCCAATAATGTCATAAGCATCAATAAAAGCAAAACAAATAACTAAATCGTCTTTAATCTCTTCTCGGCGCCTGCAATCCGCCATTCAACTACTGCACTTCCTGATCTCACTTTTCGTTTGCGCCTGCATCAGAGGATGCATGAGTATTTCATAGAAACACTCAGTAGGATGTAAAAACCCACTGAATTAAAATATGCAGTATGAAGAGAATAAGAATAACAAAGGACATAGACATTCCACAACATCTGAACGTAACTGAGGTCTATACACCTGTAAGGTTAGTCAACAATAATTCCAACTCGCAAGTATAGGAAAAACACCAATAAGGCTCCTACTACACATATGAGTAAGGAGAGGATAACAATCATAACAAAGGCTCCAGACATCTAAAGTGAAAGGAGTTACAATTTCTGCTCGCTAACCTGGTCGCTCGCAAGTGACTAAAATAATATACCAGAACCACCCTAGGGGTCCTCTCTTTAGAACCCTGCCATACGTCTAGGATGCTGGCTCCACCAGTGCTTACGGACACGATGGGCGGAGACTGAGGACCTTCCGTAATGTCCACAATCTAACGTATGTATAGTGCCTCCCTTCGGGCAGTATGGAATCGTAATTCCATAAATATAAGTGACCTCGCAAGATCTAGCAATGGCTTAATTGAGCATACTATGAAACCACCATGGGAAGAGTCTCGCAAGGTCTCCAGTGGAAGAAACAATCATGTAATCAATATGAGCAATATCTCAAAGGAATAGAGGTCACAACAGTCTAAAATCATAAGGTATCTCTTACCAGAATAGGCTCTCTCAAGGAGTATGGATAGAAGCATCAAAGTCTTTGGTCAACACATAACTCACTCATTGGAGTAGCATAGAATAACAAGACAACCCAAACACTTCGAATAATGACAACTCACACAAGGAGTACCATACAATCAATACGTACCCTTCATGCTCAGCTCTAGATAGGAATTCCTCATACGCATTAGAGTTTTATAATACAAATATCAGAGACAAGAAATCAAAGAATCTTAGATGATCTGAATTCCAAGTAGAATATCAAACCGACATCGACGCTTTTGAAATAGATAGTTAGGAATCACTTGTTCAAAGGATTATCCCTCATAATTGAATTACATCTAACCCAATTCTCACTGTTATATTCCATAAGTATATAGTCCAATTACTGGCATTAACATATTAATCGTTATCATATCATATTACATGATGTTATTTGTATACTTAGTATTTTCTCTCAGATTCAGCTCACTGTCTCCTGCACAACAGTCCTCTTCCGACGGCTACTGTGATCTGTACAGTAAGACTTAACCTCTGAAATTTTTACTGATAATACCCTCTTGAGTCTAGTTTCCAACCCCACTGATTTTATATTTTTCTAATTTTATTTAAATTAGTTATGAATTATTTACTACCGACTATCAGCACAGAAACAGTTCTGGCCGAGATTAAGACTCTTAATTAAACTTGATTATCTTACTTAGTAACACATTATAAATAATAATACATCAATAACAGACCATATACTCCCCTCCTAGACCAATTACAGAACCTAAAATTATCTGGAATTACTAAAGTTCACTCCTTTCTTGCGTTCTTAAATATATAACATAGTTTGTAAACATTAATACACCCCAAACAAGACAATTAATGTAAGACACACCTTAAAGGCACAAACTCAACGTGAATCATGATCAACTAAACAATATCAGAACTTCTAGTTTCTGAAAAATTAATAAAGCATTAGACTTTAGGTGCGAATTCCCATCTAGAAGTGAAACATGAATGCACATATGATTTATGATGCACTACGCATAGAAATAAAGATACAACTCATTCATCTCGCAAGAATCCAAACAATAACTAAGGTGTTGAATCAAAACACTTATCAAAAGCATATAATCAGAAGAGAGAAGAGGGAAAAACCATCCTACTTAATCCTCCAAAGATTTCACCTTTCTACGCGTTACTCGTCTCTTTCGCTTCTTCCAAAGCTCCCGCTCCAAGCTCTCGTAAACTCCCACAAGAACAAGCCTCCAAGGAGATGGGTGAACGTGGGAAGGAGAAAGGAAAAGTCTCTGGACGTTCTAGGGTTAGCACAAACCAATTCTCTAGTGTTTATATAGAGTTGGGGGAGAATCCATTGTTAAACTAATCTTCCAAATCATGGACACTTTCAACCAATGGGAAGGCTTCACAATCCTCCTAGAGACGTGAAAAACAAGTCCAATTAGGATTTGGTATCTTTCCCAAGCAAATCCACCCTAAAAATACGCTAGAAATCATAAAACCGCAACCGGCAATGGATCGGCTATACGGCGATCTATCGTCGTATGCATTATTTTACACTACCGCGTTACAGCCGATCGATCGCCATTATTGCCGATCGATCGCTTTACGCGAAACAAAACATTCACAAATCACAGTAACTATGATCGATCGTTTTGATAAGGCGTCGATCAGTTCAGCTTGCCGATCGATCGGCTCTTATGGCGATCGATCGCTGTCACGTTTAATCAAAATTTAATTTCTCATATCTTTTCACTCCGAACTCCAAATCGCACATAAAAGGTGGCACTGAAAAGCTCTTCTCACCAACTTTAATTTCCATAAGGGAAAACACACCAAATCAAATATTAAGAGGGTCAAATTTGGGTTTTAAAATACTTACTAATTTTTCGGGTGTTACAATAGATCTAGAAGGATCCTTGGGTTGTCTCAACAGGCCTATATCAATAAAGTTCTGAAACAGTTTAACATGGAAAACTGGTCACCTAGTGCAGCCCCTATTGTGAAGGGTGACAAATTTGGCTTGTTCCAGTGTCCAATGAATTCTTTGGAATTGGAAAGCATGAAGGAAATTCCTTATGCATCGGCAGTTGGTAGTATGTTGTACTTGGAGGTCTGTACAAGACCTGATATTGCCTTTGCTATGGGAATGTTGGGTAGATACCAGCAAAATCCAGGGATGGATCATTGGAGAGCTGCAAAAAAGGTTATGAGGTATCTAAAAGGAACAAAGGATTATATGCTTACATACAGACATTCTGATCATTTGGAACTGGTTAGATATACAAATGCAAACTTTTGGCAGGTGGTGTTGTCTCTTGGAAAAGTATTAAGCAAACCCTTACAGCATCGTCGACTATGGAGGCAGAGTTTGTTGCTTATTATGAGGGCACGTCACATGCCACTTGGCTGATGAACCTTATCACAAGACTTACTATTATGGATTCCATATCTAGGCCGTTAAAGATGTTCTGTGATAATAGTGTTGTTGTGTTCTTCACGAAAAACAACAAGAGTGAAAGACGAAGTAAGCACATCGACATCAAGTATCTTGTTGTTCGGGATCGTGTTAAAGCGGGGACAGTTGTTATTGAGCATATAGGCACTGAGCTTATGGTTGCTGATCCAATGACTAAGGGCTTACCCCCTTCTATGTTTAAGAGTCATGTGGATCATATGGGTTTTATTAGCTCATCATGCATTTGATTTTGCTTATGTACTTCTGAACTTTACTCATTTATCATAGTAGTTACAGTCTCTTTTCTTGCGGTGTCTCATTTTTTTCACTGCACTTAAAGTATGAGACAATATTTGCAAAATGAGTGGGAGCATGCATTCACTCATAAATATATTTTGCCACATATAGCACTCAACCAGAATGAATTAGTTGCATTCTGATATATGGAAGGGAATGTTTGATCTACACATGAAATATGTATTTTATTATCTTCTAAAGTGATATTTATGTTAGTGTTTGATTAGAATTATCGCTACTTTAATATAGTTTTTGGTTTTTTGGGAAAATGAGAGCAAAGATGCAAAAATATGGTGAAATAAGACTTCAATGGTTAAACCTTCATAACTTCGTGTGTATATATCTGATTAGACTAATTTAAGTCTCATGTTAAATTTCAAGAAGGCAGCTTTCCAACGCCACCAACCACGCATAATTCAGAGTTCGGAGCAAAAAGTTATGACTATTGGAAAATAGTGCTGTAGGATGAATAGTAACCAATCGATCGGATAAATGAGGCGATCGATCGCCTGAGTAAAAAAATCAAAATTTTCGTGATCGATCGTATCTACTAAAAATTTGTAATGAACAGTACCGATCGATCGGTGAATAGTGCCGATCGATCGCCGTATACGGAAAATGCGATTTTGACCTATTTCGACTCAGATTTAGAAGGGGGCTTCGTGGTTTTCTTTCACTATTATAAATAGGCCTTATGAAGGAACGTTTTAAGCATTAGAATGTAGACCAGAGAATAGACTTTTGAGCTTTATTCGAGGCTAGAGAGGAGCAAGAGAATGAGTCTTTTGGAGCAAAGAAAAAGAAGAAGGATTCATGACGATGGATCTACATAAATAGGCTTTTCCTTTCTCTCTTTCTATGTGTAACTAAATTCCTTGTCAAGGCTTGATGAAGCCCTAGATGTGTATTAATACTCTTGATAGTTTGGTTTTATAAAGTTGATTATGATTCATGCTTAATGCGATTTCATGAGTTTCTTTTGAGTGCTTGATCATAGACTTGATTAATTATGAATGAAATTATATATTGTGATTGATTTTATGCCCGATCAAGGATAAGATTGATTGCATTATAATAGTGTTGTGATTGATTCTATGCCCGATCAAGGATAGGATTGATTACACAATAGTGGATGAACTTTCGTGTCCGATCAAGAACGTTAGTGAATTCATTAACAATTCGTGCGTCCGATCAAGAACACGAATTACCATATCATGTCAATGTATGCTTAATAATAATTGAGAGTAGTAATTGCATGTTTAGTGGTGGATTCATTGCCTTGATAATTCTCCATATTGATTAAAACTTAGTTAGATTAGATAAAGTTCATTGCTTTCTTTAGAATCAATTAAACTACATCTTTTTCTTCTCTTGAGTTTGGTAAAGTATTCACTGTCCCTGAGGTTCGACAACCCTTTAATACTCACTGTAGTACAATTGATTTGTGCACTTGCAAGGGTTTTAATTTTAAACGATCAAGTTTTGGACGTCGTTGCCGGGGACGGAAGCTAATAATTTAACAGATTTTTAGCATAATTAGTTTTAGAGTAGTTTAGTGAGTTTTAACTTAGATTATTCGTCAGTAGCTTAATTTGTGTTTTGCTTTCTTTTGCAAGGTTAAGAGAAGATGCGGAATTCTCTCCAACGTGGAAGGGCCATCCCTTCCCCTTGTTTGCATTCTCTTATCCTTTTCTTTTTAGATTAACTTTGGTGTTTTTCTTTTCTTTCTGTGATAGCATATTGTGCTAGTTGTGGCTATTAAGACTGCTAGTTCTCGATATCTAGGGCTGCTGATTGCTAGTTGTGGATATCTAGGATTGTTTATTTGATTCGTTGATCTGTGATATTATGGTTCGGATGTTAATTAATGCATGGTGGGGAAATGTCTTCAGCTTTTTTATGGATTTAGCCATGAGAACCTGATTGATTGAATTTTTCACTATTTTTACTCGCAATCGCACGAGACTACATATAGACTAGTGGTAACGAGGTCGCACCCAAAGGACTTGGACTGATTCAACTTAATTCTAATGAAAGATTTGATTTTTTTATGAAACTAGTTATAACAGAATGAAAAGTTTTAATTTAACAAAGCAATGAAATTTATGTGAAAATAATATGATGAGAAATATACTAAGACTTCGAATCCACCCAAACCAAATAGTTATCCTCTCCGTTAAACCCGTACAATTCCAAGTGATCAATTATCCGTGCCCCTCTCGAAGTCACGAATAATCGTAATGTGTGCAGCCCTCTCGAACATGCAACTAAACAATTAAATCTAATTTAATTAATCTCCCTCTCTCGAGCAAAGATCAATCATAAAAATGCAATATTTATTCAAATAATACATTGGAATTCGCTAAGATCTCTCGAACATTAACAAACCCTTAGTTTAATTTCACTAACAATTACTCTACCCTCTCTCGAGCAACAGAATAATCATAGCAAACTATTAAGCATATGGAATAAAAATCACAACTTTAGAATTGCAAATAAATATTGAGAGTCAACCAATTCAGCAGAGCTTCATCTAGTCTTAGTACAATAAAATTTAGCTAGACATGAAAAGAAGAGAAGAAAAAGCCTGGTTCATTGGATTGGTCGCAGGAATACTGTTCACTATTCACCCGGCACTCTTCACGCGCATTGTAGCACTGTAACACTATTCATCATCTTCTCCGGTGAGACGCGTACTGTAGCAATTCGAAACAGCAGTTTGCAACTTCAAAATCCAACCTTTTGCTCCCGGTGATCGACTCCTCTTCTTTCCGGCCAAGACCCTGCCTCTTGCTCCGACCGAGACCCACCGGAAAGCCTGGCTTTTTTCGGCGAAAATCCGATCGTCAAAGCTCTGTTTTTTTTCTTTCTGTCGGCGACTCTGTTTGGGGCGAGTTCCAAGTGTCACTATCTGCCTCTCCAAATTGACTCCTACAAAGACAATAAAATCAAGTATCAAAATCCTACAAGAAAAATCTGAACTAATTAGAATTAAGTCAAACCGTTACCAAGTCCCCGGCAACGGCGCCAATTGATTGATTGAATTTTTCACTATTTTTACTCGCAATCGCACGAGACTACGTATAGACTAGTGGTAACGAGGTCGAACCCAAAGGACTTGGACTGATTCAACTTAATTCTAATGAAATATTTGATTTTTTTATGAAACTAGTTATAACAGAATGAAAAGTTTTAATTTAACAAAGCAATGAAATTTATGTGAAAATAATATGATGAGAAATATACTAAGACTTCGAATCCACCCAAACCAAATAGCTATCCTCTCCGTTAAACCCGTACAATTCCAAGTGATCAATTATCCGTGCCCCTCTCGAAGTCACGAATAATCGTAATGTGTGCAGCCCTCTCGAACATGCAACTAAACAATTAAATCTAATTTAATTAATCTCCCTCTCTCGAGCAAAGATCAATCATAAAAATGCAATATTTATTCAAATAATACCTTGGAATTCGCTAAGATCTCTCGAACATTAACAAACCCTTAGTTTAATTTCACTAACAATTACTCTACCCTCTCTCGAGCAACAGAATAATCATAGCAAACTATTAAGCATATGGAATAAAAATCACAACTTTAGAATTGCAAATAAATATTGAGAGTCAACCAATTCAGCAGAGCTTCATCTAGTCTTAGTACAATAAAATTTAGCTAGACATGAAAAGAAGAGAAGAAAAAGCCTGGTTCATTGGATTGGCCGCAGGAATACTGTTCACTATTCACCCGGCACTCTTCACGCGCATTGTAGCACTGTAACACTATTCATCATCTTCTCCGGCGAGACGCGTACTGTAGCAATTCAAAACAGCAGTTTGCAACTTCAAAATCCAACCTTTTGCTCCCGGTGATCGACTCCTCTTATTTCCGGCCAAGACCCTGCCTCTTGCTCCGACCGAGACCCACCGGAAAGCCTGGCTTTTTCCGGCGAAAATCCGATCGTCAAAGCTCTGTTTTTTTTCTTTCTGTCGGCGACTCTGTTTGGCTCGAGTTCCTCCTAAACTCCCTCTGTTTTCTCTGTGTTTATAGGCCTTCCAATCCAAGTCCATTTCCCAGTTGAAATCGAATTGATTTCAAGCCTTTCCAGATTGAGCACGCCTCGAATTTTCCATTTGGCAAATTTCCAAATCAAGCACCTTCCTTCTCTGTTTGTTCTGTTCCGCCGTCGACCTCGCCAGAAATTCTCCTCTGACATCTCTTGCAGTCCCGCTGTCGTCTTCCCTGGCCGAATCCGTCGCTGTAAACGAGACCCATTACTCGATCTGCATGCTGTCGAGCTCTCGAATAGAACCGCCTGAACCATCTTCTTCTCCGTCGCCGCCGTGACCGTGCCGCCTTCGATCTGCCGCCCAGGCCCAGCCGTCTCTCGGCCCATTCCGGCCTCGCCCAGCTCACCGCCGTCGAGACCCAGCCATTATGCCGTCGTACCCATCGCCTGAGCTCGAGCAGAATCGCCGTGAAGACCATTGTCGTCTGTCCCGCCGTGAAGACCAGGTTCCGCCTCTGTCGCCATCGCCAGCAGCCATTCTCCGGCGTCGTTTGCTGTGTCTGCCCGAGCTCCGCCGCCGTTCAGCCCAGGCTCCGCCTCGCCGGCGATCTCATCAAAACAGAGCATTGCTCTGTAACAGACGAAAGGCCCGAACGCCCGAGCTTCGGCTCGGGCTGTCTTCATTTTTTATTTTATTTTCTTTCTTTTCTGAACCGAACCGGAACTGAACCGGTCGGTTCAGGTTCAATTTCTCTTTTTTTTTCTTTTTCTTATTAAAAACCCGCCGTATTAATCTCCACCGCCGGATCTTCAAAACCCGTTTGACGTGCTCCACTTTTAGCGATTTGCAATTTGACTCTGAAAACCTGCGTAAAGAAAATTAAATATAACTTAGACGCATAATTAAACATAAATCCATTAAATCCAATTAACGCAATTAATTAAACGTATTTATTCATTAAACTCCTAATTACTCATCTAATCATGATTAACAATTAATTTTCCTTACTTCAACTAAAATTACGACTAACAAATAGGCAGAAAGGCATATAAAATGTGTATATTTTATAGATATCAAATACCCCCAAACCTACAGTTTGCTAGTCCTCGAGCAAAACAAAATCAAGCAAGGAAAACAAAAAACAACTAAAGTAACTAATGCATAAAAGTAAACACCACTTTCGTAGGGAACACGATTGCATTGAGCGTATGAAACAAGCCGTTAAACCTCTAGGTGTCCCTAGTAGGACGAGTGTTGTCTCGTGAGGGTTTGCAGCCATGCTACCCACAAACATGTATTTATGGAATTAACCTAATTAACCTAAATGTAAAAACAAATCAAAAATACTGCAAAACAAACAAACCTATTATCCCTTCAAATGCAGACTACAATGCTTAAGAGAATTAACCACACGTACTTGGTTTATAATCAACAGGAATATAGAAGCCCTCAAGTAAGTGGTTTTATTCCACACTTTCATCTTGGAAATTTCTGCTCAATATGATATAGCATTATACTTTAAATATAAAAAGTGTAGAACATAGTAGCAATACATTCTAAATTTCTGTTTTACACATATCCAGTGTTACCCATTAACCAAAGAACATCAGAATCTATGTAGTCATCCCAATCTTTAGGTTCATGATAGCACAGATCTGCGCGCCTCCTTCGGGTCCAACATTCTAGATTTGAGAGGATAATACACCATAGACTTTTTTTTTCCGCTAGGACTGTGTAAGGCCTGACTTCAAGATGCTTGGGTTTAACAATGACTCAGGCCAATGACTCCCAGCCAGTTGGCTTAGGGCATTAGGTTTTAAGAGACCGCTTCGGGCCTGAGCATCAGCCTAAGTTAATCCTATAAAATCAAGCATCCCCTTTCTTTCATTTTGTTTTGTATTTTTCTCATTTTTTTTTTGCACTTTCAGCATTCATATTTTTAGCACATCTTTATTCCGTCCAGGTTGTATTATACTCTCAACCTATTTCCGGTTCCAGCCCTTGCCATAGCCAAGTAAATGGTCTATCATGATTTTTTAAGCTCAAAGGACAACCACATGTCACCCAATGACTCTGACTAAAGACATCCCACTGAAGATTAGTATTCAACAAATCTCTAGAGGGTATTACTTTATGTACTAATGTGTGTGAATGAGTTTTCTTAGTTCAAGCACAGGTTCCAAGAGGACTGTAACAGAAAGATACTGCTCAGTTAAGTTCTCTATCCTCCAGTATACTTACTCACACTTCCAATGTAAATTAATCTCTTAAGAATTGTAAAATGCATCATCACGGGATAAACTATCAAAACCTATAAAAAATACTAACAAACAACCTAAAAACTAAATATTTTTTCCGTTTTTATTATTATTAATTTTTTTATTCATTTATTTATTTTTTCAAATTTTTCATAATAATTTTTTTTTTGAAATAAATGAAAATATATGATAAACACTTCTTTTCTACACCCCCAAACCTAAACTAAACATTGTCCTCAATGTTGACTAAAATAATACTACAATGAATAGTACAAGAAAAGGAGTGAGGAAAGAAGTCACCTGAATGGAGAGCCTCATTGTAGATGTAAAGCATGAAACACATAAGTGAAGAATGAGGAGATAATATAAATATGGAAAAATTAAATACACCCCCAAACCTCGACTGTGGCATCCCCACATAGGTAAGAAATAACCTAAAATAAAAATAAAAAATAAAATAGAAAATAAACAAGAAAATAAAATTTGGGTTGCCTCCCAAGAGCGCTAAGTTTTACGTCTTCAGCCAGACGTAACCCCAATAAGTCAACCTGGATCAATTAAATGATTGCCCCACACACTCCTATCTTTATTACCTAAGTAAGGATCATGTCGTGAAATGAAAGGGTCGAGTGGTGGGCGGGTAAGCTTAGGAAATAGGTACCCCTTCATTGGCCATGGGAAGAGGTCATTAGCGAATTTTAAAATAAAGGGTTCCTCTTCCACATCACCCAATTTGGCCTTAGTGGCCTCCTCTATTAACACATGTTGGAGAGGACTCTCAAATAATGGATTGAATGGGCAATCGATAGAACACTCTAAGTCACGTTCAACAATCAAAGGGGAAGGTTGGTCTAGACATTGTATGAGTGGTATTAAAAACACCCAAATCTACTAAAAAAAAGAAAGGTTGATGATTGCAAACGAGGGGAAGGAGTGTCCTTTCCAACGTCGGCGAGTTCCAAGTGTCACTATCTGCCTCTCCAAATTGACTCCTACAAAGACAATAAAATCAAGTATCAAAATCCTACAAGAAAAATCTGAACTAATTAGAATTAAGTCAAACCGTTACCAAGTCCCCGGCAACGGCGCCAATTGATTGATTGAATTTTTCACTATTTTTACTCGCAATCGCACGAGACTACGTATAGACTAGTGGTAACGAGGTCGAACCCAAAGGACTTGGACTGATTCAACTTAATTCTAATGAAAGATTTGATTTTTTTATGAAACTAGTTATAACAGAATGAAAAGTTTTAATTTAACAAAGCAATGAAATTTATGTGAAAATAATATGATGAGAAATATACTAAGATTTCGAATCCACCCAAACCAAATAACTATCCTCTCCGTTAAACCCGTACAATTCCAAGTGATCAATTATCCGTGCCCCTCTCGAAGTCACGAATAATCGTAATGTGTGCAGCCCTCTCGAACATGCAACTAAACAATTAAATCTAATTTAATTAATCTCCCTCTCTCGAGCAAAGATCAATCATAAAAATGCAATCTTTATTCAAATAATACCTTGGAATTCGTTAAGATCTCTCGAACATTAACAAACCCTTAGTTTAATTTCACTAACAATTACTCTACCCTCTCTCGAGCAACAGAATAAGCATAGCAAACTATTAAGCATATGGAATAAAAATCACAACTTTAGAATTGCAAATAAATATTGAGAGTCAACCAATTCAGCAGAGCTTCATCTAGTCTTAGTACAATAAAATTTAGCTAGACATGAAAAGAAGAGAAGAAAAAGCCTGGTTCATTGGATTGGTCGCAGGAATACTGTTCACTATTCACCCGGCACTCTTCACGTGCATTGTAGCACTGTAACACTATTCATCATCTTCTCCGGCGAGACGCGTACTGTAGCAATTCGAAACAGCAGTTTGCAACTTCAAAATCCAACCTTTTGCTCCCGGTGATCGACTCCTCTTCTTTCCGGCCAAGACCCTGCCTCTTGCTCCGACCGAGACCCACCGGAAAGCCTGGCTTTTTCCGGCGAAAATCCGATCGTCAACGCTCTGTTTTTTTCTTTCTGTCGGCGACTCTGTTTGGCTCGAGTTCCTCCTAAACTCCCTCTGTTTTCTCTGTGTTTATAGGCCTTCCAATCCAAGTCCATTTCCCAGTTGAAATCGAATTGATTTCAAGCCTTTCCAGATTGAGCACGCCTCGAATTTTCCATTTGGCAAATTTCCAAATCAAGCACCTTCCTTCTCTGTTTGTTCTGTTCCGCCGTAGACCTCGCCGGAAATTCTCCTCTGACATCTCTTGCAGTCCCGCCGTCGTCTTACCTGGCCGAATCCGTCGCCGTAAACGAGACCCATTACTCGATCTGCCTGCTGTCGAGCTCTCGAATAGAACCGCCTGAACCATCTTCTTCTCCGTCGCCTCCGTGGCCGTGCCGCATTCGATCCGCCGCCCAGGCCCAGCCGTCTCTCGACCCATTCCGGCCTCGCCCAGCTCACCGCCGTCGAGACCCAGCCGCTATGCCATCGTACCCATCGCCTGAGCTCGAGCAGAATCGCCGTGAAGACCATTGTCATCTGTCCCGCCGTGAAGACCAGGTTCCGCCTCTGTCGCCATCGCCAGCAGCCATTCTCCGGCGTTGTTTGCCGCATCTGCCCGAGCTCCGCCGCCGTTCAGCCCAGGCTCCGCCTCGCCGGCGAGCTCATCAAAACAGAGCATCGCTCTGTAACAGACGAAAGGCCCGAACGCCCGAGCTTCGGCTCGGGCTGTCTTCATTTTTCATTTTTTTTTCTTTCTTTTCTGAACCAAACCGGAACTGAACCGGTCGGTTCAGGTTCAATTTCTCTTTTTTTTTCTTTTTCTTATTAAAAACCCGCCGTATTAATCTCCACCGCCGGATCTTCAAAACCCGTTTGACGTGCTCCACTTTTAGCGATTTGCAATTTGACTCTGAAAACCTGCGTAAACAAAATTATATATAACTTAGACGCATAATTAAACATAAATCCATTAAATCCAATTAACGCAATTAATTAAACGTATTTATTCATTAAACTCCTAATTACTCATCTAATCATGATTAACAATTAATTATCCTTACTTCAACTAAAATTACGACTAACAAATAGGCAGAAAGGCATATAAAATGTGTATATTTTATAGATATCAGAACCCATATCGGAGCTTTAATGATTATTGTTCTTCACACACACTTAATCTCCCTCCCTATGAAGTGCCCTACCACCCACGCCCCTTATATGCTGATACTTACAACCGTGGGTGGGATAATCACTTTAATTTTGGGAGTGACACATCTTCCCTACAATACACAACTCCTTATATGTCGGAACCATGTGCCCTCTGTTTAAGTCCTATTCATACACCAATCGAGTGTCCTTTGGCCCATGAGTACCCTGATTTTATACGTAAGTATGTGAATGAGGCCCAAGGTCTTCATAGGAGGGAGGATCATCCTAATTCCCCGTGGACACAACTTAATCAGGCCCCTAGACAAGACTTCGTAAGCCAACAACTACCTTACCAACCAGCCTCTATTCCTCAGTTTGGCCAAACCAATAAGAAACCATCCTTAGAAGATCAAATGAGCCAAATGCTAGCCACCCAATCTACTCTCCTCTCAGCTTTCAGTGCGATGGAAGCCAAGATGGACACTATGATAGACACCGAATATAGAGAGTTGACAGGTGAGCTGAGTACCCAGACCCATATTATCCATTCTCATACTCAGGCTCTTGCCAACATTGAAACGCAGTTAGAACAACTGGCCCAGGTCATGGATATGAACGAAGAATGCACTTTACCTGTCCAACCCCAATATCCGATGGGCTAATTTTCTGACGAAGGGATATGTTTCTCCCCTGACCATGATACTACATCCCTTCAGCGTGCCCAAAGATTTGAAAATGAGCTTGAGTGGATTTTACATAATGATCAAGAGGGTGTAGAAATTAAAGAAGAAGTGAGTGCATTAATACAACCCAGCTTTAAATCTTCTTCTATATTTGAGGAGTCACATTCTATGGCACTATCAACAGAACATTCTCTTCCTGAAACACCATTCATACTATGTCTTGACCAATCTAACCTTTTATTTATTAAAAGTAACTTAGATTGTTTCATAGATTGTTTAGTTGAGTCACTAATTAAGGAAGCTTTCCCAATTAGGTTACTAGAAGAGGCCCCTAAGGCCAAAATGATTAATTTGGAGGAGGAACCCTTTATTTTAAAATTTTCTAACGACCCTTCTTCATGGTTAATGCAGGGACCCCTCTTTCCAAAGCTTCTCTACCCACTACTCCATCCTTTTATTCCACGATATGCTCCATACTTAGGCAACACGGATAGGAGTGTGTGGGGCAATCATTTAATTGATCCAGGTTGAATTATTGAGGATCCGAACCTTACACAAGACTGTGGCTTAGTCTGGCTGAAGACGTTAAACTTAGCGCTTGATGGGAGGCAACCCACATATTCAGGTGTATTCTCTCCTTGATCTGATTTTCTTTGTTATATGCTCATTGTCATTTTATATTTTGTTCACATGGAGGACAATGTTTATAATAGGTTTGTGGGAGGGAATATTGCTTACAAATAAAAAAATAAAAAAATCATAAAAATTGAAAAGTCATAAAAATTTGAATTAGTTTTTTAAGTTGTTTGTTAGTATTTTTGTTAGGTTTTGATAGTTTATCCCGTAATAATGCATGTTACAATTCTTAGGAAATTAATTTGCATTGGAAGTGTAAGTATACTGGAGGATAGATACACTTAACTGAGCATACCTTTCTGTTGCAGTCCTCTTGGAACATGTGCTTGAGCTAATAAAACTCACTCACACACACTAGTTACATAAAGTAATACCATTTAGAGACTTGTTGAATGCTAATTTATAGTGGGATGTCTTTAGTCAGAGTCATTGGATGATGTGTAGTTGTCTGTTGAGCTTAAAAGATCACAATAGACCATTTACTTGGCTATGGCAAGGGATTGGAACCAGAAATAGGTTAAGAGTATAATACAACCCAGATAAAATAAAGATGTGCTGAAAATGAAAATCCGAAAAAAGTGAAAACAAAATGAAGGAAAGGGGCTGCTTGACTTTACAGGATTAACTTAGGCTGATGCTCGGGCCCGAAGCGGTCTCTTAAAACCTAATGCCCTAAGCGGCTGGGAGTCATTGGCTTGAGTCATTGGTAAACCTAAGCATCTTGAAGTCAGGCCTTACACAATCCTAGCAAAAAAAAAAAGAAAAAAAAGTCTATGGTGCATTATCCTCTCAAATCTAGAATGTTGGACCCGAAGGAGGCGCGCAGATCTGTGCTACATGAACCTAAAGATTACGATGACTATGTAGATTCTCATGTTCTTTGGTTAATGGGTAACACTGGATTTGTATAAAACAGAAATTTATAATGTATTGCTACAATGTTTTACACTTTTACTATCTATATTATCATGCTATACCATATTGAGCAGAAATTTCCAAGATGAAAGTGTGGAATAAAACCACTTACTTGAGGGCTTCTATATTCCTGTTGATTATGAACCAAGTACATGTGGTTGATTTTCTTAAGCATTGTAGTTTGCATTTGTCGGGATAATAGATTTGTGTGTTTTGTAATGTTTTTATTTTTGCTTGGTTTTTGGCACTTAGGTTAATTAGATTAATAAATACATATTTGTGGATAGCATGGCTGCAAACCCTCACGAGACAACACTCGTCCTACTAGGGCCACCTAGAGGTTTAACGGCTTGTTGCATACACTCAATGCAATCGTGTTCCCTACGAAAGTGGTGTTTACTTTTATGCATTAGTTCCTTTAGTTGTTTTCTTTGATTTTATTTTTGTTTTGTTTTGCTAGGGACTAGGAAAATCTAGGTTTAGGGGTGTGATCTACACATGAAATATGTATTTTATTATCTTCTAAACTTATATTTATGCTAGTATTTGATTAGAATTATTGCTACTTTAATATAGTTTTTGGTTTTGTAGGAAAATGAGAGCAAAGATGCAAAAATATAATGAAATAAGACTTCAATGGTTAAACCTTCATAACTTTTGGTGTATATTTCTGATTGGACTGATTTAGGTCTCATGTTAAATTTCAAGAAGTTAGCTTTCTAACGCCACCAACCACGCATAATTTAGAGTTCGGAACAAAAAGTTATGACTATTGGAAAATAGTGTTGTAGGATGAATAGTAACCGATCGATCAGATAAATGAGGCGATCGATCGCCTGAGGAAAAAAATCAAAATTTTTATGATCGATCGTCGCCTTTTGATCGATCGTATCTACTGGAAATTTATCATGAATAGTACCGATCGATCGGTGAATAGTGTTGATCGATCACCGTATAAGAAAAACGCGATTTTGACCTATTTCGACTCGGATTTAGAAGGGGACTTCGTGGTTTTCCTTCACTATTATAAATAGGCCTTATGAAGGAACATTTTAAGCAATAGAATGTAGACCAGAGAATAGTCTTTTGAGCTTTATTGGAGGCTAGAGAGGAGCAAGAGAATGAGTCTTTTGGAGCAAAGAAGAAGAAGAAGGATTCATGACGATGGATCTACATAAATAGGCTTTTCTTTTCTCTCTTTCTATGTGTAACTAAATTCCTTGTCAAGGCTTGATGAAGCCCTAGATGTGTATTGCTACTCTTGATAGTTTGGTTTTATAAAGTTGATTATGATTCATGCTTAATGCGATTTCATGAGTTTCTTTTGAGTGCTTGATCATAGACTTGATTAATTATGAATGAAATTAGATATTGTGATTGATTTTATGCCCGATCAAGGATAAGATTGATTGCATTATAATAGTGTTGTGATTGATTCTATGCCCGATCAAGGATAGGATTGATTACAAAATAGTGGATGAACTTTCGTGTCCGATCAAGAACGTTAGTAAATTCATTAACAATTCGTGTGTCCGATCAAGAACACGAATTACCATATCATGTCAATGTATGCTTAATAATAATTGAGAGTAGTAATTGCATGTTTAGTGGTGGATTCATTGCCTTGATAATTCTCCATATTGATTAAATCTTAGTTAGATTAGATAAAGTTCATTGCTTTCTTTAAAATTAATTAAACTATATCTTTTTCTTCTCTTTGAGTTTGGTAAACTATTTACTGTCCCTGAGGTTCGACAACCCTTTAATACTCACTGTAGTACAATTGCCTTGTACACTTGCAAGGGTTTTAATTTTAAACGATCAATGTTCTCTTCTGAGGACGTAACCGCCTTAATTCATACGATTATGACATTTTGATTGAGTATAAAGTTACCACATACATTTCAAAGGGTATTTTGTATGGTTATGACTTTTTGTATGCGCATACGAAGGTCGTTATTAAAGTTTCCCATTACCCACTTGGTTAGTTTATTTGAGCAAAGTGGGAGATTTTCTTCTTTATATGGCTTAATTAAGAAGTTGTGCCAAGTGGGAGAATGTTGGGCTTGTTTTTGTAATAAAACATAAAGTGGCCCAACTATCTCAATTGACAGAGTTTTGGACTTTTAGAACTGTCTGGGTAATGGGCCTGAGTCATAATACCTATTAAGTTGTGGTTTTAAGTGGTAGATCGGAATCATTGGATGACCTATGGATGGATGGTCAGGATTCTAGGGTTCTTAACTGTAGCGACCGTAAATTTTATATTAATAAAGTGGATTTTATTGCTGAAAGGAAGTAATTTCGAATTCTAGAAAACTCTTTAAAAATTGAATTTTAAAAGTTTTTCCGTCAGACCTATCGATCGCCTTCATATGGCATCGATCGGCAGACGATCGATTGTTTTTGAACGGCATCGATCGCGGGACGATCGATCGCCCTATACGGACCGATCGATCGCCGTTAATTTCACGTTTTTCGAGGCAATCCATTGGGGAACCTCTTGGGCTTATTTTGGGGGATCTTTGGAGGTCTTTTTCTACCTAATTAATCATATTCAACGGATCTAAACCTTGGTAAGTGTTTCAAATTGAAAACCCTAATTTCTAGCTAATTGAAAATCAATTTAATTGGGGAATTAGTTATGGAATTTGATGAGATTTTTTTTTGGGAGATTATGAACGTGATTGAGATGAGATTATGGCCCTTTCCATGTGAATGAAGGATGCCTTATGTCATGGAAATTAATTGGGAAAATTATCTTCAATTTGGATATTAGCCTAAAATCGGTTTGGTAACTAAGTGATTTGGTCAAAGATACTTACCAACCAAGATATGAATTTGTTGGGATGGATTGATCACGTCCCTAACTGAGGGATTCTCCCTTATTTCTTGTGGTTTGTGGCCCTTGGATGAGGGTTTGATCAATGGTGGAGGTTTGCCCTAGAGATTTAAGCCTTTCCTATTTAAACCCTCTATTAGAGAGACCAACACCTTTTTGGTAAGCATTGGAGAATGTGCCAGCAAGAGGGAAGAGCATCTAGCCTCCTCCTTTGTTCATCCAAAGTGGTGGTGAGTCCATCGGTGGTGTTCGTGGTGCTTGCGCGAAGAAGAGGAGTCTCTCGATCGAGTAGAAACCGATTTACGATTTTTGGGTATCGGTTTCCACAAGGTAGGATAATCTTTTACCACAATTCTTTTTCTCTAATTTTTGGATGATCATGAGTGTATGATGTTGATGATTTCATATCCTACAGCATGTTATTTCCATGTCTTACTATTGTTGATATTGAGATGAAAGTTATATCGGTTTGCATGTTCTACCGTATTTGATCTTATGTATGTGCTAATTCTTCTCGTTCCATGCCTAGATGACATCCCCACTTCACTTGACATGAAAAGATATGCCCTTTATGCTCTTTGAATTGAATTGGACGTCTGTCCAGCATTAGTTGTCCTTTTTCCTTGATGGTTGTGTATCATGTTGATTGTAAGCGTAGCCGATTGCCAAAAATCGGAGTGTTCCTTTGTCATACATCTTTAAAATGTGATCAAAGTACCTATCTAAGTCTCTGATGTTGAAAAGTTGTAATCTTTAAGTCAGAGTCCAACATGTTAGAGTGTTGTATGTCTAAGTTTAGGTGTCCTAATTATGTTTACATAAGACTATCATACTAGTATGCATGTTGGCAATCATGTATTGTATCTAAGTACATAATATGCTAAGTAATGAATGAATTAGTACAAAATTTATATGAGTCTCTTCGTCATGCAATTGGAGTCTGACATCATGTCAGGACGTCACTGTTCACTGTGGTGTCCGGGAATACTTGGCTTAATTGTATGATGTAAGCAATGGTTTAAAGTGGAGGAAATCACTAATCGGGTTGTAAAATCATAGCAGAAAATGATTAAAATTAATGAATTTCAGAACCATTTGGGTTCTGTAAAAGTTGTTAAGAAGGTTAAGATAATGTCAGAAAGAGTTATTAAGGAATTAATCAAGTTGGTAACATCAATTAATTAGTATAACTCAAGTTAATGGTTCTCGGCCAGGACTATTCCTGCACCGACGAACCCTAATCGGAAAATGATAACTAATTGTAAAAAATTCTAAAAATTATGCCGTTTGTAAGGTTGTAAACTAGACTCCCAGGGCTATTTGTAATAAAAATTTCAGAGGTTGATTCGATCTGTGAAAAAGTGGTAGTCGTTTGTAGTGGACTGTTCTGTTTGGGACAGCACACTGTTTTGGGTCTAAAAACCCTAAACCGTAATAATGCTATTAATTATGAATTAAAGTAGTAATTAAACCACTAATTAAAAGTGATAAGACCAATAGGGCTTCTGTAACAATAACTATAAAGGTTTACTTTTGGGTCTTAGAGCTGAGAACTTTTGTCCGGAATTAATTGTCCTTTGTGTCTCTTATCTTGAACAATCCTTTGTTCAAGAGGCCTCATTGCTTGATCCGTATTCAATGCCCATGATATGATCTATTATGGGCAAGTCATTCAATCGTTTCAGTGTCGGGGATTGTCAACTCTAGGGCTAGGTACGGTGAAGGTGGCAGAACGTGATCTTTGGCGAATCTTGTGGTGTCTCGTTGATGAGTCATTTTGTCGGGTCTCAGTTGAGTTCCTAGACTCCATTGTTTCAAGATATTAAACGCGTTTTTATGAGTCAATTCGAGTTTTATTCAAACATGGTCTTGCACTCCTACGAAGGGTCGAATGTAGAACGTCATGTTTCAAGCCTCTTAAAGAAATGGCTCAGATATATTCAGTGTCACTCGGTTGAAATATTTATTTCTCCGCTAAGAGTCATTTGAGAGAACTCTTAGTTGGAATCATAGTATGCTCACGAGCCATAGCTAGACCCATAGTGGTCTCAGATTTATTGAACCTCTGTAGTTCAGCCGATGACGGCAATCGCATGCGCTTAGATTATATGACATTACGGAAGGTCTACAATCTCCGCCCATTGTGCCCGTAAGCACCGATGGGGCCAGCATCCCTAGACGCATGGCCGAGTTCCTCTGTAGGACCTCTAGGATGTTCTGGTATTGATGTCCATAGGGGAAGTGGACAGAGCTGAGAGCAGAAATTGTTATCTCCAACACTTTTGATGTTTGGAGCAGATACTCTTGTGATATCTCCTTACTCTCTCTAAGTTTGGAATTTATATATTGATTTTATCCTTCCTTGACCTTTGAGAGTATCGGATGATGAGTGGTTTCCTAGTATACGAACTGCATAATTGCTGATCCTGAGTCAATTTGTACTTGTCTTAAATCTTTGAATCTTGTAGCATTTGAATTATTATTCCATTGTGGGTTTTCTTGTATCCTATTGGGTATTTCCTATGGAATACTCATGCATCCTCTGATGCAGAGATTAAGCTGGAACGGAAGTGATCGACTATTGCTGAAAGTGGCGTGGGCGTTGAAGTCAGAAGACGAGTTATCTTTTAATTTATTATTTATGTTGATGATTGTGGACTTGCGGCCTGTGAGCTATTTTATTTCATTTTTTAGTTGTGGAGACTTGTCGAATAATGTAATAATTAAATTAGACTTCTTTTTATTCTATATCTTGTGCGTAGATATGGTTTTTAAGTCTTATCGATCCAGTTTGACCCAAGAATGTAAATTGGGTATGTGATGATTCGAGTATTCGGTCCATCCCAGATTCCTACCCTTATAACCTTAATTGGATTATCGCTTCCGTGCATATTGGAGTTTTGGAAATTTGGGCGTGACATTAACAGTGGTGTCCTAGTTTAGTTATAAATATACCATTAGCCATCCTAATACATTGTCTTAAGTGAGATTGCTCTCAGCTAAGTTCTAAACCAGAAACTCCATTGAAGGTTCTAATGGCTACAGGTATGCCTAAATCTCTCTTTTGCATTAAGTTCTATTAAGCTCGTGTTACGTGGGCTCAAATCCCACATGGCACATGATCTGTACATGAAATATGCATTTTATTATCTTCTAAACTTATGTTTCTGCTAGTGTTTGTTTAGAATTATTACTATTTTAATACAGTTTTTGGTTTTTGTAGGAAACGAGAGCAAAACGCATAAATGGGATAAAACGCGACTCTAATGATTGAATATTTACAACTTCGATTGCATATCTCTGATGGGACTGATTTAAGCTTCATGTTAAAGTACACGAAGTCAGCTTTCCAACGCCACTGACTGTTCGCAATTCGGAGTTCTGAGCAAAAAGTTATGATCATTTGAAATATCACGCGCGAAAGAGACACAATTAAAGAGAAGATCCGTTCAGATTATATCCGGCGGCTGAGATTATGACGACGGGTTTTAAAGAAGAAAAAAAAAAAAGAAAATAAAAGGAGCGCTGAACCGGCTGGTTCAGTGCCGGTTCAGTTAAAATAAAAAAAAATAAAAAAAACCCGGCCCGAGCCGAGCTCGGGCGCTCGGGCCTTCCATTCCAGAAAACAGAGCGATGCTCTGTTTTGGATGAGCGCCGGCAAAGACGAGCGGGGCTGAGCACCGGCGATCATGGCGGCTGGGTTTGGAAGGGTGGTCCGGCGGAGAGCTCGACGGCGCCGGAGAGGAGGGGGAATCACCGCGGTGGGGCGAGGATTGCAGACGATGCTCTGCTTTGATGCGCCAGGCTGAGCACCGGCGATGAGGCGGCCACGGGCACGGCGACGGCTGAGGAGGGCCACCGGCGGTTCAACAGCAGTGAGGAGGCCATCGACGAGGGCAGAAACGGCAAAAAAAAACCGAGCTACAAGAAGGAAAGTCTCTGATTTTGGAAATTTCCAAATCGCGCGCGACAAAGCCGAATCGGGAAGCTTCAATTGCAGCCTTGGATCAAAATAAATGAAATCACGATGCAAAATCGCTCGATTGGGAAGGTCCCATTTGCTATTTTCATGAGACTGTGGGTTTGTATAAGGAGAGGAACTCGAGCAAAAACTCGACAGAAACAGGGCCGCAGAGGAAAAAAACAGACAGAAAGGAAAACAGGGCCGACAGAAGGGAAAAACAGAGTTGCGACGGCCGGATTCCGGTGGGTCTCGGCCGGAGCAAGAGGAGGAGGAAGGGAGAAGAAAAGGGCTGGTCTTTTGGACGAATTGCACACCGATTCGAAATTGCTACAGTACGCGTCTCGCCGGAGAAGACGATGAATAGTGCACAGTGAACAGTGAAATCGCTACAGTGTTTCGAAATTGCTACAGTACTTCGGTGAACAGTATTCCTATGACTAATTCGACGAATCAGGCTTTTTCTTCCCTTATTTTCATGTCTAGCTAAATTTCATTGTACTAAGACTAGATGAAGCCCTGCTGATTGTTTGACTCTCAATACTTATTTACATTTCTAAAGTTGTGATTTTTATTCCATATGCTTAATATTTGCTATGATTATTCTGTTGCTCGAGAGAGGGTAGAGTAATTGTTAGTTAAGGGTTTGTTAATGTTCGAGAGATCTTAGCGAATTCCAAGGTATTATTTAAATAAAAATTACATTTTTATGATTGGTCTTTGCTCGAGAGAGGGAGATTAATTAAGATAGATTTAATTGTTTAGTTGCATGTTCAAGAGGGCTGCACACATTACGATTATTCGTGACTTCGAGAGGGGCACGGGTAATTGATCACTTGGAATTGTACGGGTTTAACGGAGAGGATAGCTATTTGGTTTGGGTGGATTCGAAGTCTTAGTATATTTCTCATCATATTATTTTCTCATAAATTTTATTGCTTTGTTAAATTAGAACTTTTTATTCTGTTATAACTAGTTTCATAAAAAATCAAATCTTTCATTAGAATTAAGTTGAATCAGTCCAAGTCCTTTGGGTTCGACCTCGTTATCACTAGACTATACTGAGTCTCGTGCGAATGAGTGGGGGACACTTTCATAATGAGTCAGGTTGGATAATTACCAGCATAAACTTGCATAACCTGTTTGATATATTTTGCTATTGCTTGAGCTTCTATTTCAATCCAATAGCTATCTCCCTTCCCCTCACCTTGGTGGACGAGCATTAAGGGCAGAACTCGCGAGTTTGTTGTGCTCGTGGCTGAGGGAACAAAGTTAGGCCTTGGCATATCAAATCGCAATGTTTGTGGGGTTGTTAACTTCGTGTGTATATTTCTGATTGGACTGATTTAAGTCTCATGTTAAATTTTAAGAAGTCAGCTTTCCAACGCCACCAACCACGCATAATTCAAAGTTCGGAGCAAAAAGTTATGATTATTGGAAAATAGTGATGTAGGATGAATAGAAACCGATCGATCACCTGAGGAAAAAAATCGAAATTTTTGCGATCGATCATCGCCGTTTGATCGATCATATCTACTAGAAATTTGTAATGAACAGTACCAATCGATCAGTGAATAGTGCCGATCGATCTCCGTATACGGAAAACGCGATTTTGACCTATTTTGACTTTGATTTAGAAGGGAACTTCGTGGTTTTCCTTCACTATGATAAATAGGCCTTATGAAGGAACGTTTTAAGCATTAGAATGTAGACCAAATAATAGACTTTTGAGCTTTATTGGAGGCTAGAGAGGAGCAAGAGAATGAGTCTTTTGGAGCAAAGAAGAAGAAGAAGAATTCATGACGATGGATCTACATAAATAGGCTTTTCTTTTCTCTCTTTCTATGTGTAACTAAATTCTTTATCAAGGCTTGATGAAGCCCTAGATGTGTATTGCTACTCTTGATAGTTTAATTTTATAAAGTTGATTATGATTCATACTTAATACGATTTCATGAGTTTCTTTTGAGTGCTTGATCATAAACTTGATTAATTATGAATAAAATTAGATATTGTGATTGATTTTATGCCCGATCAAGGATAAGATTGATTGCAGTATAATAGAGTTGTGATTGATTCGATGCCCGATCAAGGATAGGATTGATTACATAATAATGGATGAACTTTCGTGTCCGATCAAGAACATTAGTGAATTCATTAGCAATTCGTGTGTCCGATCAAGAACATTGGTGAATTCATTAGCAATTCGTATGTCCGATCAAGATCACGAATTACCATATCATGTCAATGTATGCTTAATAATAATTGAGAGTAGTAATTGAATGTTTAGTGGTGGATTCATTGCCTTGATAATTCTTCATATTGATTAAATCTTAGTTAGATTAGATAAAGTTCATTGCTTTCTTTAGAATTAATTAAACTACATCTTTTTCTTCTCTTGAGTTTGGTAAAGTATTCACTGTCCCTGAGGTTCGACGACCATTTAATACTCACTGTAGTGCAATTGCCTTGTGCACTTACAAAGGTTTTAATTTTAAACGATCAAGTTTTTGACGTCGTTGTCGGGGACGAAAGCTAATAATTTACCAGATTCTTAGCATAATTAGTTTTAGAGTAGTTTAATGAGTCTTAACCTAGATTATTCGTCAGTAGCTTAATTTGTGTTTTGCTTTTTTTTGCAAGGTTAAGAGAGGACGTGGAATTCTCGCCAACGTGGAAGAGCCATCCCTTCCCCTTGTTTGCATTCTTTTATCCTTCTCTTTTTAGATTAACTTTGGTGTATGGTGTTTTTCTTTTCTTTCTGTGATGGCATGTTGTGCTAGTTGTGGCTATTAGGACTGCTAGTTGTCGATATCTAGGGCTGCTGATTGCTAGTTGTGGATATCTAGGATTGTTTATTTAATTTGTGGATGTGTGATATTGTGGTTCGGATGTTAATGAATGGATGGTGAGGAAATGTCTTCACCTTTTTTATGGGTTTAGCCATGAGAACCCATGTCGGAGCTTTAATGATTATTGTTCTTCACACAACTCTTTATATGTCGGAACCATGTGCCCTCTGTTTAAGTCCTATTCATACCCCAATCGAGTGTCCTTTGGCCCATGAATACCCTGATTTTATACGTAAGTATGTGAATGAGGCCCAAGGTCTTCATAGGAGGGAGGATCATCCTAATTCCCCGTGGACACAACTTAATCAGGCCCCTAGACAAGACTTCGTAAGCCAACAACTACCTTACCAACCAGCCTCTATTCCTCAGTTTGGCCAAACCAATAAGAAACCATCCTTAGAAGATCAAATGAGCCAAATGCTAGCCACCCAATCTACTCTCCTCTCAGCTTTCAGTGCGATGGAAGCCAAGATGGACACTATGATAGACACCAAATATAGAGAGTTGACAGGTGAGCTGAGTACCGAGGCCCAGATTATCCATTCTCATACTCAGGCTCTTGCCAACATTGAAACGCAGTTAGAATAACTGACCCAGGTCATGGATATGAACGAAGAATGCACTTTACATGTCCAACCCCAATATCCGATGGGCCAATTTTCTGACGAAGGGATATGTTTTTCCCCTGACCATGATACTACATCCCTTCAGCGTGCCCAAAGATTTGAAAATGAGCTTGAGTGGGTTTTACATAATGATCAAGAGGGTGTAGAAATTAAAGAAGAAGTGAGTGCATTAATACAACCCAGCTTTAAATCTTCTTCTATATTTGAGGAGTCACATTCTATGGCACTATCAACAGAACATTCTCTTCCTGAAACACCATTCATACTATGTCTTGACCAATCTAACCTTTTATTTATTGAAAGTAACTTAGATTGTTTCATAGATTGTTTAGTTGAGTCACTAATTAAGGAAGCTTTCCCAATTGGGTTACTAGAAGAGGCCCCTAAGGCCAAAATGATTAATTTGGAGGAGGAACCCTTTATTTTAAAATTTTCTAACGACCCTTCTTCATGGTTAATGTAGGGACCCCTCTTTCCAAAGCTTCTCTACCCACTACTCCATCCTTTTATTCCACGATATGCTCCATACTTAGGCAACACGGATAGGAGTGTGTGGGGCAATCATTTAATTGATCCAGGTTGAATTATTGAGGATCCGAACCTTACACAAGACCGTGGCTTAGTCTGGCTGAAGACGTTAAACTTAGCGCTTGATGGGAAGCAACCCACATATTCAGGTGTATTCTCTCCTTGATCTGATTTTCTTTATTATATGCTCATTGTCATTTTATATTTTGTTCACATGGAGGACAATGTTTATAATAGGTTTGTGGGAGGGAATATTGCTTACAAATAAAAAATAAAAAAATCATAAAAATTGAAAAGTCATAAAAATTTGAATTAGTTTTTTAAGTTGTTTGTTAGTATTTTTGTTAGGTTTTGATAGTTTATCCCGTAATAATGCATGTTACAATTCTTAGGAAATTAATTTGCATTGGAAGTGTAAGTATACTGGAGGATAGATACACTTAATTGAGCATACCTTTCTGTTACAGTCCTCTTGGAACATGTGCTTGAGCTAATAAAACTCACTCACACACACTAGTTACATAAAATAATACCATCTAGAGATTTGTTGAATGCTAATTTACAGTGGGATGTCTTTAGTCAGAGTCATTGGATGATGTGTAGTTGTCTGTTGAGCTTAAAAGATCATGATAGACCATTTACTTGGCTATGGCAAGGGATTGGAACCGGAAATAGGTTAACAGTATAATACAGCCCGAATAAAATAAAGATGTGATGAAAAATATGTGCTGAAAATGAAAATGCGAAAAAAGTGAAAACAAAATGAAAGAAAGGAGCTGCTTGACTTTACAGGATTAATTTAGGCTGATGCTCGGGCCCGAAGCGGTCTCTTAAAACCTAATGCCCTAAGCCAACTGGCTGGGAGTCATTGGTCTGAGTCATTGCTAAACCTAAGCATCTTGAAGTCAGGCCTTACACAGTCCTAGCAAAAAAAAAGAAAAAAAAAGTCTATGGTGTATTATCCTCTCAAATCTAGAATGTTGGACCCGAAGGAGGCGCGTAGATCTGTGCTACATGAACCTAAAGATTACGATGACTATGTAGATTCTGATGTTCATTGGTTAATGGGTAACACTGGATTTGTATAAAACAGAAATTTATAATATATTGCTACAATGTTTTACACTTTTACTATCTATATTATCATGCTATACCATATTGAGCAGAAATTTCCAAGATGAAAGTGTGGAATAAAACCACTTACTTGAGGGCTTCTATATTCCTGTTGATTATGAACCAAGTACATGTGGTTGATTTTCTTAAGTATTGTAGTTTGCATTTGTCGGGATAATAGGTTTGTGTGTTTTGTAATGTTTTTATTTTTGCTTTGTTTTTGGCACTTAGGTTAATTAGATTAATAAATACATGTTTGTGGGTAGCATGGCTGCAAACCCTCACGAGACAACACTCGTCCTACTAGGGCCACCTAGAGGTTTAACGGCTTGTTGCATAACTCAATGCAATCGTGTTCCCTACGAAAGTGGTTTTTACTTTTATGCATTAGTTCCTTTAGTTGTTTTCTTTGATTTTATTTTTGTTTTGTTTTGCTAGGGACTAGCAAAATCTAGGTTTAGGGGTGTGATCTACACATGAAATATGTATTTTATTATCTTCTAAACTTATATTTATGCTAGTGTTTGATTAGAATTATTGCTACTTTAATATAGTTTTTCGTTTTGTAGGAAAATGAGAGCAAAGATGCAAAAATATGGTGAAATAAGATTTCAATGGTTAAACCTTCATAACTTCATGTGTATATTTCTGATTGGACTGATTTAAGTCTCATGTTAAATTTCAAGAAGTCAGCTTTCTAACGCCACCAACCACGCATAATTCAAAGTTCGGAACAAAAAGTTATGACTATTGGAAAATAGTGTTGTAGGATGAATAGTAACTGATCGATCGGATAAATGAGGCAATCGATCGCCTGAGGAAAAAAATCAAAATTTTCGCAATCGATCGTCGCTGTTTGATCGATCGTATCTACTGGAAATTTATAATGAACAGTGCCGATCGATCGGTGAATAGTGCCGATCGATCGCTATATACGGAAAATGTGATTTTGACCTATTTCGACTCGGATTTGGAAGGGGACTTCGTGGTTTTCCTTCACTATTATAAATAGGCGTTATGAAGGAACGTTTTAAGCATTAGAATGTAGGCCAGAGAATAGACTTTTGAGCTTTATTGGAGGCTAGAGAGGAGCAAGAGAATGAGTCTTTTGGAGCAAAGAAGAAGAAGAAGGATTCATGATGATGGATCTATATAAATAGGCTTTTCTTTTCTCTCTTTCTATGTGTAACTAAATTCCTTGTCAAGGCTTGATGAAGCCCTAGATGTGTATTGCTGCTCTTGATAGTTTAATTTTATAAAGTTTATTATGATTCATGCTTAATGCGATTTCATGAGTTTCTTTTGAGTGCTTGATCATAGACTTGATTAATTATGAATGAAATTAGATATTGTGATTGATTTTATGCCCGATCAAGGATAAGATTGATTGCATTATAATAGTGTTGTGATTGATTCTATGCCTGATCAAGGATAAGATTGATTACACAATAGTGGATGAACTTTCGTGTCCGATCAAGAACGTTAGTGAATTCATTAGCAATTCGTATGTCTGATCAAGAACACGAATTACCATATCATGTCAATGTATGCTTAATAATAATTGAGAATAGTAATTGCATGTTTAGTGGTAGATTCATTGCCTTGATAATTCTCCATATTGATTAAATCTTAGTTAGATTAGATAAAGTTCATTGCTTTCTTTAAAATTAATTAAACTACATCTTTTTCTTCTTTTGAGTTTGGTAAAGTATTCACCGTCCCTGAGGTTCGACAACCCTTTAATACTCACTGTAGTACAATTGCCTTGTACACTTGCAAGGGTTTTAATTTTAAACGATCAATGTTCTCCTTTGAGGATGTAACCGCCTTAATTCATGCGATTATGACATTTTGATTGAGTATAAAGTTACCACATACAGTTCAAAGGGTATTTTATATGGTTATGATTTTTTGTATGTGCATACGAAAGTCATTATTAAAGTTTCTCATTACCCACTTGGTTAGTTTAATTGAGCAAAGTGGGAGATTTTCTTCTTTATATGGCTCAATTGAGAAGTTGTGCCAAGTGGGAGAATGTTGGGCTTGTTTTTATAATAAAACATAAAGTGGCCCAACTATCTCAATTGACAATGTTTTGGGCTTTTAGAACTGTCTGGGTAATGGGCCTGAGTCATAATACCCATTAAGTTGTGATTTTAAGTGGTAGATCTCAACCATTGGATGACCTATGGATGGACGGTCAGGATTCTAGGGTTCTTAACAGTGGTGTCCTAGTTTAGTTATAAATATACCATTAGCCATCGTAATACAGTGTCTTAAGTGAGATTGCTCTCAGCTAAGTTCTAAACCAGAAACTCCATTGAAGGTTCTAATAGCTACAGGTATGTCTAAATCTCTCTTTTGCATTAAGTTCTATCAAGCTCGTGTTACGTGGGCTCAAATCCCACATGGCACACTTGGTGTAATAAAAAAGACTATACTATGATCAAAGGAGGAGGCTTAAGAGCAGAATGAGTGGGGGGCACTTTCATAATGAGTCAGGTTGGAGGTTGGATAATTACCAGCATAAACTTGCATAACCTGTTTGATATATTTTGCTATTGCTTGAGCTTCTATTTCAATCCAATAGCTATCTCCCTTCCCCTCACCTTGGTGGACGAGAATTAAGGGCAGAACTCGCGAGTTTGTTGTGCTCGTGGCTGAGGGAACAAAGTTAGGCCTTGGCATATCAAATCGCAACGTTTGTGGGGTTGTTAACTTGTTATAGAGTTGGCCATGTATCTTCAATGTTTTGTTCTACTTTTTTCAACAAGTGACATGTGAGATGTTTCTCCTAATTTTTTAGTTTCTGGGGTTGTTATGGTGGAACATGTGTTTCTTTGTGCTTGGAGGTTTTTAATGCACATGATAAACCAAACGTTCGCTGCAAATGCGATACATATGAGTTTATTTATTTTTTGCATGAACATATGAGATTATTTAAGTAGTCTTTTCTTATCCACAGGACCCAACCCGACATTGGTAGGGTTACTTGTTTTGCATGTTCAACCATTTAATTAATAGGGTCGCGTCCGTCGTCCTAACAAAATTAAGTTAGGGTCAAGGCCGACCACAATAGACTCCGATCTAACCCTTTTGGCAGCACTAGCCCCTGGGGGAATTCCCCTTTCCGCGTGCCAACTCTATCCAATCTCCCTATGTTCACGTCCATCTGCCATACTTCTACGGATTGTACGCATCCGTCCGTGCCCACCAAGACATTTATTACACCATGTCCATATCCGTCCACTAATATCTGTGATTGACACGGACAGACATGGACATTCAAATAAACGAGGGTTTCTTCCTCAACTATTTACTTTGTTTAATAATAATATATGTAATTTTTGTGTGAAAATATATGTACTCAAATCAAATGACATCCTACTATCACATGTAATGTCCATTAATATTAGGAAAATAGCCTCAAATAGGTTGTAGCCACACTCAAACTAAATTATCTAATAGAAATTCATTGTCCCTACATAAGATAATACTCCCTCCGTTCATTTTTAATAGATATAGTTTTTTTTTCAAATAAACTAATTTTTTTGTTCATTTGGAAAAAAGGGTGTCTAATTAAAAGTGACCGGAGGGAGTATATGACAATGTCATATTTGCCATTTAAAATTAATAGCACTTAAACTAATGAAGCTTTCGTGATTAGAAATCATTTCAGCAATCTAGCTTTTCAATAGTTAAAATTAGATTGATTGGACGTCCGTAAACATCCCTATATAAGTATCAGTGGGCCTCACAAGGTCCTGTGAGGTCTATTTTTCCCACATGGTCCACTTTTTCACTGTGCAACAAATACCAGCCATGTCGGCAGTGTATGCCTACACCAGTGTACAGTATCTACCATGACATAAGTACGGGCTTCCCATCAAAGTGATCTCTACCATACCTCAGAAAAGCGAGCCACATAAACTAACCGGTTTTCCTGACAGCTCCATCCCATATGCAATTTGACATGAATGTACTTAACTGACCAATATTCCATGTTATAAAAAAAGTAATAGCTGCATAAAAAAAAAAGTAATAGAGCCATTTTGTACTGACATGATCTTTCATGTGGGAAGAGTTTACCAGCACACACGGTTGGTGGTTTGCCATGGGAAATATCCCGTAAGATCAAGCATTTTTCAACTTCAATAGTTCTCTGCATGCTCGCCTGAAGAGCACAAGCCCCATCCTCAACGTGAGCCTTGGCAAAGATTAACCGATCATAGGTGACATTTTGATTTTGTTTTTGTTTTTCAGCTGTTTTGTTCACGAATCTGGCAGAATCTGAATCTCAACATAGAATAAATTCACTTTCTGAACGTGAATAGCAATTCGGAAGGAATTCAGCTAAAATTTGAGAATATTTCCTCTGAGGAAATTCACCCTGAATTGGGGAAAAATCCACCTTCAGACTGAATTTCAGATTCAGCCTAAATTTATGAACAAAACAGGTGAATTTGGCCAAAGTTCATGAACCAAACATCTGGAAGTTTCATGGATGTCCCGACATCCAGGGGCAAAATCGTATCTTTCATTAAATAAGAGACCACCAGGAGAAGCAGAAAAATGATCTTACACTTTGAAAATTTTGAAGATGTTGCAATAGCAGTTTCAGGATTACAATCACGTAGGAAATTTTCAATACTCTTTAATGTGGATGAAAACGCCAGAACCTTAAAATGGTCAAAAACAGATGTTCAACTGTTTAACAATGTCAATGGCTGACAACCTCTTCAAACAAAAAATAAGCACATGCCAAGCAGAACAAAGAAAACCTACTTTTTGATAAAAAGGAATAGAACCGAATTCTCTAGACAGATGCCAAATTCCCATGCATTGTATTGAAGATAAGCAGAATTGTCCAATTAAATCAAATGTTTGGCAGCAGCTTTACACCTAATATCAAATTTGGCCCTTCTCGGAATCATACTCGAAAAAGAAGTTAGAATTGCTTCAATAGTTTGGTCAAGTTGATACGCAGAGAATTTGTGGTAGACTGCCCATACTTCTTTGTTTTGCTATTAAAAATGCTAGCTATTCTCAGAGAGCTACATCGGCTGTTACCAAATAAGGCTAAACTCCACTTGCTCAAAAGGTAAATGAAAACTAACATTGTTCGTCCATTGCAGCATAAGCAGGACAATTTGACAAGAATTGAAAGGCCACCCACTTGAGTTGTATGTCAAAGCCTACTCTGAGGAAAGGTACCTAGCTTTGTAACATGCAGCCTTTTTTTTATAATTTGTATCAACAATTTTACTGGGCCTCTATATAGATTGCAGGGTTGAACCACTTATCCCCAAAAAGAAAACCTAACGAAATGGGATATGTAGCATGGACGTCAAAAGAATTTTCGTTTTGGATAGACTTAAAGACATCGTACTTCAGATGCTAAACTCTAAAGGATTGCTTTGGTTTCCCAATAACCTGACCAGCCTGGGCTGACTTTCAGTCTTACTATTGTTTTAAAATTCGACAGATTAAGATCAAGAATCCTTTGAGAAAGCCCACTTGCCGGACTGAAAGTTTCTATCACTTGGGAGCAGATGTGGTGGAAGGTAAAAAGCAACAATTACAGCTGCTCCAATGCAAACGAGTGCCAGCATTCCAACCCACCAGGCCTTATATGGGATCCCAACTAAAAGTTCATCACACACTGCACATAAGATAGTGAAAACAATTTCATGCACAATACCAAAATAAGTGAAAAAAAATTCTACAACCATGCCACAAGAAACTCGGTGAGCAAAAACAATAGAAGTTAAAGAAAGTTGCAATCATCTACATGCAAGAAACTCATTTCTTATATTGTGGAAAAGAGCAGAAGAACATTCACATAGAAAATTGTTTGCATTGAATTTGTGTCACCTTACTGTTGTCTGTACTGATGCAGATTTGTTAAAAAGAGAGAACGGGAAGGGAAAAGAACATAAATTTTTGCTTGGTAGGAATAATCATATCATATCATAACATATTACTAAATAAAGAGGAAAAGTATGCGATAGCTTTTTCTATTTCTGTTTACATTAAAACTGACTTTTTTTTATCCCTGTCTTACCCTCGTGTCACAACCAATCACATTATAACTTAGAAAACTTCCAATGTCTCCATCCTACAAATTTCGAACCTATCTCCCTTTCTTCCTCTTCCCAGATCCAATTCGCATGCAGAACTGGCAATCACGGCCTCATACCAAACACCCTCTTCCACAAAACACTCTCCACGACTACCAAATCGTGACTCCATTATCCCTCACCACCAGTTTCAACTTCTTTTTCACAAGAAAACGAACTGCTGCAATCCTGTGTTGAGTTGTGTTCCCAGTATTTCCAGTACAGCCATGAGCAGTACATTGCACACACATCATAATGAAAGCATTCCTGGATGGAAGAACTGCTTCTGGAAATTTGTATGGGAGTCCTGGTTTTCAATCCAAAAATCCAGGTGCCTCTCGGTAAAGTGGGTCGGATTCAGTCATAAAACAAAAACATGGTTTCTTTGTCACTCAGCATTATTTTGACAGCCATGGCCACCTTTCAGAAAATTTTCCATGTATTTTGAACTTGTTGATTTTGTGAATGTTATCAAGTTCACCAATCCGAAAAAACAAAAAATTCACGTTATGTGTTTACCATGTGCTCTAAGTCAAAGGCTTTGTTCTCATCCCTAATATTTCCAGAACAAACAAACATAAGCCAAGTTAGGGTGTTTCCCAATGAATGTAAGAAAATCATATAGTTTAGGCTAAAAGTTCTTTTCTAAATAAAGTATTACTCTAGTTAGTAAATTCCCTATAAAATCATTCAATCAGAACTTACAAGGACCTACGTAAATTCTGAGTATCAAATAACCAATAAATTTCCATCATAGTTTGTTAGGTGCTCATCCAAAAGTTAATTTGATTGCCATTTAATAAGGTTCCTTACCACTTTTTCTTTTCCCAAGAAATTTTCTCCATAATCTATATAAGTAATAATTATAGACATATTTCATTCACCCTTGCTATGGCACGGGAATATACAGCTAGTTATACTCATTCAAGTCTCCACCCATCACAATCTGAGCTATCACCATCACCAACATGTCAATTGTAGCTATATGAAGTCAGCACAGGTAAACAGTCCGATATTATCAAGAAAAAGTCCTTCCAGTCATTTTATTGGACAGAAATATATAACATGTTAAGACATAAGACAGATCTTAACAAAAACATAAGTAACATACACAAAATAAAATGCACCTTCGTGCTTCATGGAAGTTTACCAGTAATTCTCTTATTAAGTGCAGCATAAACTGCAATTATACCAGAAAAATGGATAACTATGAAATTTTACCTTGAGATTTAAGAGCAGTAAATTATGGATATTCGAGTAGAAGTCTAAGTATATTCCACCATAAAACAATTTCAGGATGCAAGTATTAAAGAAAAAAGCTTTTCTAACAAGTTCATTCCAAGTCAGACTCTTACTGAAAGATGTTCCCAGAAGAATATTTTCCCACTAATGCCCTCTCAAGCGCTATAAAATTTCCAACAGAAGCTCACAAAAGGTATCAGCATCATGTCTCGCGTTCTCTCAGAAAATCTAAGCCTCAAAAACATATCCTAGGGCTTTTCATACCAGAATCAGATACGATATTGACGAAAAGAGCACAACAAGCATTACTGCTTTTCATCCATACATTAATTTATTCACGTTACTTTAACATGATCTCTCAGACACAGCTGAAAAACTAGAGTATGTTTTTGCTTTAAGGTTTGCATATGTTTGCCATTATAAACACATCTCTCTTATCATCCAAATAGTCCACTTCCAAAAACTACCCATTACGTGTACATATACTGCTCTCATCTGAAATCATTCGAGAATAATGTATCAGATGTTCTTTAAACTCTATATTCAGCGTAGCTTATCAAGTTTATTCTCTATTTATAATAAACTCACCAAACATTATCTACAAACACATGTGACTGTAATAGTCTCAATTCCTAAGGCCTTCCACCACATTAAAAGGTTTAAACGGTGTTAATAGTTACACTTGCTGTATGTTAATGATAGCTTGGAAAGGAAAGACTAAACATATTAATGACCAAAAAGATGTCCATCGAACCAATGAATCTGTATATTTGATTTATGAAAACAAAAAAAAAACCACAGTACTTCACATATGAATCAATTGAACTCATTTTGTTTCAGTTGTTCTTTTGTTGACAAAGACAAAGAAATCAATAGCTTGAAAGAAATTTGATATAATAAATACATACCAATATTGAACACAGCAAACTCCCTCTCAGTTACATTTGGCATAGCTACAAACCCAGCAGGCTCCACAGTAACGAGTACGTACGTCTTATCCTTAAGGGAATGAGGAACAGAGCCTTTAGAGCAGTTAAAACGCTATTACTGAAAGGAAAACATGCTATCTCTGATACCAACCAAGTGATTGACGTCAGCCTTAAAAATTAGCTTTTCAGTATTAAGCAATCTCCTCCTCAAACTGAAATTGTAGTCATGTTCCCCTTCCTGAAGTTGTATAGAAAAACTTGAAGGGACCTAATGAGGATCACCATGGGTAAGAATTGAGAAAATAATCAAGGAAAAGGCAGAAGCAAACAAACGAGATAAGTTACATACAGAAGCTGGATATGATATCTTTACTTCATACCACATGGATGGTTTGAGTCCACGTAGCAGGTAAGTACAATGGCCCTTTCTCAATGGAATGGTTACTCTTTGAAGCTCCTTTCCAACATCCAATATATGAATGTCACTACTGCAGAAAGTATTATGCAGTAACATTCTCATCTCATACCACAAAGGCCCTAAGCTTACATATTGACACAGAACACCTACTTTAAGAGAGAGAAAAAAGGCTTTAATTAAGAAATAAACAGACTTATACATAGAATCTTACACATTTTCTTTATCCATTGCTGCGCTGACAACGAAGACATGAAGGTGAACCAAAACACACCAATAATATGTCAATTTACTAGCCATGTGTGTCGTCTTGAAGTGATTATACAGGCATTAGCTGTTTCTCCCACTCAGTTAAGTTTGATAACCTCCCTCAATTATTTTGTCAATTGTATAATCCCAATGTGTCTACACAAAAAATGTAAGAAATATTACAAAAGTTCTCCCTAAAAGTAACAATGGTGACTAATAGAAGATATTAAAAGAAATCTTCACAAGGAAAATACTCTTATAGCATGATCTTGACAGGTAGTTTTTTATTATCAGTTGCTCATTTGAGTTTGTGTCCATGCGTAAACTCTATTAATCTGTTTAACAGAATATTGTATGAAACAAATCTTAAGAACGTGAAAAATAATACAGACCAGGTATTAATCACAAGAATATGTAGGTCGTATACTTTTGATCTACAGGCAGCCCATTTGCAAAACTATTTTTCTTATAGAAAATTAATTAATATGTCTAGCTGTTATACTAATCGAATGACTTACATCTCCATCAATGCACTCCACACTCGAACCTAGGTCTATTGGTCGTTCTCAACGTTTTATAAAGTAGTCCTCAAGAAACTCCAAATATGAATCACATGAAAAATCTACCCGACTGAAGCAAATGCTAACACTAATCCATAGTCCATTCTCATGCCATGGGTTTTACATTCTATTTTTCATGCTCACCAATAAACGCCTTGCGGTGAAGAACACAAAGCCGCACACGGCGTAGACAGCGAAATGGGATCCCAGGCATAGAAGAAAAAGACAACAGACAAGTAACCAATTTATAGATTTCATCTAAAATCGCCATTTCTGCCCAAAATTGGATGAAGTTAGCAGTGAGTTGATGACAACCCATGATTCCAATATAATTGCACCAGATTTCAAACTATGGCAACAAATGTAAGAAACAGATGTGTAACCAGAACAAGATCTCTTTTTTTTAAAAAAAAAAATATCTCAATTGAAGAACCGAGGAACGAAAAAGGAGAAATACAGACCAAGGAACTGATGGAGGTCGTGGAGAATGGAACGAATCGCATGTAGCCGCCCGCCCCAGCTCCGGCGCTGTCCAATCCAACGAATAAGGAACATCTCCGGGGCTCTGGCGAGATGGAGATATCGCGGCGAGAGGGAAGAGCCCACCATCTCACTTTGGCAATCGGGTCGGGTCGGGTCGCCTTTTTACCCTACGCGACCTATTCATGAGTGGGTTGATAATAATCCGACCTTACTTTTTAGATAATTTAGTATTTAAAAAATTAAAATTAATCTTTACATGGCTAAATTTTAATATAGATAAAGCTAATATAAGATTTTTAGTAATTTAATAATTTAAAAATTAAATTATTCAATATTAAACATATTTTATAATAGGTACATCGGGTTGGGGTTGGATTGTGCGGGTAATTCAGGTAATTACCCTACCCGACCCTATTTTAAATAGGGTAAAATTTTCAAACCCGCACCCAATCCTATTTTGCGATTGTGTCCGATCGGGCTGGGCAATTTTAGGGAGGTAATAAGGTTGGGTAAGTTTTTCCCAGCCCTAATCTCACTGACCCCACATTTGACGCACACTCTGAGCCGTGCGCTAGGGTATAATCGGCACAATACACCAAAGCACCATGGAGCCATCAATCTCATATATCGACGATACACATTATAAGTGTACATTTTAATAAATTAATGTCAACTGAGGCATACACAAGGAACAATTGAAGCGTACATAACGAGCAAAGAGGGCTCAGAAGGCCAATGGCCCTTCCCAAGTATGAAAGAGAAAGTTGGTCCCACTAATTGCCCTAATATTTATAGCAGTGTTGGGACAAATATGGGCCCCTTCCATCACCAAATTATTAAGGCACGCAACATTTTATTAATAAAAGAAAAATTAAAATCTTAGATTCCAACACCAATTCTGACGAGTCGCGTGATTAATGACACTTTTGGCCTCTCCTCACTTTTGACTTTATATAACATTCATAAATAGTTTATATGAATTATTCATTTAGTAATGTGCTAAAGCTTAGAAGAACGTTTCATTGAGAGCTAAGAATAACTATGTATGTTTTTTATAAGAATAAGTACTGTATGTTAACTCCATTGACTAAGTGGAAAAAAACCTGCTCTAATGCTTTCTACTTTGTGACTCATGAAGGATTGATTATTGTATTTTAACTCCAACAAAATAATTACAAATGGATTTAATGAAATGAAAGCATGTCAAGCACAATTTCACTAGATTTTTTCTTGAATAGTGTAAATTTCTATTTGAATGGTTATATTAATTTATAAGTTTTCTTTACTTCTACAAGTATAAGCTTAGTTTTATAACACATTTTGTTTTATAAATGGATTGGTAGATGTGGAGTCCCATATTATGTGAAATATAAAAAAAAATTGTGCTTTACTGGCTCCGTCCCTGTGCTCATGGTTGATTTTGAAAATCGACGGCTCTCGTAAAAGTGGCATACAAGGTGGCGTGGGCTGCCAGTTGTACCCAATAATTTTTCGTGCACTATAGCTGCTCTGCGCATGGCTCCCTTGCCTTCCCTTTCTTAACCTAAAGCAATTATTATCCACCTCATGCTTTCCGCCATCCATCGATCATTATAATCAACAGCGAACATGCATTAATTGTCTGCCCAAAAAAATATTTTACAGCATAAATTATTTTTTTTTTGACCGAGCACATAGTTTGATGGCAGATTTCCAGGTATTTGGCAGGTGGATAAAAAAATGCTTCCTTCTTGTCCCGTTGTCTTGAAAGTGACCATGACTCATGAGCAGGTCGGAGATCAGCTATCAAACTAAACCAAATCTTTTTTATTTTAATGCAAGAAAGTAAACGAAATCTTGGATAAGTACTAGCTAAACAACATGGTATGACCTGGTAATATCTTTTAAATATTAGGAGTATAAGTTGGTGAAACCAGTACAATCAACAAAGTCATCATTCACAAAAGGAAGCGAAGCAACTTGTGTACTTGCATTAAAAGCATATTGTAGTTGTTTAATACTCGTATTTGAAGTAATTTATAGGTAGTGTCTAATATAAAGGTAGGACATGCATTAGCCATATCCGATGAGGATACGTATACAATACCGATACAACTCTTGTTTTGGAGTATCCATGCTTCCTAAGTTCTCCTACCTCACTAACCCTCACATTGTCCAGAAGAGCACATTAACGGGGAGGGAGAGATGGTTTCCGGAGCCGTCAAGCGCAAACACTGGAGCCGTGTGCTCCAACTGCCAAGCGGTAAGCTGTGAGAGCATGGCTTCTTATTTCCTGTATTTGACCTGTACACTAGGGCTTCTTGTCCCGCTGTTTGAAAATGGTCATGATCGCTCATGAGCAAGTCAAAATATCTCTTTTTTTTTCTTTTAGCCAAAATACTAAACTAAATCACTACTTAGATAAACAACATGGTATGACCTGGTAATATCTCTTTAAGTATTGAGAGTACAAGAAGGTGAAGTCACCATTAATTGACCGGAGGAAAGAAGCAATTGTATGTATCTCACTCACTGTTTAAATAATTTGAACCTCCATTGGTCTCATTTTAGTTGTCCACATTTGATGAAATGAAATACTCCCTTTGTCCTAAAATACATTCCCCATCTAGACAATGTGTTTGTCCTAAAATACATGCCACATCTGGTAATTTATGCACGTGGGGTGACAGCACATGCAGGGGCGGACAAAAGAATTTTTGTCAATGGGGTCATAACTAACGCAATTCTAAATCATTCTTCTCTATAACAAAATAATTAGGCTAACAACAAAGGTGTACTAAAGTGAGGAACACAGAAAAACTAGACAAATATAAGTAATTATGATAAATTACTAATATGCAATACCATTTTATATCTTATTGACTTCACCTGCAAAAATTTCCACAAAAGATATACCTCAACGCCCAAACATCAATTGTCACATGTTAAAAAAATTAATTGGAGAAAAGAAAAAAAGATAATGATTCATCAACATATCGAGTAAATTTACCTTAACAAATAAAAAATTGTATTAATGCAATACAAAATTAAAAAATAGATTCATACAACTGAGAATAACAACTAACAATATAAGGAGAAGAGGAAGAAAAGGATTATATACCAATTAGATGGCAATCGTCCTTGACGAGATTTCATATTTTGGAAGAGTTCAATGATCTTCTCATTGCCAAGCTCTTTAAAAATGTCATTTTCAATGAATGTGATTAAATAATCACTCATCAACGCATCTCCTATTCGATTCCGTAGCTTGTCCTTCACAATATTTATTGCAGAAAATGCTCTTTCAACTGTTGCAGTTGCAGCTGGAATTGTTAATGCTAACTTTAGAAGTAAATAAACCAATGGAAATCGTAATTTTTTTTCTTCTCCACCATTTTTTTTGTAAGATTAGAAATCTCAATCAAGTTGGAGAATTCATTATCTGACCGCATGTCCACAATATAAACATCTAGCTGATTGTGAAGTCTTAAGATATCCATTGTAGAAAACTCACGTAGATAACTTTGAGCAAAGCTTAGTAATCTTTGTTTGTCATAGGCTGAGAAAGAATCATTTGGATCAAGACATGCTATACATAGAAGCAATTCTGTACTCTCTTTCGTGAAACAACTATTTAGCTCTTGGAGTTGCATATCAATAGTAGTGAAAAACAAGTCAACATAATAATAATAGAAGTTCGTAATTTTTTCTTCACATCGTGGCCTTCCTAGCGCTATTTACTTGTCATCCGTAGAAGGAACATCTATATCATGTTTGTTATAAAATATAGAAATGAGCGTAAGCTGAAGCACATATAAGCTTTTTCCTTATAATAAACTAGAAAGTTACCACTCCAATCTATAGTCTTGTAAGTTATTATTCCATCTCGATGAAATGAACACATTCTAGAAAAGTGAGAAAGAAAATAAAGCCTTCAAGATTCAAATAGAAAATAAAAGTTTATAAAAACCTTACCTTTGGAGATTGAAGTACTACCAAACCTTCATCAGAAGCTAAATATAGGAGGAGAAAGATGAAGGCTTGACGGATTTCTAGAATTTCTCCTCTTCTCCCCCTAGACTCGATCGAGAGGATGCCAATCGTTGCAGCAACACTCTCAACACAACAGACAGTGAGGGTGGCGGGTGAGATTTTGCCGACGAGGGTGCCGAGGATGGCGATAGCAATCTGGTGGGATTGGGCAAGGGTGATGGCTTTGAGGGCGTATAGGGCGGGTGCGTGATAGGAGACGGCAAGGATATCAGAAGGGGTGGAGTGGATGATGCCGAGGGAGGCGGCGGAGAGGGCGACGGAGTTGAGGAGGAAGCAACAGGCGGTAGGCAGCAACCACCCGATAGGGCTTTTAGGCAGGGATGGGTCATTAGGGTTTTTTTAGATGGGTCAGATTGGGGTCAACCCATTTTTCCATTGGGGTCATTTTAACCCAAAACCCATTGTCTAATCCAATGGCCATTTTTCTATTGGAGTAGTGAAAAAATCCAAAATCCACTGGGGTCATCTAAACACAGACCATTACACGTAGATCCATCCCTGCGCACATGGGAGATATAACACATTTCACAATACCCTTATACTATTATACTATCAGAAGGAGACTCACCATAATCTATGTATTTCTTAAAAACAAGCCTCTTAACATGTGGCAAGTATATTTAAAGATGGAGGGATCATTTTTTATATATAAAAAACTATCATTAAGCAAACACTAATAGGCAGAGGTCCCCCCACTCTATTAGGCACCCGCTAGGTGTGATTATGGTGTAAGCGGGTTCGGCTATTGCGAGCTAGAAGTAGGCCCGAGCCCTAGCCTTAACAACTAGTCCTTCTGCCCTAGCGCGACCATACCACTAAGCTAATTCCAAAAATCTGGCCCCTAGCCCTAAGAAGGCTTAGATCGGGCTGCGGGCTTTCGGGCTTTTAATTTGGCATTACTATTTTTAAAAATTATAATAAATCTACGTTTACATCACTACTTCAAATACATATACAAACAGAAAATAATTTAGACTTTCGTCCAATCAAGCCCCTCATAAATAGATGAAGCTTTCACTAGTCTGTTCTAAGCATTAATATACTTTCGACGACATAGCTTGTAAACTATATAAAAAAACATAGAAGAGGAGATGCATCTGCAGAGGGTTAGGATTTTTATCTACGGGGAGGATATGTTGTGAAAATGTCCCTCCCATATGTTGGTCATGGTTACAAAAAATTAGGGGGGGTAAATTAAAAGAATGACTATGCGGGACTTTGGTCGGGTCGGATCGGGTTAAATGCATTTTTGGACCATGGCTCTTACCCGACCCTAAAATGAGCCGGCTTTGAATTTTGAGGCCCGACCCAGCAGTAGGCCTCAAATTTCAGGCCTAGCAGTTTTGCGGGCTGGGTAGGGCTGGGCAGACGGGCTAGCCCGTAAAAGTTGCACCCCTAGGTGTTATATCCCGATTTGGCCGATATGTGTGATGGAAGGTCCTTGTACATGCCCCTTCTAGTTGGGTTGTGACATGTAAGGATTTCTTTTTTCTTCTTTCTTTTTGGTACAAATGAGAAGTATAATATAATGGGTCAAATATTCTTTTCAAACAAGGCTTACTAAAATGGGAGATAAGAGTTCACCACCTCATGGTTTAACCACCGCACCCTCACACCCCATAGGCAGAGGGTGAACATCCAGAGCCTGTAGCTACACGGACCACAGACTATGGACATCCACTGAACGTGATGGGGTGGGCAGGCTAAGGGACCATTTGGGGCGTAAAAAATAAAAAACATCCACTCCCAAAAATCCACCTTTTTCAGATCCAAATAGCCTCTAAATTGTGGGGTGGAGAACTACTCATCCTAAAATGGGAAGAAAGAAGACTATTGGAAAAAACAAGTCCCACCATGTGTACTTTAGGCAGCGCCATATGAATCTGGCGAGTCACGTGCTCTTAGGTGATTTGCATTACGTGAGAGCACGTGGTTGGCTGATGTCGCTTCACCAGGGGGTCCGGACTCGCACTATATGATTAACATGTCGGGTCCTGCATGGATCTTCCCACAATCACCTGGTTTAAATGGTAACCAATGCCCTGGTAATTTCCCCTGCCATGTAATTGATTCAATTATACAATTATAATTTGCAATATTAGATAATGCTACTCCCTCCGCTCCATATTATTTTCTACCATCCAAAAAATTTGACAGCATTTGGAAAATTACGGATCCTCTGTTAGGTGACTGAATTTGCCATATAGGCCAGTTGATCTTCATGAATGTGCATTTTACGGGGGTAAGCGGAGGCTTGACACATTATGGGCCCACATGCCAATAAAATTAACTCATTTTCAAATACTGCCAGGATTTTTTGGACTGGAGGGAGTAATAGTCATTCTGAAGAAAAAAAATAAGACTATTAATACGGGATGGATGGAGACATGTACACATGTCCGAGTAACTAGTACTAGCCAATAATCCTGCCCGTGTACCCGTTCAAGTGACTTCGTGCTCTCCATGTCAATGTTTATCTTTGCAATTTAATCATTCTTATATTAATAATAGTAAGGTGCAACAGTCAACTACTTGCAGGAATAAAATGAATGCTGCTGACCTCTTCAAATGGTGTCTTCTTTATAATCAACATTTCCTCAACTCTTATAATTCAACTGTCATATGACCCCAAGTTCAGAGTTCAGAACTAGAAGCAACTAGGCTGGCAAGGAACTAGGAGCTGGTTTTAGACTCCAGGCATCAAGGAAATCTATGTCGGTAAGACCTCCCTTCTTTCTCTTCAAGACTCTCATGGCTTTAGATCTACACATGTATTCTCAATCTTGAGGCAAGCTTTAATCATCAAAGAATTATATATTCTCTGATCTTTTCCTTTTGTAATATTCAAATTCCATCAAATGACGACGTAGCTTGATAAAGAGATGGAGCTGTGGTGTTGAAACACTCGATGATTGAGCATACAGGAAGGGTGGATCACTGGTAGAACAACATGACATACTTGAGCATAGTGAAGTTTCTTAGAAATAGGAAGAGTAACAGGACAAGTGTGCTCAAGATGTTGATAGGGCCAGCCATTTATAGCTGAGACTATTATTTGTGACAATTTCTTGAATCATTATAGGACTTTTTCAGTGGCAATCTGTTGAGTAGTTATTCCATTTATATCTTATATCTTTGCTGGTAACTATCGTTGAAGTTCGATTAGAGTTTCCACTTTTATGCAGTTTTGTGATGCAAGATGTATAAATCATTCTCTGTGTGTGTGTGCCAATTATGTTCTCATATAAAAAGAGGGAAACGCCAACAACGAAAAAGATCATCTAGCTTTTCCAGTCATGAATGTCATGCCAGAAATTGATTGTTAGGGAACATTCACATTTTATCAGGAAGTGTTAAAGTTTGTTTTTGACAGTATAATTATAGTTCTACATGATAGATATGCTCAAAGAGAGCAGTTTACTAATTACATTTTCTCTAAGCAGCTGACCGAGGAAAAGGATACTATTTGTGTTCTTGCTAAGTCCATACTAACATCAATATCTGATGTCACCAAACTGGTACCGAGCGTAGGATATGAGCAGGAGAACTTCATGGAGATAGGATGTTATCTACAAAGAACGTCCCCAGCTGTAATGGAGTTACAAACAACTTCAAACGTTCCACCAAATGCAATTGAAATCCTGAACTCACTTTATAAGAATGTTGAAACGGCCAAAGAACTTGTCATGAAATGCAAGAGTCGTGACATTTCAATTACAGGTTCGGGAAGGATTATAGGAGAGCTGGAGGGTGTAATAAGAAATATTGGAGAAAGCCTAAGCTTGATACCATCTTCAGCATTTCAAGGCCAAGAATTTGCAGAATGTGCAGTTCGATCACTGTCACGAGAAATGCAGAATGCCAACATTCAAACAGGAAAGTTGGAAAAATATGAATGTGAAGATAGTAACACATGCTTCGAGGCTATTCAAAGGCAAGAAGAAAAAGAAATGACAGAAAGTGATCTTTATTCAATTCAAGCTGAATATTCAATGGATTACTCTTTAACTGTCGCAGATGTAGAAAACAAGGAGATGCCCCGCTTAATAGATTTTCTGAGGGGGATGAGCTATGGAAAGCAAGTAAGTTATGGAAGTACTAGCCAAGCGTTGAAAACAGTGCCACAGGTAGCAGAGTACATGGAGCCTCTATATGAGACATTTTTCTGCCCATTAACCAAAATGATAATGGACGATCCAGTCACAATCGGAAGTGGAATCACATATGAAAGGAAGGCAATAATAGAGTGGTTCAATAAATGTGAAGAAGGGTCACAGGATATTCATTGTCCCGCAACGGGGCAGAAACTAGAGAGTCGATCCATAAACACTAATCTAGCCCTGAAGATCACTATTGAGGAGTGGAAGGAAAGGAATGAAGCTACTCTAATTAAGGCGACAAGAGCTGCTCTATCGCTTGCTAGTTCTGAGAGTATGATAAGAGAAGCACTCAAAGATTTGCAACATCTTGGCAGGAAGAAGAAGTATAATAAGGTTCTGATGAGAAATGTCGGTATAATACCCTTGCTCGTTCAATTTTTGGAGCATGAAGTTAGAAAAGTGAGGTGTGAAACACTTGTGACACTAGAGCTACTGGCAGAGGAGGATGAAGAGAGCAAGGTACAATGAAGAAGACATAGTATCTTTTCTTTGAAATTTCCGAACATTTTTAGAAGTGGATTTGATTTATGTTTTGCAGGAAGTGATTGCCCAAACAAAGGCAATTTCAACAACAATAAAGATGCTGTCCAGCGATTATCCACCAGAGAGGCACTTGTCTTTGTTATTCTTACTAGAGCTTTCCAGATCAGACCAATTATGTGAGGAGATAGGATCAGTGGCTGGGGGAATTTTATTGCTGATCACTCTAATGTATAACAAATCTGTAGATGCATTTGCTGCGGAGAAAGCAGATGAAATCCTGAGAAACTTGGAAAAATGCTCAAATAATATCAAGATCATGGCCGAGAATGGCCTATTGGACCCTCTACTGAACCATCTTGTTGAAGGTAAATTCTTGCATCTAGTTTGTGATTCTATATCAAAGTTTTAACCATGGAAATGTTAAAGCATGAAGGATTCAAGCATAAGTGAACCTAGACAATTTTCCGCAAGTTCACTTAATTACTTGCATCTATTTTGTAATTGTATTCGTAATTTCTTTTTGTCTTATGACCAACATAAGCTTGATTTATCTATCTTTATGCTTGGCCCAATGATGCAGCTAGTGAGGTATTAACCGATCGAGGCACGTATATTACTAGTTGAAAACTATTTCCAACCTCCCTCTTTGGCCATCTTTTGCATTTGTAGGCCACCTGGAATTTCTGGAGGGGCTCCCTCTCTGAGGGTAAAGCCCTAAAACGAAAAAACATAAGCTCGACTTATTTACATTACAATTAAACTACCTATATTTTCAGCATGTTTGAAAACCATTGGATTGCAAAACAGGAGTTGAGGACATACAGATGGAAATGGTGAGCTATCTGGGAGACACTGTCCTTGGGCGAGATACAAAAACTTATGTGGCTGAAAGAGCTTCCAGCACTCTGATCAAAATGGTCCATAGTGGAAATACTTACGCACGCAAGGCTGCGTTCAAAGCTCTGGTCCAGATTTCATCTAACCACCCAAACAACAATATACTAGTTGAAGCAGGCATTGTACCGATCATGGCAGATGAGATGTTCACAAGGAAAATTTACAACGAGCCCATGGATTCAAAGGAGGAGTCAGCTGCAATCCTAGCAAACATACTTGAGTCAGGAACTGATCCTCAAACACTCCGAGTCAACTCACATGGGCATACCATGGCATCTGATTATGTTATATATAACATGATCCACATGCTAAAGAATTCAGCACCTGATGAAACTAGTATACATCTCATCAATATTCTTCTTTGCCTTACCAAATGTACCAGGGCATTGGCCAGTGTTGTATCAGTCACCAAAGAGACAGATGCAAGCTATAAGCTGATAGAACTCATCGATTCCGAGCACGAAGATCTTGCAGTGGCATCAACAAAGCTACTTATAAATCTTTCACCCAACATGGGCCACACTATAGCAGACAGGCTATCCAAGACAAGCGGGCAACCGGAGTGCTTGGTGAGGAATCTTGATACCAATAGCATCAAGGAGAAGCATGCAGTATGGGCAACTCTTTTGTCTAAACTCCCTCATCAGAACCTCACACTGAATATGGCTCTTCTACAGAATGATAAAGTGCCCATGATCATACGAAGGATCCATGATGTTGCAAGAGGTGAGACAAGAGCAAGCAGGTTCAATGCTGCTTACCTTGAAGGCCTAGTGGGTATGTTGGTTAGATTCACCACCACTTTGTATGATGCCCAAATACTGACACTAGCAAAGGCTAATAACTTGGCCTCACTCTTCACGGAGCTTCTTATGAGAACAGGAAGTGATGAGGTTCAAAGACTAGCTGCAATTGGGCTGGAAAATCTATCATCCGAATCTATACATCTCTCCAGACCACCTACAATTAAGAGACCCAAATATAATAAAATCTTGCCCAAGTGTTTCATACCATTCAGGACAAAAGAAATGAGAATCAAGTTATGCCCAGTTCACAGAGGGCAATGCTCTTCACAAACAACCTTCTGTTTGCTTGACTCTAGGGCATTAGATAGGCTCTTGGCATGTCTGGATCATGAGAACCCAGAGGTGGTGGAGGCTGCTCTGTCAGCAATATGCACCCTATTGGATGACAAAGTGGATGTGGACAAGAGTGTGAGTGTGCTGAGTGAGGTGAACACCATGCAACATGTGCTGAATGTGTTGAGGGAACACAGGCAAGAAGGGGTGTGGCAAAAGTCATTTTGGGTGATTGAGAAGTTTATAGCAAAAGGGGACAAGTCCATCAGTGATATATCAAGTGATAGGTTGTTACCTGCTACTTTGGTGAGTGCTTTTCACCATGGAGAAGGCAGCACGAAGCAGATGGCTGAAAAAATCTTGAGATACTTGAATAAGATGCCTAATTTCTCTAGCAATGTAGCCGTTAGGAATTAGGAGATAGAGTTTGTCATTTGCATTGAACACATGCTATATTTGATATATAGCGCAATGTACATATTCTTTTTGTTCAAAAGAGAGCAATGGTAAATGGTTATAGAGAACCTTAGCAATATAAGCTCTTTATAAAAAACTTAAACTGATATTCCAATATTATGTGGAGGATGCTCTTTAATTCTTACAACAGATGATTGACTTTCTCCTTTTTTTTAACAGACGATGAACTTTCAAAGAAAATAGCCGCCAAAAATAAATCTGGATACTCAATAAACATATAAATGAACCTATGATCTTTATATTTTTATGTTTACTCGGTAAGATTGACACTCTCACAAGCTATATGCCAATGAGATCGACCCTAAGACCAATTTGGAAAGTAATTTTCAATATTCCATCACTAAAAGTAATTCAAATTTCTTGTTGGAACATCAGTAACTAATGTATGGATTAATCTGTATAAAGTATATGAGTGTTTTTTTTTTCTGCGGAAGCTTTTACCTTCAATATGCCATCGCTAAAAGTAGTCAAATTGCCTTTTATTTTCTAACGATTTTGCTGGTAAATTTCTATAGCAATAACATCCTTTGAGGAAGGATGATACTTCTTTTACTTATGCACGCACAGCTACATTCGAAGCTCTGTCATAGATTTCATTTTACCACCTAGAAAGTAGAAAGCAAAATACTAGTCGACACAGGCCAAATCAATGCGTTTATGTATTCTTTGATCTGTTTCTTTTCGTAAGATTGAAAATTCCATCTGATGATGTGGACATAGTTTGATAAAGAGTCAACAAGATGTTAAAGCACTCTTCTGAATCTTTGTACACAAAGATAGAGCTTTCTATTCAGTCCCTTGATGATTGACCTCAATGGAAGGGGATCACTGGCATTGTAACCTGGCATACTTGAGCATAGTGAAGTCTCTTTGACGTAGGAAAAATCAGGACCAAGCGTTCACCATAAAAAGGACATTTCGTATCAAGAATATGCTAGCCACATAGCGATCCAGCCGCAGGGGCACAGGGCAAGATATTGGCAACGGGTGTCAGGGAGCCTTGTCTCGGCGGCACCTCCATGGCGATTACTCCTTGGCAGGCTTCTGTCTCCATCTTCCTCCCTCCTTGGGTTGGCATCTCTTTACTGGTTCTCCAATTTGGTCTCGGGCAAATGGAGTGAAGTGGCTGATCCTCCCTATCGGCATACTCAATGTACCTCCTGGTTGGTTGGTTGAGGTCCTAGTTTATCCAATTGGCGTTTATGTTATGGTGGGGGTAAGCACTTCTTCGTTCTAAATGACTATATGTCAATGCTGGTTGTCTTTGGATTCTTGATTAGTTCAGAGTTTGCCAAGAAGGTTCTTCAGGATTCAAAAATCTAGTGAATGGGGCCTCTGAAGACTAGCAAGTTTTCTCCATCATCGTTCTCTCATGTTCTTAGAGCTGTAAACAGCGTTGTTCATCATGTTGCTACTTGCTAGGCTTGGGTACTCAAATGGCTTGGAGAAATAATGTGCCGTCTAAGCCCGTCTTCTTCAAGCTTTTCTCTATTGTATGATGTTGCTCCCTAGCAAATGTTTCTGGAATGAATTGGGGACATATTAATCAATTAGGGACAGATTAATGAGATGATTCTTTTATAAAAAAAGAAAGCTGATACAATTAGTCATTTTATACCTGATACCAATATTTTCTTCCCGGATGGTCTTTATTCAGCTCCTTGCATGACAATTCATTTACTAATTCAGTTGGGTTTTTTACCTCGTCGTGTGAAGGTCGTACTTGTTTTGACTTCCCTCTCACGATGTAGAGAGACACTTCGAGGTTAACCCACTTTGACGTTAAGTATAAGTTATTAAAATAAATAAAGATTTATTTATAAAAAATAATTCTTCTGAAAAGAGAGTTCTTTTGAAAAAAAAAAGATGAAAAGAGGAAAATACTATAACTTTGAAGGAGTTTTACAAATTTAAAAAGAAGGTTTGTTGGAGGAAGAATGAGAAGGAAATAAAGAGGCTTTTGAAGAGCATTGCATTAAAATAAATCATAGGCGATTTATAATAATCCTTCCATCACTATTTTTTGTGTATTCCATGTAAGAGTGAAATTTCTTCTTACCTTGTAAGAGAGTTTTTACCTTTGAATGTTGATGTAATCTCTACTAAAATAGAGTGTATCCAAAGTTAATAATAGTGAATTTGATCTTTAGACTTTGTGGCCGTTGTTTTAGCGGTGAATCACGTTAAATTTATATCTCTTAAGTGTTCGATGAAATACTTATTTGTTAATAATGTTTTATGTGTAATAACTTATGCATCTTACATCAATGGGGTATAGAAGACTCACTTACATAAGAAGTGTGTGTGTGATTATATTTCTTGGAGTTTTTTCCATATTACCTGGCGCCAAAGTTCATATTCCCATATTACCAGGTTTTTCCCGTGAAATCTCATATGACCCGGAATCTGGACTTGATGTACCCAAAATGCCCTTTCTTCTATTTTTTCGTGTTAACACTGTGCGAAGAGGCGTGTTGTGTACAACACGAAAAGAGGGTGAAGTTCTCCGGCGATTTACATCGGCGACGTCACCGGCGACCGGCGAGTTGGAGCGGCGATTCAACCGGCGGAATACACGGACGAGTTCGAGCCTATTCGCGTCCCCCATCTCGATATCGAGCTGCCCCCCTACTGGATTTCGACGACACGACTGAGGGAGAGTGGACAAAGGCGGCGATTTGAAGCGCATCCGTCGGGATTTCTGATCTTCAACCTTCAGAAGACCCCCGCGGCTCCCTCCGCCTGCATGCAACAGGCGGATTGACCGGATTGAGCTTCGGTTGACGGCGAGGAAGACTGTGAAAGGCACCTGCGAGGAAATACACACATACAGACGACTAAACTGCGGTAAGTTACAACTATCCTTACTGATTTTAGTTTCATAAGGTCCGACATTTGAATTTTTAATTTTTACTATGAACTATAAAGTCGTGTCTATAGTAGACACGACTGTGTATTTAGTCGTGTCCGCGACGACACGACTTTTATATTTTCGTGTTGCACCGAGGACACTTTTCTAGTGACCACTATACCTCACTCCTTGCAGATGGATAAAAAAAGAGATGAGTCTATGGAGGAAATACCATCGGAAGAGGAGGAGGATCATGATTTTGTCTTCGCACCTCGGCAGCGAAATCAGAGGGGCAGGAAAAGGAAGGCTCCGATGGACCGACCAGTGAAGAGAACATATAATGCGCGACCGGCGCTGAAGACGTGTTGTCAACCGGGAGCGATGAAAAAGTGTGCGGCCCTCCTACAGCGTCACCAAATATGTGCCCAGGTGATCAAAGAGGCTGGTTTCGCTGTCATTTTTGAAGGTGAGGACGTTGTTGTATCTCGGAACCTCCTCGACCATTTGGTCAGGTACTGGGATGAGTCGGCGAAGGTCTTCAATATCAAGGGTAGGAGGCTACATTTCACAGAGGAAGATGTTGCCCTTATCACCGGATTGCCCGCAAAGGGCGACAGAGTTGAGGTCCTCCCCTCCTTGACACGCCGACCGGAAGGTCCATTCTTCAGAAAGTACTTCGCCGCGAGGAGAGCAGACATTCCACACATTGAGGAAATGATAGACAAGCTTAGCGCGGGCGAACTGAAGATGGAAGAGGAGGACATTGCGAGGATGATCATCTGCCTCCTCTTCTGCACGGTGTTGTTTCCACACAGCACTAGAGCGGTTCATCCCTCTTTGTACCGTTACATTGACGACCTCCCAAGATTGAGGTCATACAATTGGGCTGGGGCTATACATAAAATGTTGGTTTCTGGTATAACCCATACCAGCCGCCTAGTGGGAGCGAGATCGCAAGGAGAGTGCCTGGACGGTGGATGCCTAAATGGCGCCGCATATGTCCTTCAGGTATGTAGCAATCATAGTCTTCCATCGGGAAAAAGTCTTATACAATACCACTATATATATAGTCGTGTATGATAGAACGTCTATTATAGAACACGACTACGTATATAGTCGTGTTCTTGACGACAGGACCATAGTTCAATTCGTGTTGAACTTATAGCCGACTAAGGCAACCGCGCATTGTTATAATGTTTTCATCTGTTTAATATACAGATTTGGTTTTTCGAGCACACGACAATCTTCCATCCTGTCATGGGCCCTACCAGCCCACGGGCGAAAAGATGGCCAGGAAGTGGGGCCCTCATTACAGAGGTGAAGAAAGGTGCACAGAAGAAGCACCGCATGGCCGACTATTGGACGGGAGTGTTCCACAATCTTCAAATAGGGGAGGAACTCGTCGACGTAATTAGCCCCATGGCCGGAGAGGCATATCTCCTTGCTTCATCAACCTCAGGGCCCCATCCTCCACGACGGCAGAGGCCGGAGAGGCCGGAAATGAAGAGGGCTCCCAACCAACCTGCGTCCACTTCCTCGAGGACGGCTGCCCAGTCGACTGCAACTGCAATGGGCCGATTGGAGGGTGTCCTTCAGGGCATACAGTCACTAATAGAGATAGCTCTGTCTTCCTATGAGGAGATGGGAAGGAGAGTCGGACCTCTGCGAGAGATTCTCCACTCTTTGAAGTCCTCTGCCGCCTCAGCGTCAATGCTGTTAGAAGGTCAGATCATTGAGCATCCGAAGGAGGAGATGACTGACGAGCCGACGAAGGAGCCGAAGAAGCGCCCCGAAATGGAGCGAAAGAAGTCATCGGTGCATCAGATGGAGCCGAAGAAGCGGCTCCAAATGGAGCCACAATCGTCATCAGTGCATCAGATGGACCCAATGAAGCGGCCCCGTGAAAAGGAGCATAAGAAGAACACTCCTATTGGTATGCGGACAAAGGAGCTGGCAAGGAAGTCACATCTGGATTCGACGAAATGGGGTAAAGGTAAGTTGTAGACGATAATTTATTTTTTCTTGCCCCATTATACACGACTACTATATTTGTCGTCTTTCATCATACACGACTATGTGGTTTATCGTGTTTCATATAACACGACTATGTTTTTTATCGTGCTGCTACTACTGACATGAAGAAGTAAAATGTCATTTTAGCTCCCATCAAACGCGCGGATGAGGAAGACAAGATTGAACGGGCTGCAAAGAGATCCTCTGCCAAGATGTTTTTGAAGAAGCTCCAACCAGAATTCAAGGAAGATATGGAGCGTGCAGAAGTCGAGTCCCGTCCGACGTACAGACAGGACCTATTCCCCCTGGTGTAGTGATAAGGAAGCGAATGAGGACTGTCTCCTCCGGGGAATTGCAGCGGATTAGAGAAGAGGACCATATACGGAGAATGGCGGAGGAGCAGCAAAGAAGGAATAGGTCCCCTCAGCCGAAAGCCGACTCCGAACAAACCATATCCGATCAACAAGCGACCTCCATCATCGATGAGGTCATCTCTTCCATACGGCAGTCGGATATCGAAACCGTCAAGGAGGAGGTGAAGGAGGATGTGAAGGGCGGGGACGTCGAAGAGGAGGAGGTGAAGGCGGATGTTCTGGAGAAGGAGACGAAGAAGGAGGAGGGGAAGGAGGAGGAGCCGAAGGAGGAGGAGGGGAAGGAGGAGGAGGTGCAGGCGGACGAAGAGGCGATGAAGGAGGAGAAGACGGAGGAAGTGAAGGAAGAGGAGGCTGAGGAGGAGAAGGCGAGGGAGGAGGAGGAGGTCGCGGAGGGCACTGGCTTAACCGCATCACAGCCGGTTGACGTCGATGTCCTCCTAACCCCTCAGAAGTCTAAGTCTGTAATTGCTCTCCCCGACAACTATGCCGATTCGGAGTTATGCTTCGACATGGGGGTATTGTTAGAGCGGGATAGAGTGGCAATAGATGGATGGATCGCCAATCCGAGGAAGGCTTATCCAATCCCAACGCTATGTGATGATGACTATTTATCCCTCCTACAAACAACAGAAATAAACACCAATGTAAGTAAACCTATGCTCCTCATATCTTTTTGTAGACGTAAAGTGGGTATTCGAAGACACGACTTTGCGCGTAGTCGTGTCTATGAAATACACGACTATACACATAGTTGTGTCTATCGCGGACACGACTAGCATGAAAATCGTATATATAGAATAATCGACTTTTAATTGGAAGTTGTATGTTGCCTTACCGAAGTGTAATGACTCCTGTGGATGTTTTCCATAGGTTATAGATGCGTTTTTAAGTCTGTTGAGCCAGCGCAATGAGAGAAACCCGATGAAATATCCGTGGGCATTTTTTGGTTGCCACGCATTCAAAGAGATATTCGACAACGTAAGTGTTCCCTGCATAAGGAGTGATGAGTAATTAAGTATGATATTACGAGCATCGTTGTCTAAATCTCTTTCGCTTTCGCAGGAGCACCAGGAAGGGGGAAATAATGCCAAATTGGTTAAAAAGCTCGGGAGGATGCTGGACGGCTTGAACAGGAACATGTTCTACGCATTTTTCCCAATCCGCACCGGCTCCCACTTCTGCCTCGTGTATGTCCATTTCCCGCACTGTGTATGGTGCTTCTACAACCCGCTGTCTGGCAGATCCCAATTATATCCGCATCACAGAAAAGCTGCTGACAAATTCACGCAGTTCATGAACGTCGTGATGGCAGGCAAGCTGGGGTGGTTTGGTTTGCTAGACTGGAAGATGACTCAGATATCCAAAGCGCCGTGGCAACAAAATTCGAAAGACTATGGCATCTTCATCATGATGTACGTCGCGCATTTGGCGTCCAATGTGAACCCCCCGGAGTTTGATCAGTCCACAATCACACGACTGTGGCGACCAGTCATCGCTTCAACCTTGATTCGGGGGGTTATTAACAGCGAGTTTGACGACGATTCCGGACAAGGCACAAAAGATGCTGTCACAGTTGCGGGTTTTTTGCGGCTTCCGGATAAAGAATAACTTCAAATTCATTTTATTCACATTATTTTAATGTACAAAGTTCATTTGCTGTAAATACCGTACTCTTTCACTGTCCAAAGTTCATTTTAATGTACAAAGTTCACATACTTCCAATTCTTTTTTTGACTCATACCAGATGTAGACAAAATATCGCTAGCATGAATGTGAATACGGCCTTCATGCAACAGGTTAGTTTCATATAATCGTCTCTGATGGAAAACGACTACGCATATAATCGTCTCTGGTACAACACGACTACGTATATAATCGTCTTTGATTGAACACGACTTTATATGTAGTCGTGTTTCACAATACACGACAGTATAGAAGTTAATTTGGGTAGGCCGTCTGCGCTATACAAGAATTTGACTAGATCCTAAGTGAAGAATGGTGGGGGCTGAGGTAAGCCGGAGCGGCGTACATCCGCTATCTCGCTCGTAGACAGTTTGCCTTGTTGCGGAAGTTTTCGTTTCCTGCGCGTCCGATGTTCTTTCGGAACGGGGCTTTTAGTGCACTTTGTACGGTTGTGACCAACTTCACGGACAATTCCCACATTTCGCACGTGGCCTTGCAGGTGGATCGGGCTGTGACTCAATTCTCTTTGTCTTTCTCCTGCCCTTCTTTGGAGCTTCAAGCCTTGGCGGTTCGCATTTAAATAATACACCGTAATTTCCCCACTGACTTCTGTCTAAAGTAGGGAACACTACTTCTTCGTATGTGCTGCGGTACGTACTTGCGCAGTACCACTTCTCACAATATTCTACCGCTTCCAGACTCCTCTCATCAATACATGCCATGGCGTGCTTGCACGGAAGTCCCATGCTCTGGAAGAAGCCGCATGTGCATGTTCTATTCGTAAGGTCAACAACATCCTGATGCGAAAACATGAACAACATCAGTATTTTAGAAGGATACTCGTGTCGTCGAAGACACGACTGTATGAGTAGTCGTGTCTTCGACGACACGACTTTGTTATAGTCGTCTCTTACAGAAAACAAATTTATGCTTACCACATGGTATAAAGATGTCACTTCAAACTGCCGTAATGATAGCGGTTGAACTCGAACTGTTCCAGCACTCTGATTCCTCATCTGATTGATATGATTCTGTGCATATTTTGTTAACGGAGTCGGTAGGCCGTCTGCCTCTATTCGGCGTCTCTGAAAATGGACGCTTGTGGTCGCCCGCGTTTGCTCAATCAACCGAGTTATTGGCCAAAACCTTGCCTTTAGAAGCATATTATTTACACTTTCTGACGCGTTCGACGTGAGAGTGCCGTACCTTTTACTCGGATATTCTACGTTCGCCCAATGTGTTTTCGGAATATTGTCAACATATTTCCAGGCCGCCTCATTGTGTTCCTTCATCTTCTCCATCGTAGCGTCGAATTCTGGTCTCCTGAAGCATTTTGCAGCTCGGAATAGGAGTTCCTTCAGGTACTTATCCTTCCAAGTATTAAGCATATTTGCGGCCATATGCCGTAGGCAAAACCCATGGTGAGCCTCGGGAAAGACATCGGCGACCGCTCTCAGAAGGCCCTTCTGTCTATCAGAGACAATCGTGTCCAGGGATGCCGGGGGGTCCGTAAAGATAAAACATTTAAGTAAGGTGAGGAACCACGTCCTGTACAAGTGAGAGACAAGCATATTAAACATAGAATGCTTCAGGTTGTTACAAGGTCGTCTATAAGCAAAAGACGACTGTATGAGTAGTCGTGTTATCGACGACACGACTGTGTGCCCAGTCGTGTCGTGCAAAACACGACTACGTATATAGTCGTCTTTCTTGGTTCTAAACTTACCACGTTTTGATATTCTCTTTATCCACAATTGCATATACAAGACACATTAATTGTTGATTGCCGTCGATTGCTGTAGCAACCAATAATACTCCAGGGTACTTTCCTTTTAGGAATGTTCCATCAAGCGTGAGCAACGGTCTCAGTGTTCTTCGGAATGCTCTCGCAACCGGGCCGAACATCCAAAACACACGTCTGAAGTCGTAGCCAGCTAGCTCAATTGGGATATCAGGTATATCAGCTGATCTTTCGATGACCACATGTGTACCTGCGTTAGACCGCTCTAATTCCCTTCCGTAATGTGGCAAAATACGATAAGCGTCTTCAGGGTTGCCATCGATCAATCAGATCAATTCCTCTTTCGCCCTCCATGCCCTTTTATAGTTGACTGTGACGCCCCAATGCTTCTCAATGTATTGTTGGATATTTGAGATTTTTATGGAGTTTGAATCCTTATGGAGGCCATGACACTTCCTCGCAATCCAGAGGTGAGAAGCCAATGGATGATCTTTCGAACTTAGAGAAGTGTCACATGTATGCCGTTCTTCCCTCCTTGTTACGCTGACTCCATCAAGTCTGTTCGACGCTCGTATGTACCACTTGCACCCCGAAACCTTGCAACTTGCAGCGAATGTGTCCTTGCTCTCATCCGCTACTTTGAACATGAACTTCCTCTTGATTGCCAGATCAGTTAGAACCATCTTGAACTGTTTGACGCTTTCGAATCTAGCCCCTAAGGTAAGTTGTGCCTCGTAGTCTTCTGCTTGCAAACTTCCGGTCAACATCGTCTCCTCTTCACAATGTTTTGAAGGACCGGCCTGTGCAGAATAGGTACCCCAATCCCAACCACCATCACCCTCAATATTGAGATAGTCATCGTCCTCCGACGCGACAGATTTCCCTTTACCTGTGTCTCTTGCCGTTGGACCTCTAGAAGTTGATCTTCCCGTGTGATATGGCTGGCTGAAATGTGGTACTGTAAGAGGCTCATCCCACTCATCTGCAGACCACTGTAATTCATCTTCATCCAACAATTCTTCTTCATCTGGACTGGAATCTTCATCTTCATCTTCTTCTTCATCTTCACCTTCTTCTCCATCTCCGACACTGCGGGAAAAAACATGTATGAATGGACTTGACAAAACGATAGCACGTACTATGAGGTATTGTTTTATGCAACACGAATTGATTTATAGTCGTCTACGATTGAACACGACTAGGTATATAGTCGTGTTCAATACGGCACGATAAAACTTTTAGTCGTGTACTATTATAGTCGACTATAATAGCACACCAGTTGCCTGTATCCGCGCCTTAGAAGTCTCACCTCGTATTGTCTCCATCTCTTCCTCCTTCGACTGCTGATGCGGGTGTCTTATTGCCCGGGCTGGACGGCCTCTCCGGCGGTGTGTTACTGCCCGGCATCACTTCTGCCTCTGGTAGCCTCTCGGCCGGGCTGTTATTCGCATTGGCATTTATTTCCTTATTGAGAGTCGATGTCTCTATGTTATTGCCCGTAGAAGTCCACTCCACGTACAGGCGGAGTAGTCCATTTGTGCCTTGCTTGCTCTTGTGAAGTATAAATATTGACTCCACGTCTTTATCGTCTTCAAGGAGAAATGTGTATTCTTCAGAGTCAACACGATATGACAAAGTTAATGTACCAGGTGTAGACTTAAGCGGTAATCTTTCTTCCACTAGCTGCAACAGTTCCAGGTACTTTACTCGTGTATCTATAGGCAGGAGCTTCCGTATCCCGCCCACGTACTTACCAGAATTCGTCAAAACTCCATCGTAGTGTAAACAAAGAACTATCTTCTCCATCCGTACCTGCCATTAAAAAACTGATATAAGTTAAAAATCCGTGAGACACGATATATTGAAAACCGTATATGAGTGCAACGTCTATGAGTCGTGTTTCATCAAACACGACTATTGTTACAGTCGTGTTGTCGACGACACGACTGTAACAACAGTTGAAAACTTCCTAAGTTTTCAACTTTCTTCTCTGGAACCAACTTTCATGATAGAAATCGTCGTATTTTAACTTCACCTACCAGTTTTTCGATGTACCTTGCCTCCGTTGAAGTTGTTTTCCAATACCCGATCTTTCCCGCTCGTTTTCCCGCTTGTTGCCGCGAAGATGACCTTTTCGGAGTTCGACGGCGCCGGCGCCGGCGCCGGCGCCGGCGATGATATGGGCAGAGCGGCCGGACGGAACGCCTTCTTCTCCGACTAGCGGCAGCTTCTCCGGGTAGTCGCTCCCTTTCCGGGTAATATGGAAAACCAAAGTGTGGGTGCCTTATACCTAAACCTAAGGGCATTTTGGGTACTTTCCGGGTCATATGGAAGGAAGAAAAGGATTCCGGGTAATATGAGAAACCCGTGTTTGGCGCCAGGTCAGACGTAAAAAGCTCTATTTCTTGGTTAACTCAAAAGAGGAAAAATGTATAATTTTTCCACAATTTCTATGTCTATGTAATTTTTTGCACACCAACATTCTCCCGTTCGCCCCCACCCCCACCCTCGCCATCATTTATCCACTGACGTATCAATTGAAGTGTTAGTTTGTATAGATGACAAACTAGTGCATTTTCAGGACCCTTGACAAGCACATAAACGGTCAATCTAACATGAGTTCAAGAATCAATTCTGTAAGTAGGTACAGATTTTCCACCCTCTTGTCAAATATATCTATAAAAAGGGAAAAAAGCCACGATGAAATACTAGATGTCAGTGAACATTCACATTTTTTCAGTTTTAAATTAGTTAAAAGTTTGTTTCCTAAGAAACTTGTTTATATAACCCTGCTCACACGCATTGGCGTGAGCCGTAACAATCTGCACCTCAGGATTCCGATGTGTTGGCAGGCTTCGGATTTCAATCCGACGGGTCAGTTCATCCTGCCTCAGGCCGCACGTGAACCCAGTTTCATATTGGCTAATGGCTATACTTCCTTGCACTAATCTGAAGGCACTTTACAGCAAAATCTCGTTTGGGACGAAGCCGCTTTGCTTCACTTGCAGCGGATTTCTGACAATTTTGGGACAAAGCCCAGAACAGGACCTGAGAGAGAAGTCCCTTCCATGGCGATTGAAGCTGCTCCAAAAGCTCTTCTCTCCCGCGCGTTGAAGGCCATCTCTCTATCTCTCATGTGTTGTCACTTTCGGAAGTTGAGACGGCGGTCCCTTCCAAACCGAGGTTTTAAACGTCTGATGTTTAGGCCCCTTTCTGTGTTAATTCTTTCTATGATAATAGTGATACAGAAATGCATGCTATAAGAAACTGATGTATTTTCAATGCCTGATGTAAAAATGCTTGTACCTCTAAGAACTCTGAAAATTGGAGTTTAAGCAAAGTGGTTTGCAGACAACATAAATTGATGAAATTTGTCTCTGTAGAAATTTTTATGGTAAAGTAGAAATGTATCAACTATCAACCAGATCACGTATTAGAACTAACTTATGCTCTGAAGGGAAGAAAATCAATCTGATTTTCTAAGACAAAAAATGGATATTTTGTCTCCCTAAAATATAGGGGAATTTACCAAATAATCATTAAAAAAAAATAATTACCAATCGGGAATATTTCAAAAATAATTCCCGATCCGGTCGCCTGCGTGGATTTTTTTTTACCCCGACCCAAAAGGCATTAGTTGAACCGATGCCTTCCATTTAAAGTGAGGGGTGCCGGTTGAAAGGACGCCTCTGGGTGATATAAATAAAGAATCGACGCCTTTGAAATCCTCAGCTGTTTTTAACTATTTTACTTGGATAAACTTCAATGATGCATATCTCTCTAATTTCTGATCCGTTCTCGCTCATTTTTTTCATTCTTCTTTATTTTTAGTACTCTTTCTTATAATGATGATATCACAAAGATGTGAGCCACCACATTCTATTTGGGATATCAAGGTCATTAGGATATCATGATAATAAAAAAGAGGATTAAAAATAAGAAAGAATGAAAAAAAAAGGGCAAAAACGGATTAGAAATAAGAGATATCTGATTCGTTGAAGTTTGCCCCATTTTAAATGGGCGATTAACGATATGAATAGTATTTACACTTTACCGAATCATATCTCCTTCATTTCTAGTCTGTTTTTACCTATTTTTTTATTCTTCCTTATTTTTAATGCTCTTTCTAATCATCATGATATCATAATGATCTTGATATCTTATCGAAAAAAATACCACAAAACTACGATAAATAGTATGCAGTGGCTCAACATCTTTGTGATATCATCATTATAAGAAAGAGCACTAAAAAATAAGGAAGAATGAAAAAAATGAATGAAAACCGATTAGAATTGATAGAGACATGTAGTGTTGAAGTTTGTCCCAATAAAACAGTTAAAAACATGACACATATCTGTTGTTATAATGATACATATCTGTGGTTTTGAAATGGTATAGGAAGATTAGAGAAGTAGGACTGCGTACTGATATTGTTACTGATAGAGCCGTAGTTCATGTGTTGTGTGAGAGGAAGATGGTTCAAGAAGTGGAGGTTGTAATTGCAGATATGGAACAGTATAATATGCGCGTTGATCAGCAATCATTGCCTGTGATTATGGAAGTCAAGGCAAATTTGTTTCTTGTAAAATATTGTATCAAGGAGGACATTTTTTTCGAAAATTAGTGCTGCCATTATGAATGTCTATGCAGAGAGAGGCCTTTGGACTGAGGTTGAGTTTATTTTCACTAGAAAGAAAAATTCTGGATATAAGCTGGATGTAGTAGAATACGATATGATGATTAAGGCATATGGAAAGGCTAAACATTATGATAAGGCTCTTTTTTGGTTTGGCAACATGAGAAGCACTTGAACTTGGCCCGACGAGTGTACGCATAATTCTCTTCTTTAAATGCTTTCATGTGGACACTTGGCAGTCAGTGCGAGAGACCATTTAACTAAAATACAAGAAACAGGATTTAGACCTTCTTGTACATCTTTTTCTGCTGTTAGTGTATGCTATGCTCGTTGTGGTCAGGTTGCTGAGGCAGCTGAAGTTTACCAGGAAATGGTTAGAGTCAGAGTTGAACTGAATGAAGTAGTTTATGGTTCTTTGATAAATGCATTTGCTGAAGTTGGTAGGGTGGATGAAGCTTTCTTCTACTTCTATCAGATGCAAAAATCGGGTATTGTAGCAAACCAGATAACTTTGACCATCCTAATCAAGGCTTACAGTAAGATTGATTTTTGGAAAGAGTCGCAGGATGTATATGCAAAAATGAAGAACACGTCAGGTGGGCTAGATATTGTGGCATCAAATAGCACGATTGACCTATATGCCGACCTTGGGATGGTTCATGAAGCTCAGTTAATCTTCAATAATTAAAGAGAGAAGGGGCATGCTGATGGAGTTTCGTTTGCCACTATGATGTATCTGTATAAAAGCATAGGCATGCTTGATGAAGCAATGGAACTGGCTCAAGAGATGCAACAGTCTGGTCTACTGAATGATCGTTCCTCGTTCAATAATGTGATGATGTCTTATGCGACTACTGGTCAGTTGAGGGAATATGGGGAACTTCTGCATCAGATGTTAAAATGGAAAATTTTTGCCTGATCAGGCTAGTTTTAAAACAATGTTTGTCATTTTGACAAAAAGAGATGTTCCAGTTGAGATGGTAACACAGCTACAAGATGCTTATGAAATTGGGAAGCCGTATTCTCGGAATGCAATTATATCCTTGGTGTTTTCGGCAGTAGGATTGCACAATTTTGCACTTGAATCTTGCCAGGCCTTTACCAAAGCTGAAGTGGGCCTTTACGCCTTTGCCTACAATATTGGAATTTATGCATATGGTGCCTCAGGGAAGGTAGGCAAGGCTTCAAGAATGTACATAAAGATGCAAGATGAAGGAGCTGAACCCGGCATTGTGACTTACATTAGTCTTGTTGTCTGTTATGGAAGGTGTGAAGCGAATTTATAGCCAGTTAAACTATGGTGAAATTGAGTTGAGTGAGTCACTGTTCATGGCTATTATAGGTGCCTATAAAGATGCCGGGAGACATGACCTGGCAGCATTGGTTGACCAAGAGATGAGGTTTAGTTTCAGCAATCATTCAGATAGTTCAGATGTGGATAATGAGGAAAATCCAAATTTTACTGCAACTAGTGAAAAATTATGTAATATTTCTGGAGGATAAGCTTATGTTACCTGTAAATTTGGATGCTCTCAATTTTCTAGATTGTTTGGCACAAGACAACAGATAATTTATTCAACATCTACTGGCCGTGAAGCCATCAGATATCAATTGAAAAGCCAAAGGCCATTTTGAGCATTTGCTATTAAAATTCTATGGAAGATGTCATATCTAATGAGGATATGGTCTTTATTTGATTATTTATGTTTAAGATCAGAGGGAAAGAGCATTTTGAATTAAGGGAAATAGTATCTTAATGTATGCCAATAAAGTCCAGAGTATTAATACCAAAGACCACTATGTGGCATCAATTTTGGATGCCACATCAAACCTATCCATTCCAGTGTATAGAAAAGCCTGTGATTTTTGCACATTTTTCTGCTGGATAAGGTGCCAGGACCTCTTTTGAACACCAATTATTTGGCATTGGATTGCAAACAGTGGGCAAGTTAATTGGTTTGCTATGCAAGCCAGAGAATATCTATTCACGTGGAAAATACACTCTGTATAGAAGCCACGTTCCTGTGCGGAACTGATTTTTGTTGGTTGCCAGGTCTTGTTATTCAATTGCTGGATCTCATTATCGATCCTTTAAAATCAATTGCCATCTTCAATCTCTCAATATTCGGCTCCCAAGCTGCTTATTCTGCTACTTAGCATTATCAGGGCATCAGACCACTCCATCTTTCTCATAGACTCAGATCTCAATATTGTATCAGATTTTTTGACTGGTAATCTCTTACCCATTGTCGTTTCTGAACTTCTTTATGTCAGCTATATAACTTTTTTTTACAGGTGTTGACTGCTAATTTTTTACCCATTTTCATCTCTGTTTTGCCTACCAACTTAAATGTCACGAAACAACAGAGGGATGTCTTGCTGAAGCAAGGCTGCTTTGAACAAGTAGTATAGACCTTTAGCTGATAATATTGCATGTGATTGCACACACAGGTATATCTCGAACTACATTTTATGGATACTGACTCATAGTGGAGTGTGAATAGTTCATTATAGCTTTTATTTTTCTTTGACGGTTGCTCCTACTATAATTTCGGTGTAGTGATTCATAGTTGGAGTGTGAATAGTCCACATACGCATTCATTTTTTCCTTTGACAATACGATGTAAGCAATCATGGAACATCATATGCTGGATATTTTAGATCTCCAAATGGCACTGTGTTTTGTAATTCTCCATTTATATTATACCTTTGGTGGCAAGTGGCAATTGTCCATAAAGTTAGTTTCAAGTTTCCATGTTTATGCAATTTTGTGCAAGACAAAGAAATCACATCCATTTGTGTGGTTTGCAGATGTCTTCTGCTGTCAGAAAGGGATATAAGCTCTAATAGTGGAAAAAACATGTAGCATATAATGTATCACACATGACTGATGACTTGATTTTCTGTAAACATTCACAATTAAAGTTTCTTTCCGACATTATAAATTATAGTTCTATATCATAAATGTACTTCAAGAGGGCGTTTTATTGATTAATATGTCCAGTATATGTAACTGATAGTATACGAGCATGACAGTATTATTATATATAATTGCAGGGATGAAACAATATGATATGTGCATTGGTGAACGATTGCTGTTAGTGATGTGGAACTTAACATACTTGTCTACGAGAAGGATATTTTTTCAAAAGTAAATGCTGCCATTATTATAAACATCTATGCTGAGAATGCCCTTTGCATCGAGGCTGCATCTATCTTCGAAAACAGAAAAGTTCTGGACATAAGATGGATGTATTAGAATACAATGTGCTGATTAAGGCATATGGAAAAGCTAAACATTATGACAAGGCTCTTTTCTGTTTGGAGCTTGAGAAGCATTGGAACTTGTCTCGGCGAGTTACAGATAGCTCCTCTTCAAATGGTTTCATGTGGTGTGTGGTGATTTGGTGGACAGTGTGAAAAATGAGCTAAAATGCAAGAAGCAGGATTTCTTCCTTGTTATACAACATTTTCTGCTGTTATTAAAGCAGTTGAAGTTGTGAGGAAACTTCTTTCATAAATGGTTCGAGTTAGAGATGAACTGAATGAAGTTGGCTATGCTTCTTTCATAAATGCATTTGCTGAAGCTGGCAGGGTGGATGAAGCTTCTGCTACTTCCATTAGATGCGTGAATCTGGTATTGTAACGTACCAGATAACTCTGACCAGGATGTATATGGAAAAGTGGAGAACCTGTCAGGTGGGCCGGATATCGTGGACACGTCGGGTTGGTTTGGTTTTTGGAAAGAAACCCGTGGCTGAGCTATATGCTGATGTTTGGGATGATTTGTGAAGATCAGTCAATCTTCAAGAATTTAGGAGAAAATGGGCATGCTGATGGAGTTTCATTTGCCACTATGATGAATCTATGTGAAAGCATGATGAAGCAATGGAACTGGCTTAGGAGATGAAGAGTTAGGTGTGACTATGCCTCGTTCAATAATGTGACGGCATTGTATGTGGGGACTTTTATGTCAGCTGTTAAAACTGAAAATTTTGCCTGATCATTCAGTTTAAAAATATGTTTGTCGTTTTGAAAAGAGGATGGTATTCCAACGGAGATGGTAACGCAGCTATAAGAAAGTTTTAAGATTCGGAATCTGTAGTCTAGGCATGCAATTATACTCTGGGTGTTTTCAGTAGTAGGACTGCACGATTTTGCCCGTGAATCTTGGTAGACATTTACCAAAGCCGAAGTGGTCCTTGATGCCAATGCCTATTATATTGCAATTTTATGCATATGACGCTTCAGGGAAGGTTAGTCAAGGCTTTGAGAATGTACATGAAGATGCAAGATGAAGAGGATAGCCTCTCGCTCTGGCTTAGTTTAGTCTTGTGCTGCGTTATGGAAGAGCTGGATTGGTTGACTGAGAAATGATAATTTACTTTCAGTCATGAGGACGGCAATCAAATGATCAATCAGACAATTGAGATTTGGATAATAACTAATGTGGAAAATCCGTGTGTTAATGCAAATATTGATTATTTATGTGATACGAGGACAACGGTTAATTGATTCAACATCTGCAGACATTGGAGGCATGAGATATCAATGGAAAAGCTGAGGCCCTCTTTGGAGCATGTGATACTAAAAGTCCATGGAGGGCATTGTGTCTGGTGAGGCTACGGCCTTTATTTGGTTATTTGTGTTTTAGATCACAGGAAAAGTGGAATTTTATAAACTCGAAATGAGGGAAGTAATACTGAATCTAGATATATACCAAAAACGTTAAAGAGTACATTAATACTAAAGGCCACTATGAAGCATCGATCTTGAATGTCACACCAAAGCTGTCTTTCCTGGTTTATATGAGCCTGTGAATGTTGCAGGATTTACTGCTGAATGTGCTGAGAGCATCTGTTGAACTCCTGTTTCAAGGCATTGGATTGCAGACGGTGGGAAATGAAGTGGTTTGCCATGCAAGCCAGAGGAGATTATTTCAATTACATTGTACAGAAGCCCCCTTCATTCTTGTTAGAATTTTTGTTGTGCTGCGTGGGAATGATTGGTTTTGTTGGTTGCCCGGTCTTGTTATTACATATCTCTTCCAGTGAAGTGCCTTCCTACATTCTCATTATGCGGCTCTCAAGTTGTCATCATTGGACCATTCACGCTACTTGGCGCTTCTTGTCAGGCCTATCAGATCACTCTTTCTTATAGACTCAGATCTCAATATTTTGGGTTCTACCAGACTGTTAATTTCTAACCCATTGCCATTTTTGATCCTTTTATGTTACCTTTGTAACTTTCTATCTACTGGTGATGGGATACTTACACAAGATTGCATGTGTTGCTTTCTTATTTCTTTAATCTTGCGTTAATTATCCAAAAACAATAGTTTAAACTGTGTCATTGCTTCAAGCATTCAATTAGTCATTTTTGCATGACTAGCATAACTTCTGATTTCTATAACTGAGTTTTTCCCTTTTAAGTTAGTACCCCATTATATTCGTTCAGTTTCAATATCTTCTATTATTTTTAGTGATTAGTTGGCTGGAAAAATTTTTGTGCTTCATTGTATGGTAGCTCATTACCATGCCTTTTCTGTCATGTTCCAGTTTTACGTCAAAACAGTGAATACACTGTTTAATTTCGTAGGGTGAATTTTGGGGTTTTCCCTTCTTGTCTCAATGCTTTCAATCATTTTTATTTCTCCTACAAAAGAAATAACCATTTGGTTGGCTTAAATATTTCCAAGTGCTAAAGAGTTTGTTAAAGTGGTCGAGATTTTGTTAAGGAGATTAGAGCTACATGCATGTAGAAAGATTCAGGACAGAGTTCTACAATAGGGAAAATGAAAAATTTAGAGGAAAATATATAAGGATAAAAATAAAAGATAAAGAAAGGAATATATTTCTAGAATCACCACTAGAAGGCACGACCGGAATCACTACCGGATAGCAGCCACCGGATTCACTACCAGGGCTTGTTGGCTTCAGCACTAATGGATATCTATATCAACAGAGAAACAAAATCACTTTTTTTTTTCTAAAATTATCGGCTATTTATTCCATTAAACTTAGGCCTTTAAATATGTTTAAAATAAGTCTTTAATAAGAAATATATTTATTCCATTAAACTTAGGCCTTTAAATATGTTTAAAATAAGTCTTTAATAAGAAATAAAACACGAATTTAGGATTCCTTCTAAATGTAGAAAATCAAATCAAATCTATCCTAAATTAAATAAAAAAATTAAATTAAATATTATACAAATCAAATCTAGCATAATCAAATAAGATATTCTTGATTAAGGACACCTTAATATTCTTTATTAAATAAATACAAAAAATATTTCTAATAGAGCCCACTATCGCTACCATTATTCTCCTCCGGTGGAAGATGCGAGTATGACTGAGGCGTCAGAGAAATCAGCAAAGGAGGCCTTTTTGACTCGAGAGGTTAGTTCTTCTTCCTCTTCAAGTTGAGGAAAATTAAAAAGATCCTTAATAATGAATCTGTGTCATAAGTTGGATGATCGTTGCAGCTATGTGGGCTTTGCTAGAATCAGTATGTCTTCCAAAATGGCCTGATCCAACTGGAGACTGATTCGTCTTTCTAAATCCACTCTACAAGACAAAGAGGCGTAAGCCATTGTAGCTGTTTTCAGCAGCCCACAGAGAAACCCCAATGGGACTAGACTTTTTCTTGACTGAGTCGGTAACAGTCCACCCTCTGTTTCTTCTGAATCTCCATGTCCGGCAGGCTCCCCCTAACCGATTGAACATCTCTCACAACCAGACCCTGCAAAGTATTGTGGGCATAGTTGATCAAGATCTTGCTGAGCATGTCCTGTTTCAGGCCCTTGGACTTCACGACAGATACCACCCATTGGAAGAAATAAGGTGCAGGGCTGTGAGGCTGTTCCCCCACCAGTCAGAGGGAGTGTCCGACTCTGCGCTGATGGGTTTGATGGGCAGATTGTTCTCAAGCGTGGACAAACCAGAGGTGAGTTGTTCTTTGCACACACATTGGAGGAAACAACTTTGATGAGTCTGCTGACAATGTGGGTCTCTTCTGCGGCAGGGAGGATGGTCTGGCAGCAGCGCAGAACGTCAATGGAGTTGGAGATGTGGGAAATGACCATCTCTTGAGGTAGGCCTCAGTTCGAGTTTCCAGATTCTTTTCCACAAACTCTTCCGCCATCTCCAGGTAGTGAGCTACACAGCGAAGCATGGCGACATTTGAGAGATTGATCTCTATGTTCAAACCGTCGCAGAACTTGGCCCCTCCTGGAATGCCATGGAGGCTTGACCTCGTTATTTTTGAGTCCTTTGCTTCAGATAGTAGTTTCCCGAGTTTTCCATTTTATGTCCTTAATGCGTACTTTTAAACCATTTTATGGCATTCGGCCTACATAACTAAAGGATTTTTAACATATTTGTGCCTAATGCAAATGGTTAGATCAACCAAATTTGCAATGTTTTTAAAAACAACCATTGTGATTTGTCGATTTTTTTCATTTTCAATCCTACTTTGAAGATTAGTTTTGTGGAAAATGTTAAATGATTGATGTAGTTGTAGTTTGTCATAAAAATAGTTGGCAATGGCACTAACAAAAAAGAAAAGGGTGTGACGTCTACGTAAATGATAAAATTTATACATTTATTTGTAATTTTTAAGGTTTTGCATTGAAAATAGTACTACTTATTTTTTACTCCCTCCAACAATGGGTGCGTTTGGTTTCTGATTATCTGAAAAAAATCAGGTTGAAAGGGGTTGAATCATCTGATTGGCATTTGGTTTCTGATTTTACTGATAGGAGCCGCTGATGGTGATAAGTGAAAAAAATCACCAATCAGCAGTCAGTGTATTTAGTTTTTATTTTGTCAAATTATCACTCCTGACGGTGATTCGAGAAAAAAATCACCAAATCAGCAGAAAAAACCCAAAAATCACTGATTCTCGTTCGAACGAGAATCGGCTGACTGACGAAAAATATCACTCTAACCTCTAGTTTCTCTTTCACCTCCCACTGCCCCTCGCTCGTCTCCACTGCCCTCCTCATCTCCCCCTCCCCGCGAGCCGACGGTCTTGTCGGCAGTCCTCGATCGTCTCACCCAGGCATCTTCATGTAAGCTCTTTCCTGCTGTGAAAGGTAGAAGCTTTTTCATTTCCCTTCTGGTGTTGGTTTGAGTTTTGGGTGCTACTGTCATTACTATGAAAGATCCAAGCTTTTATCTCCTCCCCTCCCCGCCAGCCGGCGGTCCTCGATCGTCTCACCCAAGTATCTTCATGCAGCTCTTTCCTGCTGTGAAAGGTAAAAGCCACAGTCTTGTGTTCCTCACATGTGGTGGGTTTGATAAAACTGTTCTACATATTGATGTCTCCATATAAATTATATTGCTTTTTGTAAAGTCTTGGGATTGTGGTCGATCTCTAAGCATGATCTCTACTGTAATAATTGCTCTAAATATTTCACATTGAAAGATTTTCACCCAAGTTTGTATAAACGTCTTGTTTCAGTGGATATCCCTTGCATTGTTGTTGTAGAAAAATCACGGCATTGTACTCTTGTCCAGATTTTGTTGTTTGATTTAGAAAGTGTGAGTTATATGGTTTTCTGTTTCATCTTACGCATATCTAACCGAAAATTGGTGTTTCCACACTCTCCTTAATATTATGATCTATTCTGTATTTGTTGTCTAGGGTATAGGATTTGTTGTGAATTAATACTGAATGCTCTTAGCCTTTCATCTTATCAATAACAGAATCTCTACCTGCTTCAGTCCTTCTCTTGTAACAAGAAAAATGTTTTAATTTGAGGTCGACTTAGACATTATTCAAGATTATGTGTTTTTATTAAAAAACCCATAGGGTTGTTTTCGCTCATAAAGTTTGTTCTTATGATTTATGCTTCCTTTATGCTATTATGTTGATTTACAACAATCAAATGCTTACCTAGGAGTCCCTATCTATTATTAAGGTAAACCTTAGAATAAGAAAAGGAAAGAATCTCATGATTGAAATTCAAAAACATCATTCATAGAATGTGTAGGGACTAGGTAATTTGTATGTAGAGTTGTGGTCTATGGTCTTTGAATATTATGATTTATTTTGTATTTATTGTCTAGGGTATATGATAAATTGTGTATTAATATTGATTGCTCTTTATGCATTTTCTCTCATATGTCCCCTTTGTTGAGATGGCAAGCCCAGCCAAGAAAGGGAAGTATGTGAAACAAGTAGATTGTTGGGGCAAGGAGGAGCACTATGCATGGATCAGAGCATACTCTAATGCTGTGATTGCTGGACATAGAAAGGGCAAGGGACTTGAACCCACAGGCTATGCACTTATCGGTGACAAATTGAGCAAAAGGGACATACACATGAATGCTGATGCGATCAAAACTCATTACGACAAGGCTAGGTACCTCTACAATGCTTGGAAGTGGATGTCTAATCACACTGGATGTGGGTTTAACATATCTACTGGTACCTATACATCTGGGAATGCAGATTTTTGGAAGCAATTTAAGGAGGTGAATCTTTAGCTTCCCAATTCCACATTTCTTTTGAATGTAGCTTTCACATTGATATATATTAGTAGGCCTCATTTCAATTTATGAATTGTTACATATATGTTTTGAAGTGTCACTTATGATCATCACGTATTGATCCATGCAATATCACAGTAATGTGTATGACCTATGATGTGATAATACCAGGGTGTTGTATGTGTCATATCACTTTTGTGTTGACTTCCAATTACCCATGTCATAACTAACTGTAGCTTATGCATATTTTTCTCATTATATATCTCCTTCATGTGCATATGTTGTCCTCATTTTTCTGAGGACAAACTCGATAATATTTGTCTGTGTTGTTGTTGCAGAAGCACCCTAAGGCAATGCACTTAAAGAGTTGGGGATACACAGATGATCTAGTGCAACTACTTAAGATTATATATGATGGCAACCATGCTACGGGGGACCATGCTTATGTTGGACGTCCTAAGAAGAAGCAGGATGCCAATGTGGCTGAAGCATCAAATCAGCTACCTGAAGTGGATTACACAGAAGACGAAATACTAAGGATGCAACCTAATGACCTTGATCAGTACTTGGGAGAGGATATTGGAGACAACAATATGGACCCTTCTCCAGTCTCCTTCATGAAGATAATCAAGCAACCCCCTTCCCCATGCACTCCCCAACTATTCCTACATTTGTCAACCCATCCCAGGTGCAGTCATTTGTCGGTTGTTACAGTGAAAATCTATTTAGATTACATGTGTTCATGTTAGCTGATATAGTTAGTATACATCAGCTGTTTTATTGTTTCTTAGTGGTTCAAAATTAGTATCCATCCTATGAAGCCTGTCTGCCTTCATGAGAAAAATATGGGGATAAGTGCATCAGCCTTAGTGGTTCCAAAAGTTAGTATACATCAGCCTTACAAGTCCCATAAATCTACATCATTTTCAAATGCAGGGAGGCTTAATTGGACGAGGGAGTAGTTATAAACGTATTTGAAAAAAAAAGTCTCCCTGATTGTGCTGAGTCAGACGGAAATATGGGGATAAGTGTCATCTTATCTTACTGATGAATTAGACTGAGTATAGTTCAAAATGCAATTATTTCAGCATTTTTATGTTTAAATGTCAGTTACTTGATATCTTTTATGTTGTGATTCTTTGCATATTTCAATTAATTTATGAGGTTCTGAGATTGAAGTTATATGCCATTAGTATACATTTAGACTACCAAGTTGGATCATAATGGCATTGTATTTTTCCCAATTTGACCAGGTACTTCCGGTAGTGATTAGATCATTGTTTGCATGTATGAGTATGTGACGAATTGTGATTATGAACCTTCATTGTGTATGTAGCTTTTGGGTGCTTTAATTTTTTGCAGGAACCATCGGCTGACCACGTATCCCCCCGTCAAATGCCCCCTCATGCTCACACTACTCCAGTGAACCCTTCCCTGTGGAGAAGCCGACTAGTAGTAGGACAAAGAGGAAGGCTGGTGAAGCATCAGAAGTATCCACTGCCTTCCGTTCAATTTCTGACGCTATGTGTGCTCGTAATGCCATAGCATTGAGGCAAGTGAACATCCAAGCTGATCTTGTAGCACAAGAAATGGTGCTTGCTGCGAAAGAGAGTGAAGAATACCGGAGATCACAAGATCTGATGCGCCGGTTGTCGGAGTTTGATGTGACTAATCCAATGTACACATAAGGCTTGTCATTGATGCTTGATGAACATAAAAGGCGTATGTGGCTAACAATGGAGGACGATGTTGTATATGCCGAAGCTTGGCTGCGGGGTCAGTGGAAGGAGATGAATCCACCAACATAGGTGTGACGGTTTATGGTAATGTGAGAAACTAAGGAACGGTATTCTTTATTTCAGCCATTTGACTTGTGTGTTATAATTAATTGTCTAGTGTAGGGACTTGTGTAAAAGGTTGTGGAGATTCTAATTTGTGACATGTGACTTGTGAGTTGTGTAAGGCATGTGACTTGTGACTTGTGTAGACATTATTCAAATGTAATGCATGTGACGAATTGTGGAGAATATTGACTGTATTCCATGTGAATATGGACTATTGCCTTGTTAATATGAACTATTGCCTTGTGTGTCCAATTATAAATTAGACTGAGTCACAAATGTCTTCTTCCACTTGAGGGACTGGCTACTTATAGAGACTGGAGATGCATGAGACAGGTACTTTAGGTAGTTTTTTATCATATTCATTCAGTTTGATGACTGATCTTATAATAATTGTGATGGGAAAGTGGCTTCCTTTTGCTTCTATTCTGGTCCACAAGTGCTTGATTAAATGGGTCCCTCTCTTTCTCTTTCATAAATGGGTCTCTCTCTTTCTCTCTCATAAATTAAATACATTATACCAGATTGCCTGGTTTTGAAGTCTGACAGCTTTTAATAGTTTTTCCATCAAATGTGGTAGCTTTTCCAACTTAATACATGAGGTTTTAGTCCGATGGTTATTGCTATTCTGCCGACTTTCATATGGATATCGGTGCTTAAATCATATGCATTTTTTAATTGGAAATTTATGTGCTTCTTTTTAATTTGAAATTCATATGCTTCCTATGCTAAATGCTTAGGCTATAAAACTATTGAGCCACCGGATGCTTGGCTGATATCTTTCTATTTTTCATATGCTAAATTATTTTCAGTTGTTGACTGCAAGGTTCGTGTTCTACTTCACCACTTCTCCTATTAGAGTTTTTAAGTCTTCTGTTCTTAACTATATGTTTACGATTGTTCTTTATCATGATGAATTTATGTTACTAGCAAACTTGGGTATTTGGTAGTTGCCTCCGAGTCTTCATTTGTCTTGCTTGCTTCATGTTTTTTGGCACTTGAAACAGTTTGACGCCGGATTTCCATTCACACAAAGTTAACTTTGGTTGTTATTGGACTTACCTTGCTCTTTTTCTTTGGGAATATTGTATTAATCTGTGAAACAAAGTAACTTTCTGAGTTCCGGACTTCAAAAAACCCACCAGCAGTTGATTAACTATTACTTATTGAGTTTAGATTGGCTTCTGATTTTGGAATGTCACCTTTACGATTGTTTTCAATCATCAATTTATGTTTCAAAATACTTGGGTATTCGGCATTGGCCTCAAAATCTTGATGTCTGGCTCTGTGTGTCCTCAGATGCTTGACTTTTTTTTGCCCATGAAACAGTGTGATTTCAGATTTATTCCTCAGGAAAAACTTATATTGTTGTTGGATAAAAAGATATTCACATGACAGTTATTGAATTTAAGACTTCAGAAAGCACAAGAGAAGTTGTTTAATTTTTGCACTTTCAAGCTTTCTAATCGAGTCCAACCCAAGATCATAACAATAACTTTGTTCAACATCGTTCATCAGTACATATCCTGTTTAGCGTCAGATCATCTGTTGAAATTGAGGCTTTTGATTGTTTGCCAGGTATCATTGGTTTTTTATTTTTTCGCCCCACAAGTAAAGGAGTAACATAAGTATTTTGTTATAAAATTATTAGTTTGATTTACACTACTGTGTAAAAAAGTAAGTTGTTCATTACAAGGCAACATTGACTTGTTGTTCTCCCCTTTCTGTTGACAAGATACCTTCACAACCAGATATGGATAGGTTTTCCCGTTTCCAAACAGCCAGGAACAACATTTTGATGACTATACAACAAACAGACGTTAAATTCTAAAAGTAGACAATTTATTATTTGCGGTTCCTGTACATGCTACTTGTAGATGTACACTCAAAAGTCAGGAAGTTCTCTACTGATAGGAACTATCATGGGCTATATCCAAAAATTTACTATTGTTATCCTTTTTTGAAGTTATCAAGTCGGTGTTGCTGGTCACACCTTCCTGACATTAGACGGCCATAATGGACCCTTGAGTAAGCAATTTCTGTTATTTTATGAGATATCATCTACCAACTGCACATACCGTATACAACTAAAGTTTGAAACTATTCCTTGGAATTCAATGTAGAATATGATTAATGGCGACGACGATGACGAGATAGTAATGGGACTTGCATGGTATTGGGAGCTACAGGTGAGCAGTCCTCCGCCTCGAAATATTGTTCACCCACATAGGACGAGGGGAGAGGAAATGGTGGGTGACATGCTATACAACGTAACGAACGATAGAATGTGTAAGGATTGGGTGAGAATGAACAAAACATCATTCATAGAATTATGCAGGCAAGCCAAACTATCCGGCCTAAAAGACAACCGAGCAGTTTCGATCGAACAATAGCTAATGACATTTTGTGAGCTATTGGGTCACGGTACTTCAGTGAGTAAACTGGGGCATGAATTTTCTCACTCCGAGGAAACTATTCACGGGCATATTTATGGGGCATTAGAGCTATGGTTTGTGTCAAAAATAAATAATATTGTGCCACTCGATGTAGTCCCAAATTACATTAGGAACAACACTATGTATTGGCCATGGTTTAAGGATTGTGTGGGAGCGATTGATGGAACGCATGTCATGGCGAAGGTGACGATGGATGTGAACACTGCCTATAGAGGGAAAAAAAAAAACTCAACACAAAATGTCATGTGTGTGTGTGATTTTAGCATGCGGTTCACATATGTCGTCATAGGTTGGGAGGGGTCTGCTCATGATCAACGGGTTTTAGATTTGGCCTTGCAAGATCCCACTGCTAGTTTTCCAATGCCACCACGTGGCAAGTACTATGTCGTTGACACAAGATATGCGCAAAAGGTTGGCTTCTTGGGCCCGTACAAGGGTACAGGTTAGAGGTATCATATAGCACAATTTCAACAGCGATGTGCAAGTGGTCGGAATGAGACGTACAACTATAGGCACGTTTCCTTACGGAATATAGTTGAACAGGCATTTGGAGCATTGAAGAAATGTTGGCACATCTTGGACAATATGCCCACTTATCCAATAGAGATGCAGTCAAAACTTGTGTACGCCTATGCAGCATTGCATAATTTTGTCCATGAGCAACACCGTGGTAGCACTGATCCCGACATGAGGGACTGGCTACTTCTAGAATTCGAAGGAGATGCACCATACATTGACAATAGTCTCACAAGTAATGCAGATGGTGCGTCTTCCAGTGGTGGAGGGGAAGATCAGATGCAAGTAAATGATGATCGGGTCATGTTGAGGCTGCGTGATGCAATACGTGATGCAATTGCTGACTCGCTTAATATACAATCTTGATCAACATTCACAAAGGTGATAACAACAATGAGAACACCGCAATTGTTCACATCATGTACAATCTTGATCAATGCATATGTTTTGTCAATACTACATATTATGTGAGAAATACATCATCTACAACTCGATAATATTTGAATCTGTCAAAGTTACTACACATTAACATTACAAGTTTGTGAACGTTATATTAAAGAAAAACAAAAATAATTTGCTCGACTCACATACATTTTATAAACCCTTGCAAGTGCACAAGGCAATTGTACTACAGTGAGTATAGAAAGGGTTGTCGAACCTCAGGGATGGATTAATATTTTACCAAATTCAAAAGAAAGCAGCAGTGTTGATTCTAGACTAAGAAAGTAATGAACTTTTAACTAAATTACTGGGATTCAATCAATATGGAGAATATCAAGGCAGAGAATCCACCACTAGACATGCAATTACTACTCTCAATTATTATTAAGCATAAGTTAACATGATATGGTAATTCGTGTTCTTGATTAGACACATGAATTACTAATGAATTCACTAACATTCTTGATCGGACACGAAAGTTCATCCACTATTGTGTAATCAATCCTATCCTTGATCGGGTATAGAATCAATCACAACTCTATTATAATGCAATTAATCTTATCCTTGATCGGGCATAAAATCAATCACAATATCTAATTCCATTCATAATCAATAAAGTCTATGATCAAGCACTCAAAAGAATAGTCATGACATTAAGCATGAATCATAATCAACTTTACAAAATTAAACTATCAAGAGTAGCAATACACATCTAGGGCTTCATCTAGCCTTGAATAAAAGTTTAGTTATACATAGAAAGAAAGAAAAGAGAAGCCTGTTTATGTAGATCCATCGTCATGAATCCTTCTTCTTTGCTGCAAAACAAAATAAAATAAAATCAAACAAACTAAGGAACTAATGCAGAAAAGTAAACACCTCTTTCGTAGGGAACACGATTGCATTGAGCGTATGCAACAAGCCGTTAAACCTCTAGGTGTCCCTAGTAGGACGAGTGTTGTCTCGTGAAGGTTTGTAGCCATGCTACCTACAAACATGTATTTATTAATCTAATTAATCTAAGTGTAAAAACAACAGAAAAATTAAAACATTGCAAAACACACAACTTATTATCCCGACAAATGCAAACTACAATGCTTAAAAGAATTAACCACACATACTTGGTTCATAACCAACAGGAATATAGAAGCCCTCAAGTAAGTGGTTTTATTCCACACTTTCATCTTGGAAATTTCTGCTCAATATGGTATAACATGATAATGTAAATAGTAAAAGTGTAGAACATTGTAGCAATACATTCTAAATTTCTGTTTTATACAGATCCAGTGTTACCCATTAACCAAAGAACATCAAAATCTACATAGTCATCGTAATCTTTAGGTTCATGATAGCACAGATCTGCGCGCCTCCTTCGGGTCCAACATTCTAGATTTGAGAGGATAATACACCATAGACTTTTTTTTTCGCTAGGACTGTGTAAGGCCTGACTTCAAGATACTTAGATTTAGCAATGACTCAGGCCAATGACTCCCAACCAATTTGGCTTAGGTCATTAGGTTTTAAGTAGACCGCTTCGGGCCCGAGCATCAGCCTAAGTTAATCTTATAAAGTCAAGCAGCCCTCCCTTTTTTTTCATTTTGTTTTCATTTTTTTCGCATTTTCATTTTTAACATTCATATTTTCAGCACATCTTTATTTTGTCCAGGTTGTATTATACTCTCAACCTATTTCCAGTTCCAATCCCTTGCCATAGCCAAGTAAATGGTCTATCATGATCTTTTAAGCTCAACAGATAACTACAGATCATCCAACGACTTTGACTAAAGACATCCCACTATAAATTAGCATTAACAAATCTCTAGATGGTATTACTTTATGTACTAATGTGTGTGAGTGAGTTTTCTTAGCTCAAGCACATGTTCCAAGAGGACTGTAACAGAAAGATATGCTAAATTAAGTGTATCTATCCTCGAGTATACTTACTCACACTTCCAATGCAAATTAATCTCCTAAGAATTGTAACATGCATCATTACGGGATAAACTACCTATAAAAAGTACTAACAAACAACCTAAAAACTAATCAAATTTTTTTGATTTTTTGATTTTTTTGATTTTTATTTTTGATGAAAGTAATATTCTCTCCCCCAAACCTATTATGAACATTGTCCTCAATGTGAACAAAATATAACATGACAATGAGCATATAACAAAGAAAATCAGATAAAGGAGAGAATACACCTAAATACGTGGGTTGCCTCCCATCAAGCGCTAAGTTTAACGTCTTCAGCCAGACTGAGTCAGGATCATTCTGTTTGGTCTGGAGCATCCACGTAGACAGCCACTGCATCCATGTCGGCAACAGTCTCCAGATAAGGTTTCAATCGGTGGCCATTTACTTTGAATGTACTCCCATTTTTTTGATTGTGAATCTCCACAGCGCCATGAGGGTAGACATTTTTCACAATAAAAGGTTCATACCACCGAGAACGAAGTTTCCCATGAAATAGATGTAGCCGAGAATGGTAAAGTAACACTTTCTGCTCAGACTGAAAAGATTTTCTGGAAGTCATCTTGTCATGTACAGCCTTGGTCCTCATTTTGTAGAGTTTCGCATTCTCATATGCCTCAAAGCGCATCTCCTCTAACTCACTAAATTGGAGTCTTCGCTGCTCACCAGCTTTATCCATATCAAAGTTGTATGCCTTAATAGCCCAATAAGCCCGATGTTCCAACTCAACAGGTAAATGGCAAGCTTTGCCATATACCTATCTATAAGGAGACATGCCAATTGGGGTCTTGAAAGCTGTCCGGTAGGCCCATAATGCATCATTAAGTCGCAAGTACCAATCCTTTCTATCAGGCAAACCGTCTTCTCCAGAATCTGCCTGATTTGGCGATCGGAGAAATCCACTTGGCCACTCGTCTGAGGATGATATGGTGTGGCAACCTTGTGGGTGACAAAGTATTTCTTGAGAAGAGCCTCAAAAGACCTGTTACAAAAATGAGAACCTCCATCACTAATGATAGCACGAGGAGTTTCATGCTAAAAATGTTAGATTTCAGAAATTCCAACACAACTTTATGATCATTGGTCCTAGTGGCAACAACTTCAATCCACTTAGACACATAATCCACAGCAACAAGAATATATGTATGACTAAAAGATGGCGGAAAAGGTCCCATAAAATCGATACCCCAAACATCAAATAAATCAACAATTAAAATAGGTTGTAGGGGCATCATATTCCTTTTAGATAAAGCTCCTAATTTTTGACACCTATCACAAGATTGACAATAAGCATGGGCGTCTTTAAATAGAGTTGACCAATAAAAACCACTTTGAAGTACTTTGGCCGTAATTTTCTTACCACCGAAGTGTTCATCACAGGCATGAGAGTGACAAAAAGATAGGATGCTATGAAACTCACTCTCAGGGACACATCGTCTTATGACTTGGTCAACACATATCTTAAACAGGTCAGGGTCATCCCAATAGTAATGTTTGACTCGAGAGAAAAATAAGTCTTTATCATGTTTAGACCAAAAGGTTGGGATTTGCCTCACAGCAAGATAATTCACAACATGTGCAAACCAAGGTGGAGATGTAGTGGAGACAGCAAAGAGCTGCTTGTCAGGGAATGAATCTCTTAGAGGGTCATGGCTATGCAGATCAGTAATAGGAATTCTGGATAGATGATCAACCACGACATTCTCAGAACCCTTTTTATCTTTAATTTCAAAGTCAAATTCCTGCAGGAGTAAGATCCAACTGATTAGCCTTGGCTTGGCATCCTTCTTGGAAAGAAGGTACCTCAAGGCTGCATGATCAAAGAAGATAATGATTTTACTCCCCAAGAGATATGACCTGAACTTATCTAATGCAAACACAACAACAAGCAACTCTTTTTTGGTGGTAGTGTAATTCAATTAAGCATCAATGAGTGTCTTGCTAGCATAGTATATAACATGAGGAATTTTGTTGATGCGTTGGCCTAACACTGCCCTTACAACAAAATTAGATGCATCGCACATTATTTCAAAGGGCAGTGTATAGTAAGGGGGCTTAATGATGGGGGAGCTAGAGAGGAGGGTTTTTAGTGTTGTGAAAGCTTCATTACACGACTCATCAAATTCATATGGCATGTCTTGACCTAAAAGATGACATAGTGGACGTGATATCTTGCTAAAATCTTTGAAGAATCAGCGATAAAACCCTACATGGCCAAGGAATGACCGTATTTGGTTAATTGATGTAGGTGGTGGTAGATTAGTAATCAGGTCAACCTTGGCCTTGTCAACCTCTATACCTTTTTTGGATATAACATGTCCAAGCAGAATCCCCTGTTGAACCATGAAGTGGCTCTTTTCCCAACTTAACACTAAATTTGTTTCCCCACAACGTTTTAAAACCAAAGACAAATTATGCAAGCAATCCTCAAAATAAGTACCAAACACTAAAAAATCGTCCATGAAAACTTCTAAAAATTTATCAATCATGTCGAAAAAAATGGACATCATGCATCGCTGAAATGTCGCAGGGACATTGCAAAGACCAAAAGGCATCCTTCGATATACGAATGTACCAAAGGGACATGTAAAAGTCGTCTTTTCCTGATCCCCTGGAAAAACTGGCACTTGATTATAGCCGGAGTACCCATCTAGGAAACAATAAAATTCTTGGCCAGCTAGCTTCTCTAGAATTTGATCAATGAATGGGAGACGGAAATGGTCATTACTGGTATTGGAGTTCAGCTTCCTATAATCAATGCATACCCCCCAGCCCGTGGTCTCTCTTATTGGCACAAGTTCACCCTCAGAGTTTGGTTTCACAGTTAAGCCCGACTTTTTAGGTACAACTTGGATGGGACTCACCCACTCACTGTCGGAGATAGGATATATGATTCCAGCGTCTAAGAGTTTCACTACCTCTTTCATTACCACTTCTCTCATGTGAGGGTTCAACCGTCGCTGCCCCTCCCTAGAAGGTCTTGCTGGTCCTCCAGGTTTATGCGATGCATGCACACAGAGGGGTCTATACCCCGGAGGTCAGCTACCGTCCACCCTATAGCTCACCGGTGTGTGGTAAGGATCCTCAACAACTGGGCTTCCTGGTTAGTAGATAGGCTAGATGAGATAATCATAGGAAGGGTGTTATTAGGTCCTAAGAAGACGTATTTGAGGGAGCTAGGAAGGGTTTTTAGTTCAAGTGTGGGTGGGGATTTTATGGAGGGTTTAAGTGGTGGGGTGGTGGACACAGGAAGAGGGTCAGGGTGGGGTCTCCATGGGAATTTCCAGGATGTAGGGCAGCCACTAAATGGTGATGGACCTCCTCAAGGTCAGGTGTGCCCTCATATTTATCGATCCAGTCATAGAAAAGGGTGTGTTCGTGGGCATCTTTAAGCACAGCAAATGGAAGGTATTCCTGGACTAGGTCATCTAGGTCATCAACCAAAAGGCACTCAGCTTTGTTAGAGGGGGTGTTGGGAAGCACTAAAGATGTTTAATTTAACTTTTATTTTCCAAATGAGACGTTCATGAGCCCTGACCTACAGTTAATGGTGGCATCGGTTGTGGCTAGGAAAGGGCGGCCAAGGATAACAGGGATATGAGATTTGGAGTTGGCAACTGGTTCCATGTCTAAGACGACAAAATCAACAGGAAAGTAGAACCGGTCAACTCTAACAAGAACGTCTTCTATAACACCCCTAGGGCGATGAATGGATCGGACTGCTCACTGAAGGGTGACTGAGGTGGGCTACAACTCTCCTAGACAAGTTGTTCATAAACTGAGTAAGGGAGGAGATTGACACTGGCCCCTAAATCCAAGAGAGCTCAGCTAATGGTATGGTCACCGATGACAATGGATATAACAGGGACACCCGGGTCCTTAAATTTAGGTGGCATATCATTGGTCAGTAAAGAGCTTACGTGGTTGGTCAAAAAGACCTTTTGGGTGACATGGGATTTGATTTTCCACTTTTGGGTACACAAGTCTTTCAGGAACTTGGCATAGGCAGGTACTTGTTTGATGGCATCTAAGAGAGGAAGGTTGATCTTAACCTACTTGAACACCTCTAACATTTCCTCCATTCGTTGGTGGGACTTATTAAACAGGGAGGGTTGGTTGAGGCATTGAGGGAAAGGAGCCCTAGGGATATAGGATTTTTCATTGGTGGGCTCCGTAGGGGCTTCTTGCTACTGTAGGAGACTAACAGGCTCAGGCGTGGTAGGAGTGGGTTCCGTAGCTTTATCTGGGGAAGTTGTTTCACTCGCAATACCCATGGATGAGTTCCTAGCCTGATTGTCAACTTGTTTACCATTCCTTAGGGTAGTAACGGCTTGCACCTGCTCATTTGGATAATGAGAACCTTCAACGGCGAACTGGCTTCTAGGGTTCTGCTGTGGTTGGCTGGGTAAGGTTCCTACTTACCTACGGTTCATAGATTGGGCCAGCTGTCCTAATTGGGTTTCTATTTTGGCAATGGATTGTGTATGGGAGTGGACTAGCTGGGCCTGGGTTCTTAAATCACCTATCAGCTCTCTGTGTTTGGTTTCTTTCTTAATATCCAGCTTGGCTTCCATCGCATTAAAAGCCGAGAGGAGAGTAGATTGGGTGGCTAGCATTTGGCTTATTTGATCTTCTAAGGATGGTTTCTTATTAGTTTGGCCAAATGGAGGAGCTGTGGCTGATTGGTAAGACTGAGTTGGGTTTTGAAATTCTTGTCTTGGGGCCTGATTGAATGTGGGCCCCTGGTTAGGTTATTTTCAGGCGAATTTGGGATGATTTCGCCACCCCGGGTTGTAGGTACTTGAGTAGGGGTTATTGGCTCTAGGATAGTTTTGTGCAAGGTTGACATGCTCCTGTACAAGATCTGGATACTGGGAAGCAGAGGGGCAGTCAACAATGGTGTGCATAAGGCTGGCACAAATGGCGCATACATTTTGAGAGGTTGGGGTATAAGGTAGAGTCTGAGAGAAAAACCGGTCAAACCTCTCTGTCAGGGATGCCACTTGGTGTTCTAGGCTCGTGGTGGCTTTGACATCGTACATGCCTCCCTTTGGGGCACTCCTGCAAGGCATATGACCTTCAAATATATAGAGGGTGGCACTGTGTAAAGAGTTTTCGCTCAGGTCCTCTAGTAGATCTCAAGCATCATCCAGGGTTTTCTTCATGAATGTGCCTCCACAAGAGGCATCAATTAGGGTCTTGGGCTAATCGCACACACCCTCATGAAATCACTGAACTAATTACCACTTGGGCACATCATGGTGGGGATAGGACCGGAGTAGTGCTTTTATCCTCTCCCAGCTTTCATGGAATTGTTCATTAGGTAACTCGATAAAGGTGATGATTTCATGGCGGATCTTATTGGTCCGCCCCACAGGAAAGTTCGGCCTGAAGTTCCTCCCAATTAGAAATAGAGTTGTGCTCAATGGAGTAAACACTTGTATTTGATCATGCAGAGGTTCAATTAATAATACAAACAATGCTAATGAATCCAATCATGTGAAGAAAGTACTTACATAGAGATCCTGACATTTGAGGAACCTCCGGCCTGAATTGTCACGCGTGTGGGATATGTACATATTCAACTGGTTGTCTCTACAACGAGGGCAGACTTGGCTGGTACGATTACATGCATGAGTCCTTGCTTTCCCATGCCTCCACAGTGATAGCAATGTCGGATGTCAGCCAAGTAACAATATTAAAACAATAACGATTTTCATTGCACTATCTCATGAACACTCTGCCAAGGGTGGCCATAAATGCAGATATCCAAGTGATTGTGAATAAATAATTTTACAATTATTGGAGAACAAAGATGACGATGGTAACCATTTCATAAGCCTTCTTAAAAAGGTTCATGCTTACCATCAATTGAGAACAGGCAAGCATGGTTTACCTCTCACATCAAATTTAACCATCAAAAGCATTTAATTTACCAGCGAACAACAAAGAGTAAGGAGGCAATGCTGCTGCTCTATCATGATTGCTTTTCATATTTCCGTATTGTTATTTAATTTTTTCCAAAATAATATATATTTTTAGATATGTTTGTCTCTCTTTCATATTATTTGCTTGGTTCTCTTTTCACATTTTATTTAGCACTCTTCTTGACCTCATCAAAGATATATTTGTTTCCCTTTTCATTGTTGATAGTTATGTATTTATATGAATTTAATAAGTAAGGGCTTGCTAGTTTGAAAGTTTAGCATAAATCTCCCTGAATGGTTTGAATAATGGGGTGGGTGCTTATACAAAATCCACGCACCACATAACCCATTAAGACACAAAAGACAACTTTGCAGCAAGTATGTTGTTTGATCTAGCAAATTCCGGAAATTTGTTTATGCCAAATAGCATGAGATCAAGAAACACCAAGTTTAATAAATAGCACACAAAAATAATGTGAAACATACACAACAGTATATAAATGCTTTGCCCAAAATACTAACCAATGAGCAATTTCAAACTTGATTGGAAGTAAACAAGCCTAGGACTGTGCTTTCTTTAGCAACTCAAAGGGTGGTTCATAACTCCTATCTACAAATTTATACCCGCTCCATACCACATAAATGGCTCCATTTGTAAAAAATTGTTTTCTTCTATATTAGTAATAATCCCATTTGGCTTCCATAACATGGCTGGGCACTTAAAAGGCATCTCAGAAGCTTCCTACACTTTGGTTTAAAAGGTACTTGTTTAGTTTGTCCCAATTTTTTTAGCTTAGTTTTTTACAAGATACTTGTTTAGAGTCTCTTAGCTGTAACTTAAACTATTCAATAAAAACCACTATTTTTCAAAATGGAGCAATTAAGATGGAACATAGGGTGTATAGTATAACCAGTTTAATATGCCTCAATTTGAGTAGCAAATGTCAAAACTCTGCAGTTTCCACATACAAGTGGCTTCTTACGCCTCATCCACCACCCATGTCTTCAAGCATGAGCTAAAAATGTCATGTATAATATCTAGGTGCCTTCCAAGAGTTCAAGCAGAATTTAAGATATTGATCAACATTAGGAAAAAGGTTAATACTAAAAGAAGCAAAGTTGGTTCAAGATATCTGTATTTGGATTTACTGTTCGCTCAACAATTGAATACCTTATCTTGTATAATAGTGGAATGAACAAGATAGGAACCAGTCACAGCTACATGACTTCATGATTCAGAAGGAAATGGATAATAGAATTCTCGAGGATATGACCATAATATAATAGATCCTATACCACAGTTGCTCAAGAATGTGCTCTGCACAAATGTTATCATATAAGATCTAGCACTCATAAACAGTTACAGGTGGCTGCTCGAATACATGGGGCACCCTGTACAATGTTTTGAAATTGGATTTACCTATCAAGTTGATGATACTAAAAAAGTGTAAGCATAACTGTTAAGCATGAAAAATACATATTTTTATATGCCCTTTTTCCTATTTGTTAGTCATGTTTTCCAATTAAAATGAGGAATAAAGTGAATTTTAGTCATTTGTTCAGTAATTCGGAATTAAATAAATAAGGCTCTCTAAATTGCTCAATTTAACACTGTTCCGTAATTTTATAAATATTTGGTGCGTCTAATTTGGGACATGTTTTATTTTGTATAGGTTCGCATGCTCGTACTGTTGAACAGCCAAAAGTGAAGCTGTTAGACGGGTTTTGAAATGCCAAAGCGACCCAAGATCTGAGATCACGCGCAGAGAAGATCTGGACCGTTGATGTTCACTGATGAAGAAGACGGGCGTGGAATTAAATGAGGACCATTCAGATTTGATCTATCGGATAAGGATGATACGACGGGTTTAATTGGAAGAAAAGAAAAAAAAAGAAAAGAAAGAAATCCGGACCGGTTCAATGGTCCGGTTCATTGAAAAAAAAATAAAAAAAAAATAAAAAAAAAAACAACACCAAGTTTTGGCGCCGCTGCCGGGGACTTGTAGGAAATCAAATTCTAAGACTAATTTTTACCCTTGCAGTTAATTTTAGGTCAAAAATAAAAATTAAAAATTAAAAAATTAAAAAAAATTAAAAAATTAAAAATTTTAAAACACGTGAGAGTTGATTGACAGTGGATGACCACGTGGACACGTGATCACACACTGCGTCTGGTTAGCAATAATTCTAATCCTTTAGAGAATAGTGAAACAAAAATTGATCTTTCATTTAAAATGGAAGATCAACCTGAGAAATCTCTGAGGGAGTTATTTTCTCCGATCACAATCAACCCTCCATCTTGCATAGTGTTGCCTGCAACCTCTGCAAAACATTTTGAACTAAAACCTCAGATAATTCAACTGTTGCCCAATTATCATGGTCTTAACAGAGAGGATCCTTACATGCATGTAAAGGATTTTCTAGAAATTTGTGCAACTTTTAGGTTCACAGACTTCTCTGATGAGTCTGTTCGTCTGCGCCTTTTCCCCTTCTCTTTGAAGGACAAGGCCAAGGCATGGTTAAATTCTCTTCCCGCTGACTCTGTCACAACATGGGATATGTTGGTGAGCAAATTCTTGTCCAAATTCTTCCCAATGGCCAAAACCAATGAATTAAAGAGAGAAATCACTGACTTCATGGAAGATGAAAATGAAAAATTTTATGAGAGTTGGGAAAGATTTAAAGACCTTTTACTAAAATGTCCACATCATGGGTTTGAAACATGGAGGTTAATACAACACTTTTACAATGGCTTAACTCAAACACACCGCAACATGATTGAATCAATGAATGGCGGTGCTTTTTTAGACTTGGGAGGTGAAGCAGCTTATAACTTCTTAGAGCGATTAGCTGAAAGGTCCCAACAGTGGGATTTTGCAGGTCATAGGGAGAGACAACATCAAGCTCCTAAGAAGGGAGGTCTCTACGAAATCAAAGATGACGTAGATGTTAAGGTCAAACTCGATGCGTTAACCAAGAAAATAGATGCCCTGAGTTTGAACCGAAGCATCAATGCCCTCAACATGAATGAAGCATGCTCTGTGTGTGCTAGCCCGATGCATACATCTCTGAACTGTCCCTCCATGAATACTTATCCAGAGTGTTATGCAGAACAAGTCAATGTTCTAAACAATTATGGGAAGCCAACATGCAATCCTTTCTCTGAAACTTACAATTCAAGTTGGAGAAATCATCCAAATTTCTCCTGGAGACAAAGTCAACCACCTATGAATGTAGGTGGGCAGCCTATGCAACCCATGCATAATCAGTTTAGGCAGAATAACCCACCTTATCCAGCCTTGTCTCAACCTCCTACCCAATATCAACAACCTGTCAATCAATCTCCATCCCTTACTCAAAAACAATCCTCGTTGGAGGACACTCTCAAATCTTTCATCCAATCTACAAGCCAAGTCATTCAGTCAACTAACCAAGCTATGCTTGAAATGAAAAACTCTACACACATGAATACTCAAGCAATTGCTAAGTTAGAGACTCAAGTTGGTCAATTGGCTACTCAATTAGCAGAAAGAGAGAGAGGGAGATTCCCTAGTCAACCTGTGCCTAACCAGAAGGGCCAATTCTCCATTGGCAGTAGCTCTAATTCTTCACAGAATGAGGAACATGTTCAATCAGTCATTACCCTTAGGTCTGGCAAGCAAATTGATAATAAAATTGAAACTCCTGAAAAAGAAGAATGTGAGAACACTAAGACTGAAATAGAGACTAAAGATTCTTCTCCAACTGTTGACAGTGATTCTCCACCTAGGAATTTTGTACCTAGGGCACCTTATCCGCAAAGACTAGTCAACCCTAAAAAAGGTGCACAATATGGAGATATTCTAGAAGTGTTCAAACAAGTGCAAATAAACATTCCTTTTCTAGATGCAATCCAACAAGTGCCTTCATATGCAAAATTTTTGAAAGATCTAGTCTCTGTCAAAAAGAAAAATAATGTTCCTAAAAAGGCGTTTCTAGCAGAACAAGTCAGCTCTGTCATTCAATGTAAATTTCCTATCAAATATAAGGACCCTGGTTGTCCCACAATTTCATGCATGATAGGGAAACATCAGATTGAGCGAGCCTTGTTAGATCTGGGGGCAAGTGTGAACTTATTGCCCTACTCTGTGTATATGCAATTAGGTCTGGGAGAGCTAAAACCCACGACAATGACACTTCAATTAGCTGACCGTTCGGTTAAAATTCCTAGAGGTGTTGTTGAGGATGTTCTGATAAAGGTTGATACATTTTATTTCCCTGTGGACTTTGTTGTCCTTGATACTCAACCTGTTCCGAACATAAGTGGGCAAATACCGGTCATTTTGGGTCGTCCATTTCTAGCTACATCTAATGCTATCATTAATTGCAGAAATGGAGTGATGCAAATTTCGTTTGGGAATATGAAGGTGGAATTGAACATCTTTGACATCAGTAAACAACCACCTGACATGGATGATGTGAATGAAATAAACCTGATTGAAACACTTGTCCATGAAACATTTCTTCAAACACATTCCCAAGATCCTTTAGAGGCCTGCTTAACACATTTTGGTTGTGAATTTGATATCGATCAGTCAATTGAACAAGTAAACTCATTGCTTGAGTCTGTACCTCTGATGAGCACTGAACGGTGGCAACCAAAAGTGGAGCCTCTTGCCTTATCATCATCACCAGTAGTTCCATCTAGTGTTGAGCCACCTAAATTAGACCTGAAACCATTGCCTGATACTCTTAAATATGCTTATTTAGGTCCGGCTGAGTCCTTACCTGTCATTATTGCATCGGACCTAGATGTGGCTCAAGAGCGTAAATTACTTGATGTTCTTGTAAAGCACAAAGAAGCCACAGGGTGGACCATTGCAGATATTAAAGGCATCAGTCCTTCTATTGTTATGCATAGAATTCATTTGGAGGATGATGCCAAGCCTTCTCGTGAATCTCAAAGGCGTCTTAACCCTGTAATGCAAGAAGTTGTTCGAGCTGAAATCCTTAAGCTTTTAGATGTAGGAGTTATCTACCCAATCTCTGATAGTAAATGGGTAAGTCCTGTTCAAGTTGTGCCGAAAAAGTCTGGCATAACTGTAGTGAAAAACGATGCTGATGAGTTAGTGCCAACTCGAGTTCAAACGGGTTGGCGTGTCTGTATTGATTATAGGAAGTTGAATGCTTTGACAAGAAAAGATCATTTTCCCCTTCCTTTCATTGACCAAATGCTGGAAAGGTTAGCGGGACATGAATATTATTGCTTCCTTGATGGTTATTCTGGTTATAACCAAATTCCCATAGCCCCTGAAGACCAAGAAAAGACCACTTTCACGTGTCCTTTTGGTACCTTTGCCTACCGTCACATGCCCTTTGGCCTATGCAATGCACCTGCTACCTTTCAAAGGTGTATGTTGAGCATTTTCTCTGACATGGTAGAGCGATTTTTAGAGGTATTCATGGACGACTTTTCTGTCTTTGGGTCCAATTTTGATGAATGTCTGCACCATCTATCTTTAGTGTTAGTGAGGTGTAAAGAGAAGAATCTGGTGCTTAACTGGGAGAAATGTCATTTTATGGTTCAAAAAGGAATTGTTCTTGGGCATATTATATCTAATAAAGGCATTGAAGTTGATAAAGCTAAAGTTGATTTGATTTCACATCTTCCACCACCACGAACTGTGAAAGAAATCAGATCATTTTTAGGCCATGCTGGATTTTACAGAAGATTCATTAAAGACTTTAGTAAAATTTCAAGACCTTTGTGTAATCTTCTTGCAAAAGATACACCATTTGTCTTTGATGATGCTTGCAATAATGCCTTTCAGAAACTCAAATCAGAGTTAACATCTGCACCTATTATTCGGCCACCTGATTGGAGCCTACCTTTTGAGATAATGTGCGATGCCTCTGATTATGCTATTGTTGCTGTGTTGGGGCAGCGAATTAATAAACTTCCCCATGTGATTTACTATGCCAGTAAAACATTGAATGATGCTCAACTTAATTATTCTACAACTGAAAAAGAATTGCTGGCAGTAGTCTTTGCTCTAGATAAGTTTCGGTCTTACTTATTGGGATCGAAGGTCTATATCTATTCGGATCATGCTGCATTGAAGTATCTTTTATCTAAAAAAGATGCTAAACCTCGTCTTCTCCGATGGATATTATTGCTACAGGAATTTGATATTGAAATTCGGGATAAGAAAGGTTCCGAAAATGTTGTAGCCGACCACTTATCTAGGTTGATAGTTGATTTTACTGAAGAATCATTGCCCATAACTGAATCTTTTCCTGATGAGCAATTACTTGCAGTATCTCAGTTGCCTTGGTTTGCAGACATAGTTAATTATCTGGTAACTGAACAAATTCCATCTCATTGGTCTTCCCAAGATAGGTCCAAGTTTTTGTCCAGAGTTAAGTATTTCTTTTGGGATGATCCATACTTGTTCAAGTATTGTCCCGATCAGATTATTAGGAGATGTATTCCGGAACATGATCAACAAAGCATCATTTCTTTTTGTCATGATCAAGCATGTGGGGGTCATTTTAGTTCTAAAAAGACTGCTGCAAAGATTTTGCAGTGTGGATTTTATTGGCCTACTATTTTCAAAGACTGTCATGCTTATTGTTCATCATGTGAAAGATGTCAGAAGTTAGGAGCACTTTCACGTCGTAACATGATGCCTTTAACCCCAATCCTTATTATAGACCTTTTTGATGTCTGGGGTATTGACTTCATGGGACCTTTTCCTAACTCCTTTGGCAATCTTTATATCCTTGTGGGGGTAGACTATGTCTCTAAATGGGTAGAGGCTGTAGCATGCAAAACCAATGACCACAAAGTGGTGGTCCAATTCTTAAAAGACAATATTTTTGCACGTTTTGGTTCTCCTCGTGCTATCATAAGTGATGGGGGAAAACATTTCTGTAATAGGGTTTTTGAACAGTTAATGAAGAAATATGGCATAACCCATAAAATTGCTACCCCATACCATCCCCAGACAAGTGGTCACGTTGAGATTTCTAATAGGGAGATTAAGCATATTTTGGAAAAGACAGTCAATCCGAATCGCAAAGATTGGTCACTGAGACTCACTGATGCTTTGTGGGCTTACCGTACTACATTTAAAACTCCCATTGGAATGTCTCCATACCGTATTGTCTACGGGAAAGCATGTCATCTTCCTGTTGAAATTGAGCATAAAGCTTATTGGGCAGTTAAGCACCTGAATTTTGATTTAAATAGAGCAGGAATTCAAAGGAAACTGCAGTTGAATGAGTTGGATGAGCTTCGTAATGATGCTTATGAATGTGCAAAATCGTACAAGGATCGCATGAAAAAGGTTCATGATCAAAATATTCTGCGAAAATCTTTTACATCGGGGCAGAAAGTTCTTTTATACAATTCTCGTTTACATCTGTTTCCGGGTAAATTGAAGTCTCGATGGACAGGACCTTTTCTAGTTCGTGTTGTTTATCCACATGGAGCAGTTGAAATAGAAAATCCCAAGAATGGTGATATATTCAAAGTTAACGGTCATCGACTTAAACCATTCTTGGAATTGCAGCAACCTCAGATTGATGAATCGAGTCTGGCAGACCCGACTTATCATGACTAGTGAAGTAATAGTTGTGTCTGGCTGAAGACGTAAAACTTAGCGCTACTGGGAGGCAACCCAAGTTTTTCGATTTTTTATTTTTGTGCTTATTTTTCTTATGATATTCTTGTGCTTCACTTGTTCTTTTCATTTTGATAGATACTATAGCGTTTCAGTGGAGTGCAGGTACTATCTTTCCTTCCCTCGTCTATTTATTCTCCTCAGTATTTATTTCATATCTTTTTACATTGAGGACAATGTTTCATGCAGGTTTGGGGGTATAGGAAGATATTTGTTTAGTATATCTTAGTGATTTTCTTGCTTGTTTTGAATTTTCAAGTTAAAAAAAAATTAAAATTAAAAATTAAAAATTTAAAAAAAAATTAGATTTTAGGCTGTTTGTTAGTATTTTTATAGGTTTTGGTAGTTTATCCCTTCGTGATGCATACTTCAATTTTTAAGAGATTAATTTACATTGGAAGTGTGAGTAAGTATACTGGAGGATAGAGACACTTAACTGAGAAATAGCATTCTGTTACAGTCCTCTTGGATCAAGTGCTTGAGCTAATAAAATTCACTCACACACACCAGTTACATAAAGTACTACCTTCTAGAGATTTGTTGAATACTAATCTTCAGTGGGATGTCTTTAGTCAGAGTCATTGGATGATGTGTGGTTATCTGTTGAGCTTAAACGATCATGATAGACCATTTACTTGGCTATGGCAAGAGCTTGGAACCGGAAATAGGTTGAGAGTATAATACAGCCTGGACGGAATAAAGATGTGCTTGAAAATATATATGCTGAAAATGAAAAAAAAAAAAAATGGAAACGAAAATAAAGAAAAGGGGCTGCTTGACTATTATAGGATTAACTTAGGCTGATGTTCAGGTCCGAAGCGGTCCATCTTAAAACCTAATGCCCTAAGCCAACTGGCTGGGAGTCATTGGCCTGAGTCATTGCTAAACCTAAGCATCTTGAAGTCAGGCCTTACACAGTCCTAATGAAAAAAAAAAAAAGTCTGTGGTGTATTATCCTCTCAAATCTAGAATGTTGGACCCGAAGGAGGCGCGCAAGCATCTGTGCTATCATGAACCTAAAGATTACGATGACTATGTAGATTCTGATGTTCTTTGGTTAATGGGTAACACTGGATCTGTGTAAAACAGAGATTTAGAATGTATTGCTACAATGTTCTACACTTTCTATTATTTAAAGTATCATGCTATATCATATTGAGCAGAAATTTCCAAGATGAAGGTGTAGAATAAAACCACTTACTTGAGCGCTTCTATATTCCAGTTGATTATAAATGCAAGTACGTGTGGTTAGTTTTCTTAAGTATTGCAGTGTGTATTTGAAGGGATAATAGGTTTTGTGTTTTGAAGTGTTTAGTTGACTTATTTCTCATTTAGATAAAGAATAAGGTTAATTTTATAAATACATGTTTGTGGGTAGCATGGCTGCAAACCCTCACGAGACTTCACTCGTCCAGCCAGGGACACCTGGGGGTTTAAAAGGCTTGTTGCATATGCTAAATGCAATCGTGATTCCCTACGACAGTGGCATTTATTTTTGAGTAGTTTTATTATTTTTCTTTTGTGTTTTGCTTGAGGACTAGCAAAATCTAGGTTTGGGGGTATTTGTTAAGCATGAAAAATACATATTTTTATATGCCCTTTTTCCTATTTGTTAGTCATGTTTTCCAATTAAAATGAGGAATAAAGTGAATTTTAGTCATTTGTTCAGTAATTCGGAATTAAATAAATAAGGCTCTCTAAATTGCTCAATTTAACACTGTTCCGTAATTTTATAAATATTTGGTGCGTCTAATTTGGGACATGTTTTATTTTGTATAGGTTCGCATGCTCGTACTGTTGAACAGCCAAAAGTGAAGCTGTTAGACGGGTTTTGAAATGCCAAAGCGACCCAAGATCTGAGATCACGCGCAGAGAAGATCTGGACCGTTGATGTTCACTGATGAAGAAGACGGGCGTGGAATTAAATGAGGACCATTCAGATTTGATCTATCGGATAAGGATGATACGACGGGTTTAATTGGAAGAAAAGAAAAAAAAAGAAAAGAAAGAAATCCGGACCGGTTCAATGGTCCGGTTCATTGAAAAAAAAATAAAAATAAAAACAACACCCGAGCGAGGCTCGGGTGTTATGTTCAGTCGGGACAGAGCGCTCGAGGCTCTGTTCTGTTCGAGCGGAAGACAGCAGCAACCAGAGCGGCCGACGGCGGTGATGAAGTGATGACAGCGGCCTGAGGTGGCTGAGCGGCTCACGGCGGGGAGTCTGGAGCAAGGACTGGACGACAGCATCACGGCGGCGGGTCTCGACAAGCGGAAAAAGAAGAAGCAGATTCACGACGGCAGAGGCGATTCACGGCAGCAAGGCTGATGACGGCGAGGTTTCCGGCGACCGCGAGGCAGCGCGATTAGAGCAGCAACAGAAAGAGTGCTCGATTAGGAAAGTTGGGATTTTTGATTCCGGATTTGAAAAGAGTCCTCGATTTGGAAAGTTGGGATTTTTTTTTTGAGGGCTCTATATAACTAGAGCAATAGCAGAGGAAGAGGGCGCCGGCAGTTCGAGACCAGAGCGAGAGAGCAGTCCGAGCGGCTGGAGAAGACGACCGGACAGTAGCTTGCGATTTGAATTTACAGTTTCAATCTTCATTTTAATTTTGTCTCTTTTCCTTCATTTTCATCTTATCTGCTGTATTAAATTGAAGATTGTATCAATTTGATTGATATTACTCGAAACAGATGACTGAGAAGAGTTGTTTTGAATTTTTACAGTTCTAAATTTTAATTCCAGTTCTCTTTTCAATTTTGGTCTTCATCTACTATTCTGCTGTTGCTTGGGGTTGTATCGGACTTGTTGCTGTTGGGAACAGTCGACCGAAAGTAGAGAGAACAGTTCTACTATTTTCATTCAATATCAAATTTCGTGTAAGTCAATTTTATTCTTCAATTTAGATGAGTTCAATAATGAATTATGCATGTGTTTTTGTTAGTATGATTGGCTAGATTTGTTGCTAAGGCTAGGATGAGGCTGTAGTAGTTGTAGAGAATGCATGTTATGCGAAAGTTGATATTTTTCTCCTAGAATTATGCGTTAATTGTTTATGCGTTCCTTGTGTTAATTGCGTAGTTATTTTCGGATATAGCATTAATCATGTTTTTGCTATGATTTGGAATTACTATTGTCAATGCATGCTTATTTTAATTGATTAAATAACAAATTGGATACTAGTTGTGATTTACTCGTAAGTGGATACATCTAGTGACTTGAGTTGTTAATTTAAATAGCATGAAGGACGTGATTTTTGTATGAGTAATTGTGCATTAAAGTAAAATCTTCCGTAGCAACGTGAATAGGATTCTAGATTGTTACGTTTATTTGGAGAATGATAAATAATTGAAGGGTTAGGGTTCTCTACAATTTATTGCATGCCGATTCCAAAGCCTTAGTATTTTGTCAATTTGATAAAGTTTAGATTTTTATTTCGTTAATTGATTTTAATTAGTCGTTAGTTAGTTAATCAATTTCTACAAGTTTCATAGTTTAGTCAAGGGTTTAGTTAGGGTTCGATTAGATTTCCGCTACACAAGTCCCTGTGGGTTCGACCTCGTAAAATTGTGCGATTATACTGCAAATCCGATTCGTACACTTGCGAGTAAAATTAGGAGACTAATTAAAACAACAACAATAACATAACCAACCTATTGGGTAATCTAAATCCTCTGCAACAAAATGAATTGCCTAATGTTATATAGTATTACGTTTCAAACATTCTATCTGACTTCTGCATTAAAGTTTTTGACAGTAAAACATAACCAACCTATTTGGTAACTATATCTAAATCCTGTGCAACAAAATGAAGCACCTAATGATGAACATATTTATGTTTCGAATATCTTATCCTAATTCTGCATTAAAGTTTTTGGCAAGGGCACAAGAAACACAATATCATATCCATGAAAATGCACAGTAGTACATGTTTGATTATGCTCAAAAGTAAACCAACAGAGGATGAAATAGGGACGCACCTGAAAACCAACAAAGGATGAAATAGGGATGCACAATAGTACATGTCTGGGTGGCTGGACAGGATTAGAATCCTGCGGGTTGGCACCGTGGAGGGGATGGTGTCGGTGGAGGAGGTCGGCACCGCGTAGGGGGAAGAGATGAGACAAGGGAGGAACCGGGCAGCTAGGCTGTGGAAGAAAGCTCCGAGGGTCTCTCCAGGCAAGATCCAGACTGGTAGAGAGAGAGAGACATCATAGAGAGAGACTGGTAGCGGACGGTGTTGGTCGGCGCCACGGAGGGGGAAGAGATGAGGCAAGGGAAGAAACCCTCCCCAGGCTAACATCCGGTCTAGGGGAGATGAATCACATCACTTTTTACATTAGATGGGCTGCTGTTACGAGCGGCCGTCGGAGCTCGCCGAGAAAACAAGACGAGAGAGAGAAGGGAGAGGTCGAGCGGCGGCGGTCAGAGCTGCTATCACGAATGAGATGAGCGACGGTCTTGCCCTTTGTGTTTTAATTTGGTGCAGATAGAGGGGTATTTCTGTCCCAAAAAACTTAAATCCTACCTTTTTCACCCACATGCAAATCAGTAACCAAACACAAATCACACAAATCAAAGCTGATTTTTTTTATATTCTAAACACAAATCACCAATCAAGAATCAGGTTGACGTGAAAAGATGAAAATATGATTATTTTCAGGTTTCCAAACAAGTTTTTTACAATAAAAAAATTACCTACAAATCACCTTGATTATTTTCAGGCTGACAATTTTTTTTCACAAATCACTATCAGTTTCCAAATGCACCCAATGACTGCATTTCAGAAATTACTGATCCACAAAAAAATGACTGGGCGCAAAAAAATGACTGGATCTGCCCTAGAGGCAAATATATCCTTAGGAACATGCATGTGCATAGGCTTGAAATGTTGTGAGCCCCAATGGTCAATAAATTTACTCCATTTTTAAATTTTGTCACTATTATTTGGACGGAGGGTGTATATTTCTTGGGGTGTCATCCAGCAAAAGGTAATTGTGTTAGTTATCGAGAGCTTCCCTATGTTAGCAGAAGGACCAATATGAGAAAGACTGTAGGAAGTTTGAAAAATCAGCGGCCAAGGGTATCTTCTGTAACACCCAAAAAATAGGATAAAAAATGCAGATTTCAGACTAATAAGAAGACGGGAGTTAGTATTAAAGTTCATGAAGAAAACTTTCCAATGTCACCGACTGTCTGCAATTCGGAGTTCTGAGCAAAAAGTTATGATTGTTTTAGTATGCGATTGATTGCTAGATGATACGCGATCGATGGGGCTAGATTCAAAACCGAGAAAAATCAACGAGGAACCAGGCACTAGAGAGGGTTATGTGGCTCATGTGGGATCACGAGTATGCGATACGAGTTGACTAAGACGTTTGGTTCGTGGTCTATGCAAGTCAGAGTAGCGTGACATGTATGCAGGACATTAGAGTCACTCAACCATGAGAGTTGCATCAGACGCAGGAGCACCTTGGCGCCAGATCCACGTGGACACAGGGCCTAGGGTGTCATGCACGTGGATGACATATCACTTGTGGTTAGTTCTGGAAGTTAGAGAAAACCTTGGTGAAAGATAGGATTTGGACTCCTAATGGTAACTCAGGGTGAGATTTCATTAAATAAGGAAGTTACCTGATTCGGTTAAGGTTAAACAAGAATGTGAATATTTAATTTGAGGAAAATATTAGGGCAATCTTCATCATCCAATCAGAGAGGAGCATCCCATTAGGTTGGACGTCAAAGTGAATTGAGCAATACATGATAGTTTCCTAATTTGGAACGAGATATGATTGAGAATTGTAATCTCGGTGAGTACTATTTCTGCACCGATAGTCTGTACTTTAAAAATCATATCTAATTACAAAAAAATTATAAAAATAAACCGTCGGTGGGGTTAGAAACTACACTCATAGGGATAATTCCAGTAAACATTTCAAAGTCTAAGTCCAAGTGTACTGATTGTGGAAACAGTTGGAATTGGATTGTTACGTGTTTTATAGTGTGCTGTAACTAGGGTTAAGATAGGGAACAAATCTTATTAGAGATTTGAAATCCTAACTAAATGGGGAAACCAATGTGTTGGATGTCCATAACAAATCGAAGATCAAATTCAGCCAATCAAAAGTAGGCATGCAATTGTTTGGGACGTCCAAGTGAAGCAAGGAACGGGTTAGGCAGTTTCCTAATCAAGTGATAAGGATCAATTAAAAGATTTTGTTCTAGATTTCATACCAAATACAAACTGATTTGGGATTCCTTAAGGGATGACGTCCTTGGCCAGTTTGAGAGTGAGATTTAATCAATGGCTGAGATTAGATGGGGTAAGGATCAAAGGGAGGAAAGTGGTTTCAAGAAGGAATAGGAAACCTAGGGTGCGTTTGGAAAGGTGAAAAACCAATATTTCAGCCCTGAAAGGTGAAAATTTTCACCTTTCAGGGTGAAAAGTGTTTGGAAGCTGAAAGGGTGAAAAATGGTCGGTGACGGTGATAGGTGAAAATTTTCACCTATCATCTGATTTGTGTTTGTTTAGCTGAAAGGGTGAATAGTGGGTCCTGACGGTGGAAGGTGATAAGTTTTCACCTTTCACCCCTAAAAGGCTGATTCTCCCTCGAGTGAGAATCAGCCTGACGTGTGAATATGATGCGGGTGAATTCATATGTACTGCCTCTTTGTTTAACGATTTTTGGTCGATCTGCTTTTTTTTGGCCAATTTTAACAGTTTTTATTTTCTTCTGTTTTCACCTCTTACACGATCTCCTTATTTATTAATCAATACTTCTTCTTTTCGAGCCGATCGGACTGTCTCCTGATAAGCCACCGGGGGAATCGAGTATTTGAGTAATAGAGTACTCGATAGATCCATGTACTGTGTACCCGATTACTCGAACGTCATCCGTGGCTCGAGATCTCGTAATCAGGGTCATGGTACACACATAAATCGACTAATCGAGGACTCGATTACTCGATATATGTGTCTATCATGTACCCGATTACTCGATTATTTGATTTCCATGTGGTTATTATGAGGTGTATGACGATCGAGTAATCGGGTCCAAGGTACATGAATATATCAAGTACTCGATTACTCGATCTGTGTCTTCCGTATACTCGATTACTCGATTACTCGATTTCCATGTGGCTATTGCGATTATACAACGTAGATGGCTCGAGATCGAGTTATCGGGTTCACGGTACACACATAAAGCGAGTACTCAATTACTCGATATATGTGTCTACCATGTACCCGATTACTCAATTATTTATGTGGTTATCGTGAGGTGTATCATGATCGAGTAATCGGGTACACGGTACATGGATATATCGAGTACTCGATTACTCGATCTGTGTCTTCCATCTACCCGGTTACTCGATTACTCGATTTCCATGTGGTTATCGTGCTTATACGACGTAGCTGGCTCGAGAACGAGTAATCGGGTAGACGGTAGACACATAAATCGAGTACTCAATTACGTCAACATCTCTCTTCTCATATGCTTCTTCTTGTGTGGTATAGATGGCAAGCCCAGCCAAGAAATCAAACTATGTCAAACAGGTTGAGTGGAACAAGGAAGAGCACTATGCATTTATCGCATCGTATGCCGAAGCACTTATGGCGGGATTTCGTAAGGGTAAGGGTCTTCAACCCGGAGGATACGACTATGCAAGCCAAGAGTTGGCGAAGAAGGGTATAATTGTAAATGAAGAAAAAATACGCAGTCACTATGACAAGACTAGGTAGCTGTACAATGCATGGAAGTGGATGTCAGATTACACTGGTTGTGGGTATAACGAAGCAACACAAACATATACCTCTGGAAATCCTAATTTTTGGAAGATTTTTAGATAGGTGCGTATCGTCTGACATTTTATTCCATAACCGTAATTTTGAATTTCTTGGAAACTCGGATACAAGATGTTTCCTTGCCAATCTAACTCTCATCTCCTTCTGCCGCAGAGACACCCGAAGGCCATGAGATTGAAGTCTTGGGGATACTCGAGAGAGATGGAGGGTCTATTATCGATAATATTCGATGGCAACCATGCTACTGGAAGTCAGGCTTATCATGGACGGCCAAAAAATCTGGTGCCCCCCAGTGCACAACTGCCACCGAATAGTTCACACGGTACCGATGAGGATCACCCTAGGATGCATCACAATGAATTTGATCAGTACTTGGGAGAGGATATGGGAGATAACACATACCCTCGTTCATTCTCTAACCTCCTTGATAGTGATATCCAAGCAAGCCCGATCGGCCCTGGCCCCTCAGTACGTCCTACTTGCAACCTATCTCAGGTGCACAAACATGAACCCTCGATACTGTAATACCATCATCCGCTTGTATCGTGTCATCGATATGTATTTGTATCTGTTTACATTTTTTGTGATAATAACATTATTCATGTTCTGGTTTGTAGGAGCCTCCGAATGCCGACTCTCCTTCTTCCCAAACTCCCCTACAGATGCCTCCACACGCCACCAGTGATCCCCTCAGGCCTACCCCTGGTGCCCAGCGTAAGACTTTGAAGAGGAAGACTTACTCCTCTTTTGAAATATCTACCGGCTTCCAGTCACTGTCTGACGCTATGATGGCAAGAAATGCGCTTGCCGAGAAGCACGATTGTATGCTGTCTGAGGCGAAGCTCGCAGATAAGCAAGCACAGACTGATGAAATCAACAGATGTTTTCGTTTACTACGCCGCCTCCGTGGATATGACCCATCTAACCCAATGTACAGTTTTGCAATAACATTATTCTCGACAGAGACTAATAGACAGCTGTGGCTGCACCTAGAAGACGATGAATATTTTACTGAGCAGTGGTTGAAGAACCTGTGGAATGGGAAGACACCGCCCATCTAGATGCGTGCATCACTATTGATTTCAAGAAACTTGTGATTTTATGATTGTTGTATAAGATGTTATCCACTTTATGCATTTGTGGACTTCGTGTGGGGTGAACTATTTTTTTTTCCTTCCTACTATTCTCCATGTGATTATTGTCCTTTATCATACTGTGTGCATGTGACTCCTCTGACCTATATGTAGGCCATGAGTGTGTGGTGAATGATTTTCTCCATGTCAGTATTGCCTTCTCTTGTACTGTTTGCATGTGAGTCCGAGAATGCTTATATATACATCTTTTAGGTGTACCTCGTTGCTTACTTATATGTCTTCTACCTTTCCTCTGCCGACCACGGTAATGGAGGCTATCGTGTAATCGCATTGACGACAGACACCCGAAGGCTTATGTACATTTGATTACACGAGTATCTTTTGATACTTCCTGGTTAGGGAACCCATGGACCCTATGGTAAGCAAAGCATTCATGTTCATTTCAGCAGTATTAACATTTATTATTTGTCTATCAGCAGTATGTTCATTTCGTTATTCTCACTTTCTAGAGGTGGAAGTATTTTGTCGACGGCGATGAGGATGCTGCAATAGTTAATCAGTGTGCCATTGTTATGGAATATTTATCAAATCCTCCATCTTGTAATGTTATTCACCCACATCGCCACAGGGGAGAGGAGTTGGTACGTGATATGTTATATACTGTTACGAATGATCGAATGTGCAGGGACGTCTGTCGTATGAACAAACAGACGTTAGTTGAATTATGTAGACATGCTAGAGCATCCGGTCTGGAAGAGAGTCGGGGCGCATCTGATTGAAGAACAACTCATGATGTTTTGTCAGCTCATGGGTCACGGTACATCTATTCGTAAGTTGGGGCATGAATTTTCCCACTCAGAAGAGACCATACATCGGTATGTGTATAAGGTGTTCTCCACGTTAGAGCAATGGTTCCATGCTAGAATCTCCACCATGGTTCCACTCGAGCACATGCCATCTTACATTCGAAATAATAGAAATTTTTTTCCATATTTCAAAGATTACGTTGGAGCAATAGATGGCACGCATGTCATGGCGAAGGTGAAGTCGGATGTGTCAAACGCATATAGGGGTAAACAAAAGGTCACTACACAAAATGTCCTGTGTGTGTGGGATTTCTGCATGCGTTTTACTTATGTCGTCACAGGGTGGGAGGGGTCCGCCCATGATCAGCGAATTCTCGACTCAGTATTAAAAGACGAAAATTCTGCTTTCCCACGACCACCGTCGGGCAAGTATTATGCGGTTGACGCAGGATATGCGAACAAGCTAGGTTTCCTCGGTCCTTACAAGGGGCAAGGTCACAGGTATCATGTTGCTTCTTTCCAACAACGAGGGCCAACTGGAAGGCATGAGATGTACAACTACATACATGCGTCTCTCCGGAATATAATTGAGCGTGCGTTTGGGGCATTAAAAAAACGTTGGCACATTATGGAAAACATGCCCCCTTATCCAATTGAGATGCAAGCAAAGTTTGTGTATGCTTGTGCCGCGTTGTACAACTTTATTCACGAGCAACACAATAGTGCCACTGATTCTGACATGAGAGATTGGTTGCTGCCCGCGTACGAAACAGATGAAGCTTTCCGAGTGATAGAAGAACCATCTAATGACAATCATCCGTCTAGTAGTCATGCCGGGGAATGGTCGGGGCCAAATGATGGAGTAATGATTCAGCTGTGAGATCGAATCTGGGATGAGATCGGGAACTCCCTTGATATCCCCCCTGATCCACCAGCGAGTCAGCCATGTCGTCGATGGTAAATGTGTGCCATTTACTACTCCTTGCCATGCATATCGAGCAATCGAGGTCAAGATAAGCACATCAATCGAGTCATCGATGGCACGAAGTGGTCCTACCCATGCAAGTCGAACAATCGAGGTAACACTAAGCTCTTTAGTCGAGTCATCGACGTGACGATCGTGGTCCTTGCCTAGATCGAGATCGAGCAATCGAGGTCACGATAAGCTCTTTAGTCAAGTCATCTCAGGCACGATAGTGGTCCTTGACATGCATATCGAGCAATCGTGTTCACGATAAGCTCTTCTGTCGAGTCATCGATTGGTCGATATAGGTGAAGGAATTGCAAATCATGTAAGGGCAAGTATTAATAAATGAATCTATAATTATGTACATGAATCTCTCATTAGGTACATGGAAATGTCTATATGTAAAGTAATGAACATATCCTTAGGGATACTGTAATATCATTATGTACAGTAGTTTCGCTTTTTTCTAGTACACTACGATATTTTAGCGGCCAATGGGATGTCCTGTAAACCTTCTGCTGCTACGTCTTCAAATTCCTTCTCCATACTTCCCCTTAACAGGACTGCCGCGATCATCGGCCGATAGAGCATTGTTATGGCCGCCTGATAAAAAACTAGTTTGATGACCCCCGACGCCAACTGTGCTGCGTACATCATTACGTATATTCCGCAGTCTTCGGAATTACGTTGGAAGGGTGCATCCCTTATTTGGGACATAAACTAGCCGGCAGCTCCCTTCATCTTGAATTGATTTGCTAGGATCTTACCCAGGCAGGTAACTATATGATCGGCAGCCAGCTTATGGTGTGGATGCGTCGCTGGATGGCCGCTAAGAGGATTGAAGAAGCGCCACCGTAGGGAGGGGAAATGTAGAATCAGCAAGCAGTAATGGGTATTTATGTTAATTGGGAAGAACTCCCTATTTATTATTAGCGGCAGGCCTGAACTCCTACATAAGAATGAAATATGAGATGAGAAGTATATATATTAGATGATTGTTGACAGCACCATGTAAAAATAAGAAGAGGTCACACACTTACGAGTTCAATATATTTAGTGGCCATGATTCCTCCAAAGAAGCAGTATGGATACATCAATACATCCCTGTTCATTTGTTGCCTCTTCCGGAGCAGTTCAAAGAACGCATCAATGACCTGCATGTATTTGATTAAAACAACCATCGAGTATTCTAATCAACGAAATACCATCGAATAAATTAGCATCATGTGCATGTACCGTGTAGTTTATGTCACGCCCCGGAATCCCATACCTCGATCGGAGTGCGGAAGCCAATCAATGATATACACTTGGAGGTAGAGAATCTCGGGCGCGAGACCGAACAGTCGATTTCACCACCAATTACGATCATCTCAAAAGGATGTGTAATCGGTCATGCCCATAATCAGTGCAATACAAATACAAACATTAATGAATACTATGAAATGAAATTTACTTAATAATGATAATCCATTTAAGAAAGTCAAAATAAAATAAACCTATAAATCTATGGCACACAATTGCCATTAAATGTCATAAGCATCAAATAAGCAAAGCAAATAATAAAAAGCTCTAAATCTTCACGGCTCCTGCAACCGCTTCACTACTGCAACTTCCTGATCTCAAATTCTATTTGCGCCTGCATCAGAGGATGCATGAGTCTTTCATAGAAACACTCAGTAGGATGTAAAAACCCACTGAACTAAAACAACAGTATGAATAGGATAAGAATAACAAAGGTTTATGAATATGCCGCAACATCTGGACTAAACCAAGGATTTATACACCTGAAAGGTTAGTCGATAATAATTCCAACTTGTAAGTAGGGAAAACAACAATAAGGCTCCTACTACACATATGAGTAAGGAGAGAATGATAATCATTTCAAATGGCTCCAGACATCTAAGTGAAAGGAGTTTACAATTTCTGCTCGCTGAACCGATCACCCGCAAGTGACTATACCAGAACCACCCTAGGGGTCCTCTTTTTGGAACCCTGCCATGCGTCTAGGATGCTGGCCCCACCAGTGCTTACGGACACGATGGGCAGAGACTGAAGACCTTCCGTAATGTCAACAATCTAACGTACGTATGTTTCCTCCTTTCGGGCAGTATGGAACCGCAATCCCATAAATATTAGTGACCCCGCAAGATCAAGCAATGGCATAATTTGAGCATACTATGAATCCACTTCCGGAGAGAGTCCCGCAAGACCTCTAGTGGAGGAATCAATCAAATAATCGTGATGAATAATATTTCAAAGGAATAGAGGTAGCAACGCTCTAACAATATAAGGTATCAATCACCGGAATAGACTCTCATACGGAGTATAAATAGGAATGTCACACAAGAGAATAACACAATCCATACATACGTTCATGCTCAGCCCTAGATGGAAATTCTTATAGGTCTTATCGTAATATATAAATCAGAGACAAGGTATTAGTGAGTCCTAGATGATTTGGATTCCAAATGGAACCTCAAACCGACACAAACGCTTTATCTTCAAATACACAGTTACGGTTTTCTTGACATAAGTATTACCCCATTTATCATATTAACCATAACCCAACCTTACTGTGATAATCATAAGAACATAGTCTAGTAATAGTTACTAACACGTCATACCATCTTCACATCATATTAAGTGGTTTTACTTAAGTACTTAGTATTTTCACTTAGTTTCTGCTCACTGTCTTATGTACAACAGTTCCCTTCCGGCGGCTCCCAGACTCTGTACATTAAAAATTATCTTCTGAAATTTTTACTGAGAGTACCCTTATGAGTCTAGTTTCTAACCCCATCATTTTTATATTTTTCGGATATCATATGAATTAGTTATGAATTATTGACTGCCGACTGTCAGCGCAGAAACAGTTCTGGCCGAAAGTGAGACACATGATTAAACTTTGATTATCTTATTCCGTACCACTCATAGATGATAATATACTCATGATAGATGATAGTACTCCCCTCCTAGATCAATTACAGATCCTAGAATTAACTAGAGTTACCAAAAGATTCCCCTTTTATCATGTTTCTTCCCATACAACACATCCTTAGACCATAATGTCTTTCAATTAAGACAATTTAAGTAAGACAATCATTAAGGCATAAACTTATTCATTAGACATGATAATCAACGCAATATCAGAACTTCTATCTTCTGTAAAATTAATAAAGCATCCAACTTTGATGTGATTTACCATCTAGACATGAAGCATGAAGGCATATATGCATGTATCGCAATACTTATGGAAAACAAGACATAAATCATTAATCCCGCAAGATTCAAAGCAATACTCCAAGGAAATCAGTAAGAACACTCATCATATGATGTGAGAAAAGAATAAGAAGAGAGGGAAAAACCATCCTACTCTTTATCACCAAAAGACGTCGCCTTTCTACGCGATGTTCGTCTCCTCCGCTTCCTTCAAAGCTCCCGATCCAAGCTCTTGAGCAATTCCCACTAGAAGAGGTCTTCTAAGAGAGGTATGAACGTGGGAAGGAGAGGAGAAAAGCCTCTGGACGTTCTAGGGTTTAGTTTTCAAAGCACAAGCCTAGTCTCTATGGGTTTATATAGAGTTTTAGAAGATCTTTGCCCAAACCAATTCTACCATATCTTGGACACTTTCCACCAATGGAAGAGTCCCTAAATCACCCTAGGAACGTGCAATACAAGTCTAGTTAGGATATGGCCTCTTTCCCAATCAAATCCGTCTCAAAATAAGTTAGGATTTCGCCAAACCGCAACTGGCGATCGATCGTCCAATACGGCGATCGATCGTCCTGCGCTGTTTACCAACTGCGCGATGGCGCTGATCGTAGCCGATCGATCGTGTTCTATATGCCGATCGATCGTTTTAGTGCGATCGATCGCATCTGCGGGTGTATTTATTCAATTTCCCTTATCTTTTACCCCGAACTCCAAATCACACAAAATTGGTGGCGTTGAAAAGCTCTTCTCACCAACTTAAATTTGCACATGGCACAATACGATCAATTCAAACGTTAAGAGGGTTAAATTTCAGTTTTAAGATACTTACTAATTTTCCGGATGTTACAGTTTATTTTCTCGGTCCATAGCAAACTTAAGTAGTCTGCATCGTATAATGAATCTAGTGGATACTTCTGCCTTGGGTGCCTCATCCAGTGCATAATCGTCATCTGATCTTTAGGCGACAACACATCCATTTCGAAGCATATCTTAGTTCCCACGTAGTCGGTGGGTACATCTATCGTTTGACAAACTTCTGCTGTTTCAGCCTCCATTAAATGCTCCTTTCCCTTTCTGCAAAGGTGCGTATCGTCACCCTTCTCTTCAGACGGCAGGGTCTCATCAGGTCGCACCGCTGCTCGAGGGGTCGGTCAATCCGTGAAGGCCTTAATTAATCGCCTTCATTTTCCTTTCGGCACGGGAGGACCAGGTGGGAAGGCAGAAGTGGGGGTAGGTTCGTCACCTCAAGGCGGCCAAGTAGTAAACTTCATAAACGGTACGAAAACGGCACTGAGCGATACAAGTGTGACTCCACCGTCAACACCCGATTTTATTACTTCAAGATCTTGACAAACTGCTATTTGCCAATCTGAGGACCTTGTGCAACTCCTGTTTTGAAAGAATCACCAACAACTCATTTCAAGGCCCTTGCCTTTGCTTTCTCAATGAACTCATTGTACACACGCTCATGCACAAATGGATGGAACCCAGCACAACAACATTATCCCTTATTGAAGAACACCACAAAGCGATCTAGCTCTATAGTTGTATCAGTTGATCCAGTGAAGGCAAGATTATCCACATCCATGTGACTGGCTAAAGCTGCACCAGCAGTAGGTGCAAATCTAGAAACCACATTTGAAACTCCATCTGGAAGTCTCGCCTCTTGGAATAACCGTACCGCATAAAGAGCAAACAAGGAGATCTGATCTGCTGATTTGAGTACCATAGAATTTCCACAGGCCAATGCAGGGCCACTCTTCTAGGCAAACATGAGAAGTGGAAAGTTCCAAGGGATAATTTGTCCAGCAACACCTATCGGTTCATGCAAAACTTGAATATGATGTGGCCCATCCTGATGCAAACTTGAAGGCAGAAGATAGGCCTCTGAGGATGTGCTATCCCCAAATCTGCACTGTCCTCACGTGTATATATCTGGGGAAGAGCATACCATGCATGACAATCAATTGTCATCAACACTGACTTGCTTCTATGACGATCTGTATAGCTAATATATTCCAGTGGCACTCGAGCACTTCTAGATAATTTCTTGAAAACTGATATAAAATCATCTAATACCAGTGTTTCTTTTCCAGCAAACTTCTTTGTTATAGCACATCGAGGAGCTCCTGCTCTTGAGAGCATGTATCCTGTTTCTATCACACAAACCAGACCACAGTTGAACCTAAAATTTCTGACCTGTTGATATGAAAGAGGATGGATTACAGCACCACTGACTTTCAGAAAATGATTTGGAGTTATAACATGCAAATCATGCACCATCAATTGTACTATGAAAGGAACTCCTCCCCTTTCAATCTGCATGTCTATCAACTGGCCAACATTATCATCCAGTAAAACCTCCAACTTTAAAAATTGAGTGATAATCTCATCATTCACCCGAACTAGCACATCACCGGGCTCCATGTCGTTATGGGCAGGGCCACCCGGTACCACAGAATCAACGACCAACATTTCAGATTCACTACTAGGAGATGCCTGTCTCACCACCTGTGTTGTTTCAGTTTTGAGATCCCTTGAAATTATCACAGAAACATAATCGTAGGGCACATCTGTCCGGTACCAATACTGTGCCTGGTCCTTTCTATTGATTACTTCCTGAAGGAAATCAACTGCCCCTTCTCTTTCTGGACACCTAAACCCACAGTCTTCAAAGAACTTCAGAACATTGGTCTGTGGCCCGTGATAAACAATCTTGCCTTCGGCCATCAAGATGATGTCATCAAATAGATCATATGTTTTAGGAGCAGGTTGAAGAAGTGAAACTAGTGTAGTTGCATCTGTAATTTGAACTAATTGCTGAAGACATGATACTATTTGAAAAGTGGTGGAGTTGTCGAAGCCAGTAGATATTTCATCCATGAAAAGAGCCTTGTTAGGCCCTACAAGCATCTCCCCTGTTGTCAACCTTTTCTTCTGGTCACCTGAAATGCCTCTTCTCATGACATCACCAACCGGATTGTCATTACAGATATCCAGTCTGAGGATCTTTAGAATGTAATATGTTTGGAGATTCATTTCTAATCCTTGAACTGAAATAGCCTTCATGTATGTAACAACCTCTGGATCTGGGATAATTCCTACCTCTTTTTTCCTTCTGCCTTCTTCCATCATGAATTCTGATCTGCTTCCAACACCCTGGCAACGTGCTGAGAAGTCCAGTATTTCCCCTACAGTCATCTCGGAATTATGAAGGTCGTATTGGCTGATATAAGTCGATGTCTTCTGGGAAATGAACTCCTCCAATTTGCAACCATTATAGGAAATCTCTCCCGACACCTTGAGGGAGATGTTGAATTTGCCTGCAAGTACCAATAGCAAGGTGGTTTTCCCGCAGCCTGGAGGACCTAGTAACACAGTCAATCTGAAAGGCTTAATGATGCCGCTGACACCTTTGATGATGCTGATTTTGGCAGCCTCCTTTCTCAAACCCTGCAGCTTCCCAAGTCCCTGTGGTGTCGTTGAGCATTTTGTCGAACATGCAGCAGCCTGGGATGTCCATGGAAATGCAGAGGGTGTTGAAGCTGCGACAGAGCCTAGGAATCGGATGGTAGAGATGGTGATGGTGGGAGTTCCGTTGTGAATCTGATGGTGGCGGTGGTTGTGATGGAGATGGCGGCGACGGCGGTGTCGGGAAAAACGCAGTCTTCAAAAGTCGGAACCTTGGTCTTGTGGGCAGGGAGAAGGGGCTCTAGTTTCAGGGCAGCGCGGTCTCGAAACGGCAGTGGGAGGCTCGTCTTCGCTGGAAAGTGGCCCGCATAGGTCATGGTGGCGGCTCGTAAGGCTGAAAGGTTCCTTTTTTTCTTACCCAAATACCCAGAAAAACGTCTGGTACTGGAGGGGATGAAGGCGACGTGACGGGGCTTCTTGACGCCGCCGGTGGCCGGAACGGACTTGCGGGAGCGACGGGGCTTTGGAAGATGAGATGCGGCCGGCAGAACGATCGCGTCGATGTTGTCGATCGAGACGGCGATGGTTGTCAAGGTGGCGGCTGGGGCTGACGGAGGAGGCAGGACGGTGGTAGCGGTCGACGGCATGGCCATCGGCTGAACGGTGGCGGCGGACCATTGTGGCGGTGCATAGGCTGAATGGAAGGAGACCAGCGTCTGTTTAAAGAAGCATGTCGAGGTAGATGGGTTGGTTGACGGTGACGGGACTGGCGGCGGTGTTGTCAGGGAGAGAGACGCTAGCGGTGGTGGCTGAGGGTAGCCCCACTGTGGGTGGGCCTCGTACTGGAGTTGAACGGCGATGGCCCTTTGGTTGTCTTCGATTCGTTGGATCTGCATTAGTATGTCAGCACACAGTTCAAGCACCCGATTCCCCATTTTGGAGGATCGGAACGGCTCTGATACCAATGTTGTGTCCCCATACGGGACACGAACAGGGCCAGGCATCATGGCCGGAGAAGGAGGAAGAGACAAGGAAGAAAAGGTAAAAGGAATAGTAATTTCTTATTGCATAATTCCTAAAGGAGGAAGAAGACTCTCTTATAAAGAGGACTCCTAGTTGTCACTATGACAACATAATGTCATCATTATGTCGTATGTCGACAACATAATTACAACCCATGGTTATAGCCCGTTACATCTAATCAGGCCTTTATTACAATCACTAATGGATTTCAGAAAGGGAAAATAATCTTAATAATAAAATACTGCCTAGGATAGATCATGCGCCTTAGGTGTGTGACATTCACAACAATGACTCTTCCGATAATGAGGTTATGACATCAACGACGTCAGTTTGGACATCTAATGTCTCCAATAGGTGAACGTAATACGGTCGAAATCGATGATGGAATTGGATTCCCTTATTTGCTTCATCCACCAGCACCCCAGCTCCGGGCCACCTTCTCACTCTTGGACTACATGGACCTATAGTGGAGTGAAACAGATTGGTGTGCTCGAAGAACCCTATCTGCAGAATGCGAACAGAAATCATTAGCCACTAATGGATATATACAATGATACCGAGTCATTGAGTACGTGATAGGCAAGACAACTGCATAATTGACTACATGATAGAGGATCCTACCGCGTAATTGACTACATGATATCCATAACAATCGAGTAATCGATTACACGGCATCGAGTAATCGATTACAAGGTATAGATGCATATGGTCCCATGTCATGACACACAAGCATCGAGTAATCGATTACACGGTAGAGATGCATATCGAGTAATCGAGGGGACAATATCCACTACCATCAAGTACTCAATGTGACGAAATCTACATGAATCGAGTAATCAATTACACTATAAGCTGAATATAAGGACTCACCTGTAATACATACGCGGCTCCTGCCAGAGTCCCGCCACTACTCGTCTCTCCAGAAGATCTAGAGTGCAAACATCTAGATGAATGTTACATTTTTAAGACAAGCATTTTATGGATGGCGCCCGGCCAATTATACTTGGACAGTTGGGAGAGGTCGTCTAGATAGTCGCATAGTTTTGTAGGGACTGATCTTGACGATTGTGTGAAGAGCGTGGTTGAAAACATGTGGAGGACGATAATATGAATCATGTCATCATCTGAAAGATCTGCTACCCCCCGCAGACATTTATCAAGTAGTTCTTCAATGGATTGCCTATCCGGTCTCCGTGTGGAGAAGAACTTACGGTAGAATGAGCCTTCTGGGGCCAGAAGTTTACCGTCACGTGATTTCCAATTAACAATCTCACCAGAGGCCTGCAACCCAGTGATGAGGGCAACATCCTGCTCAGTGAAGGATAACCTTCTACCCTTGATGTTGAACACCATCAGACGCTCATCCCAATAGTCCAAAAAAACATCAAGCAAATTTCTAGCCACAACTACATGACGGCCTTCGAATAACAAATGAAAAGCCGTCTCTTTCAATAGGTTCATGCAGTGTGGATAACGCTCTGCAACTTGTAGAGACTTGGTGTACACTGGGTTCGAAGGCTTGGCCTCGCGTTATACTTCCTCGGGGACTGGGAAGATTTCTTCTCTTGGGTGGGATTTGGTGGTGGATTCATCTAGTCTGGGAACGCATCCAGTAGGATTTGAAATCAGGTTATGATATTGACAGCATCGGGATCCAGTGACATGATATGCGAGCGCAATCGTGCCATCGAACACAAGAAATAAAAAAAACAAAAAAAATGTCTGATTTTTAAATCTTACCGGTGGGTGGATGTGTCTTTGGAGGAATGGTCAGCTCGACGATAACCTGACACCCTGAGGAGGGATACCCTGCAGATCGACCGGCTTTAAATCTACTAGAGACCTATCTCCGCCGCTGGTAATATGGAACCCCGCTGCTGCCGAAAAGTGGAATCGCAAAAAAACCTAACCTAGTAGTCGCAGTTGCGCAGTGGTGATGAAGCTCCGGAAATGGGTATTAATAATTGGGTGAAGGGCGAGAGCAATTTGGGTAAGTAGGCGTCGGGGGTGACGGGTCCGGCATGCACTCTGACACGTGCGTTGAGTTACTCGGCACCCATGCATAATGACACGATCAAGGGTACACGGCACTCAGACATAATGAGACGTTTGACGTGGCGGTCGCGAAAGCAAATAATAGAAAACCTCCGATAATGAGTAATCGATTACTCGATGAGCACCAAATTCGAGTAATCGAAACCACGATAGATGCCCACGCGATGAGGTGGAAACCGAGTAACCGATTACACATTGAGCAAGTACTTCGACATTCCGATTACACGATAGAGAACGGTTTTCAAGAGCGGATAGAATAGACGACGGGCACATAAATTGAGTAATCAAATACTCGATGAGAAACGCAATCGAGTAATTGTACCAACGATAGATGCCCACAACGTGATGTGGATAACGAATAATCGATTACACGATGAGCAAGGCTCCCATCTGGCGTATTGATATATTAGCAAGGGATATGTGTTGGCAATTGATATATTAGCAAGGGATATTTTTGGTATATTTATGCCCTGACAGGGTGTTTCTCATAGTGCTTCCCAAAACGACATCAATTGCCCAAGGTAGGATGATTTTTTCCACTCCTTTGCTTTGAATTTCTTATTTCATATGGATGATCTAGGTTGTGATATTTTGATGTCATGAGCCTTGTCTCTTCTTTGGAATTAAGGTATTTCAATTCCGTAGTTTGAAATAATTGTCATTTTGATACGATGTTTAACGAATCTTCAAAACTGTGAATCATATAGAAGTCTTATGCTCTTGTTGTCTTCTGTTACATGTGCTAGTCATTAGATGAGAACCCTAATCCTTTGTGCTATCTCCTTGCTGCTATCTTTGCTTGGTTGGTTGTTGTCCAGTCCAATTTGTCATGTTTCATGTCATATGTATCGCGATAATGCTTTAATCAATGATGATTGTATTGTTCTTGGTCAAAGTGGACAATTATTGACAAACATCTCTTAGCAAGTGGTAACCCTTTTGATCAGTCGATGGGGAACATATGTCTGATGTCAGTTCATTGACAATGAAGTCTATGTCTGATGTCAGTTCATTGACAATGAAGTCTCAGGTGGTTTCATATTAGTTCTCTAATTCATTGAATAGATCTATTAAAAGAGATATGGTAGTCGGTTCCCATATAGATAGGGAAACAAGCCCTAATCATTCAAAATTATGAAAACTTAGAACGAATAAGGTCGTGTAATAAGTATGAAATATTATGTAATTAAGTATGTGAATGCATTAGATGTCAGAAGGTATGCATATAAGGGGTTAATTATGTTAACTAATCAACTTGAATTAAGAATATGGTTCTCGGCCAGAACTGTTTCTGCGCCAATGACTTGTACTAAAATAGTCATAACTACTTCTAGAAATATCCTAAAAATATACCGTCTATTGGGTTAGAAACTAAAAACATAAGAGTAATCAAAATTAAAATTTCAGAGTGAAATAAGAACTGTGCTGACTGTGAAAACCGTTGGAAGTCAACTAATTGTAAAAGACAGAACATTGTAACTAGACTACAAGGTGCTAATAAGTGACTAATATAAGATATTACATTATTATATAAATACATGATGTATCCTAAACATATTCTAAGACAAGTCAGTAAAGAAATACAGTAGGATTAAGAAGTTATAAGGAGTAGTATCACAGGTTAACCAAGGGCGTGTCAGTATCTAAATAAGTCCTTTGAGCTCCGCCTGTATTGTGATCCAGTTCGAGCTTCCATTTGGAATCCGAACCCTCAATCCCTATTATTCTGTATTCTAATCTTTTGAATTTGAACATGTGTCTCTTGAACACAGGTTGTGTATAATTAAGTATATGACATATCTATTGAATCATAGTAAACTCTAGATAATAATTTCAGCAAAGTTTGTCTAACACAAGTCCTTTCATCAAGTGTTTAACCGATGGTCTTTCATTCGTTTGAGAAACTTCAGTTAACTTGTTATTGAGTCGGTTTGATTCAAGTCTTCTTTTGAAACGAGAACTTAATACTCTTCACGACCTAACTAAGGTTTTCTTGGAGTCTTGAAAAGAAGTTCTTGATCAAGTCTTTTTCCATGAGTTCTTATCTAGGGCTATGCATGTGTAACATTGCTATTGTTGAAATCTCTGTTGTACTCCTTTCGCAAGTTTTATGTTGATAGAGATATTAAAATCTCACTGATACTCTTTTACGAGCCATATGCTGATTGAGATATGGAAATCTCATTGGTACTTCTTTGGTGAGTCAACCATTGGTAAATGATACATTGAATTTCATAGCATTCTGAACTCTGTCTTATGAAAGATTTCTGAAATAAATATTGATTATTTCTCCGCTAGAGATTTTACAAGGATCTCTCCGAGGTGGAATCATAGTATGCTCAGAGAGCCATTGCTAGATCTAGCGTGATCTCCAAATTATTTTTGGAACCTAGTATTCCTGCCCGAAGGGAGGCATATACGTACGTTTAGACTAGTTGACATTACGGAATGTTTCAGTCTCCGCTCATCGTATCCGTAAACACGGATGGGGCCAGCATCCCTAGACGCATGGCCAGGTTCCAAAGAGGGAACCTCTAGAATGTTCTGGTAAGAAGCCACATGGTTAGCCTATTCAGTGAGCAGAAATTGAATCCCTTTGCACTTTAGATGCCTACAGGTATTAAGATTGTTTATCTTCTCCTTACACGTGTGATGTTCGGAGTCTTGAAATATAGTAACTTCTCTCCTTACACTTTTGATGAGAGACTTTATGAATGATATTATTCATTTGGTAATGAAATTCTTGATGCTCAGTTCAAATCTTCTTGATTATTCAACTGTCTTCTGTTAAACCATATTCCTTGTCCTATATTGTATATTCTATTCCATGTGGGTTTTTGCATCCTACTGGGTATTTATTCGGAATACTCATGCATCCTCTGATGCAGGCGTAAAAGAAGATTAGACCTAGGCAAGTTGCAGTCAAAGGAAAAGCCCGAAGACTGTAGTTGGAAAGGCTTAAAGTTATCTTCTATCTTTTATTAATTAGTTGTGGTAGTTACGGCGTGTGCGCCAAATTTTTTTTAGTGATTTTCATTTTTGGATATTGTAATGACTTTTATGGATTCTTATTTCATATTATTAATGATGTTGATTCTTAATACTGAAGGATATCAATTACACATCCTTTCGCGATGATGTAATTGAATGAATGAACGCATGGTGTCGATTACACATCCTTTTGAGATGTTGTAATTGACTGGGTAATCGAGTATTCAGTCATGTCTCAGGGTTTTTGGCTTCAAGTACTCTTTTATTGGATGTTTTTCGCACTCTGACGAGGCCGGAAATTTCGCGGCGTGACATCTTCTAAGTGGATTATAGACTAGTTAATATATGTAGGTTGCTTACTTCAATGGCTGCTATGATCATGGAATGCCGGCTAGCCGATATATTGGCGATATTGGACCCCACCCAATACAACGATACCGACCGGCATCATTTTTTCAAAAATTTCAAAATATCGCCGAGCCATTTTTAAAAATAAATATGTTTTTAAAAAAATGGAATTTTTTTAAAAAAAAGGAAAAAAAACAACTTTCCCGTTTGTTTCCCATCTTAATATACATTTTTATGCATATTTTGAAATCTATACTTTGTCTAAATTAGTATAACTCATTTTAGAAGTTAGATTGTGAAAATATATAGTAAAAACTAGTTTTTGACCACGGATATTTTTTACATAATATCTCTGATATTTCGTCTCTTTGGTTGACCGATATTTTACAGATATCCGATACAGCATTCCATGGCCATGATATGGGCAACTATTCTTTCTTTTATTTTTAAAACCATGGCCATGCCCAGATCAACTTGTCACTAAAAAAACCCTTTTTCTGCATGCCAACGCATGATAAATTAACTCCTTGTTAGCAATAGTCACTTTAATTTACCAAAAAAGAACAAAAAGAAATTGAGATATACAAGATTAATATTAAAAATTTTCTAGTTGATGAGATGTGTGATATATACTCAAATTATGCATTTCATCAGCTTTAAAACTTGTGTTAGAATAGGTTTAGTGTTTCTTAATGTTGTCTTTGGCTTTTGTAGGAAAATAAGAAGCTGCGTATATGATGAAATGTGATCCCAATGGTTGAATCTTCATTACTCCGTTTGAATATATCTGATTGGACTGATTCAAGCTTCAAGTGAAAGTTCAAGAAGTAATGAAGATTCGAAGCTTAGAACGAAATTCGGAGTTTGGAACGAAAAGTTATGACCATTGAAAGATTTTGATGAAAAACAATGTGCGATCGATTGGCACATTATACGCAATCGATTGTCGGAATCAGAATGAGCCGAAAATGACTGACGGGATCGATCATCCTTGTTTCGATCGATCATAAGTACTGTGATTTTTGTTTCGATGGTTGCGATCGATCGGTGCCTTTGGCGATTGATTGGCGCATGAAGAAAAGTTGTGAATGATCGCGAGATGCAATAAAAAGATGAAGAAATGAAGTGATCGATCGCCGTATACGGAAACTTAAAACAAAGTCCTTATAAGTCTGATTTGGAGAGGGATTTTGTGGCTTTTTTTACCCAACTATATAATTTTAGGGAGGGCTCAGAAACAAGGAGGAGAGAAACAAATTGGAGACTAGAGTTGGAGAAAGATTGAAGTTAGAGAAGTAGTCTTTTGACTGCCAAAGGAGAAGAACTGTTTCATGCCAATGAAGTCATCAAAATAGGCTTTGATTTTCTCTTTCTCTATGTCTAGCTAAACTTTTTATCAAGGCTAGATGAAGCCCTAAGCTTGTGTTGCTACTCCCGATTGTTTTATTTAATGATAGTTGATATGATTTCTTTTATACATACTTAACGCGATTTCATAGCTTTTCCCTCTAGTGCTTGACCCGAGACTGGTGTGATTATTTATAAAATTTGATCTTAATGATTCTTGTGTCTAACCAAGGAACATGCCTATATTAATTTTATGCCCAACCAAGGATAGAATTAGCTACATTAATTTATATTGAATGAACTTTTCGTGTCTGACCAAGAACGTGCAGTGCATTCATTGGTAATTCATATCTGACTAAGAACACAAGTTATCGTGTCATATCAACTTGTGTGAAATATTAATTAAGAGTAGCAATTACTTGTTTAGAGGTGGATTCGTAGCCTTAATATTTTCATTCAGTAGAGTTCTTGTCAAAGTTTATTTCTTTAATTCTTTAAATGATTAGAAATTCAATTTCTTCACTAACATAATCTAGAACTAGGTTAAATCAACCAAGTCCTTTGGGTTCGACCTCACATCCACTAGCCTATACTTAGTCTCATGCGATTGCGAGTAAAATAGTTAAAAATCATAACAATCAATGTGTCTCGAAACATGCCCTAGGACCGACAAATAGGATTACATAACAATAACTCTATTGACCCCTCCTCATTCATTCCCCTTTTCCCTCGTAGGTTTGAAATTAATATATCAAATCCATCCATGTGGCTATTACCCTTCTCAATTGATGGTGGGAAAACAAGGTTAGGACCAAAGTATTTATGCTGATGATAACACCCATCTCCATAGGGTTTCCATTCATTGGAAGAGGTAGCATAAATTGAAGTTTTAGACTTTTTCAAAATTGAAGAAGTTAATATGAGCCACCGAGACTATCTAAACCATGGGATTGAGATTCGAAAGTGTGCAGATGGGTTTTAAACTGTCTGGCCTTGTACTAACGCCTACTGCTTGATGGTTCAGATCATCTCGGTCAAACAGGTCATGGCCAATCCCACTAGCACCCTGTTGATGAGAGGATAGTTTCTTTTGAAGTTGAATATGGTACTCTTATGGTGTATCCCCTTCTCGATTAAAACTTCAATTCACTCAAAAATGCTCAAACAAACAGGATTCATAATCATAATCAAATAGCACATTTTTTTAACTATTTGGGGTCAGCTATCGGAATAAGCAAACAAACACCCCCATACGAGCCATTAAGAATTAGTGGAATGTGATTATGTCTTTTTAGGTTTTTTGCTGCTAAGTATTAATGTGAACAATACATAGAGAAAACACTAGGAATGAGAGGTTCCCTTAAGAGTCTGCCCCAACTCCAAATATATGTTATCCATGTAAGATAGTCCCAAAGGCCTTAAAATGTCTCAATTAATAAGTAACGAACTTTAAAATTTGACTAATTAGTAGAAAATTAGCTAACTATTTCCAATAATCATCTCACCTATAGTTTTATCAAAAATTGGATATCTGACTGCGTCCAAATCCAAGTCTAACTTCGTAGATAGACACAAGCTTGGAAAATGTCCAAGTTTCCACTTTCTTATTGCACCCCGTCTGTTGCCGGAAAAAAAAATCCCAACCCTATGTCATCAATACCTGCTTTTGTTTTCAGTTGCCAAAAAGAAACACCTGCTTTTTCTCTCTACAATGTTTTTAGGCATTTCCCTCTTTTGTCTCCTTTGATGCCCATTTGGACCCTAGTCCTTGTTTTTTGGTTCTTGGACTTCTCCAACATTATAGATGTACAAGTACATTATAGACCAAAACAATACTTTGTATACAAAGAATATACAACACAATACATTCTGTTTGCAAATGGCATACATGATGTTTGGTATTCTCATGTTGAACTTGTTGGACCACAGGTTGAATTGAATGGTAATATTCACTATTTGGTCGTTAAATAGGCACCTCAAATATGCCCTGCATTGTCACACGATCGGATCGAAATCAGACGGAAAATTAATATCAGGGCGGCCGGGTTATTAAACCCCACCCTATATTACGTGCGCCGTCCCCAGATGCGCTCAACACGATGGTGCATAGCCTTGGCGTATATTAAGGGAGTCAGCATACATATTTTAACTCATGACAACTTTGTTGAAGTAACTATTTTATGGTTGACCGTCCCTTGGCCTGCCAAACATACTATTCTTTAGTCAATTTGATGTATTTGAGGGAAGCAACAATCCGGCTAACTATTGTTTTGCTAAAAAGAAATCCGGCCAACTAAAGTCCTAGGCCATTTCATTTTTGGTAATATTGTTAACTCAGTATGAAAAGGGTTTCTTTCTTAGATACAGATACAAGTACATGTATAGAATTTTTAAACATTCACTTCAATTGTGTTCAATAATATATACGCACTTATTTTGTGTTTAACAGCTCAAACTTCGAATAAAAAAAGTGATGGTTTGGTAGTAATGACATTGTCATCATTTGTTGCCACAAAAAAATGACATTGTCGTCATTGAAACAAACAAACTTAATGCAGTCCTAGACTCCCCATAGAAATTTATTATTCAATATCTATTTTCTTTTAAATATGACAGTATCTAGTACAAACCAGCCAATGTTTTAACAGATAGAACCTGCAAATTCCATCTTCATCTGTGCACTTGGTGTCCAGGCTTCCAAAAAATGGCTTCCTTTTCATTGGAAGACTTTGTTGGAGATGGGGTTTTGAAAGAACTCGTTCCAAAACTGCTAAATGAAGGCTGGGACGATGTGCCCACATTAAAGCTGATGAATTCTGAAGATATGGACGCCTTGGGCATGACCCAACAGCAAAAGGTTCGCTTTTGAATCTTCCAGTTCTATTTTTTCTTACATGATATAATTATCTCCTAGTAATCATGAAGTTAGGATGATCTCGGCTCTTCCTAGTAGGTAGTTTTTGGTCTTCATTTCTGATTTGGTTCCATGCTTGCATTTTTTCACATACTCCCTCCGGTCAGTTTTAATTGAGACAATTAGTAAAATATGCGTACCAAAATTAGATGATACCGTTCCTTAATTATTCTCCTGCTGGGTGGCCGGAGGCGGCTAGGTTGAGAGACCTCTGCGATGAAAGGTGACTCGCTCACTCGGAAAGTTTAGGCTTATACTATGGACTCCACATCTCAATAAAATTACCAATTATATCGGTCTCATTTAAAAGTGACCGAAGGGAGTATCTTTTTAATTAACATTCTTTTTTTCTCATAGAAAACTGGTGCTTTTTAATATTTTATTCGATCTATCATAATATGATTGTCTCGTCCTAATCACATTAAGGAAAATTTATGTAAGATTACATAATATGATTATCCCATCCTAATCATGAATTTAGGATGATTTTTGTAATAAATTGGCGCTACCTATATTTAGTTCTTAAATATATGAATTCAATCATATTGGTTCTCATTTGATTCCAATTTTGCAATTTTTTCATATATGTTTCTGGGAACATTTTTTTCTTTAATACGAAAGTGGTGCTTTTCAACGTTGTTCTCATAATGTGATTATGCCATCCTAATTATAAATTAACGATGATTTCTGTATAAATCAGTTCTACCTGTGTTTAGTTCTTATATATCATGAATTCTATCTTATTGGTTAGATTTGGTTCCATTTTTGCAATTTTTTTCACATATCTTTTTTGTTACCATGTATTTTTCATATCAAACTGGTGCTTAATGTTTTATTTTCATGATTATTATTGCTTTTTACTATTTGGTGCTGGATTCTTACGCCCTTCACCCTTGCTATTCTAGGATGCATTGGAAATCAGGTCCTATCTTCATGATCGGTTACTGATGCAGTATGCAGACAAGCTAGAGTCCTCTGGGAAATCTATTTCTGAGCTGATAACTCTAAGCAACATTGTCCTCTCCTCCCAATACAGCATGAGAAGAGGCCATATTGCTCGTTTCACTGAGAGAACAACTGCATGTGGCATCCCCATGCATCCAACTAATGTTCCACCATTGAGGACTAGAACAAATTCATCTGTCACAGAAGGTGGCTATAAGAGTCAAGTTTCATCTGTGAATTCAAGAAAAAATCAGACCATGAGATCCGCAATGGGGCGTAATTCCTATTCAGACGGTTCAATTGAAAAGTCCATGTTGGATTTGAAGATCAAAGAAGGCTATGTGTACAAGGGGATTGTGGCCTCAGAGCCAGCCGAGGGTAGGCTTTGTGGGTGTGGACACACTCCCAATGTGGTGGAGAATGTTGCTCCTTACTCTTCAATTGAGGGTGTCTCAGTTCAAAGGCTTGCCCCTGAATACAAGGTTGGAATGGAGAGGTTAGTGACCTCAAAAGCCCCACCCATGAAGGCTTCCATGTTGTGGCGCAACAAGCCGGCGGTGCTGCTTTGTATTCGGCGCCCAGGGTAAGTCTGCTAATAGATTTTGAAGATCATTTTATCTTTTAATGAGAATATTCTTTTATTAGTTTATGATTGAATGGATGCCCTCTAATTGTCAAGCTAATCAAGGACTTGATGTCTGTGGTTCATGAAGTGAAGAGAACAGCAATTCATTGTTTTCAGGAAGCATGAGTGCCATTCTGTTTTTCCTACATGAGAAGAGTCTTTGTTAAATTTTTTGAAGGCTAATATGCAATTAAAGTTGGGAAGATGATCTGGTTAATTGCTCTGAGGGACAAATGTTATAAAAAAAATATTGTGTTCTTTCTTTCATTCAAAAGAAGTTTAATAGAATAGCTGGGAAGCTGCTTTTGTGAGCTTTAGGAAAGGGGAGAATATCGTATTTTTGTTAGGAGACGGAGACTTGATAGTTTATATGTGCAGAAGATTACTCACATAAAGGAACTGGGAAAGTTGATTGTTACTTGTTCATGTCTTTTAGTTTGAGCATTCTCTAAAAATGAAGCTGCCATGCTTTGCTGGTCAAGGTGACAGATCATGGGTACAATGCGTCTCATTACTCGTTTATTTCTGTGGTTGGCATCACAGGTGTATCATGTGTAGGGCTGAAGCCCATCAATTGTATGCTAGGAAACCAATCTTTGATGCTCTAGGTTTTCAGCTTATAGCTGTTCTTCAAGAACAGATTGACTCTGAGGTACTTGCCAAATTCCTTGATCTTTTACAATCTATTGGACAGTGCGATAATTGGGATCTGTCAACATTGAAGAAATATTTTCCAGTTCAGCATTAGTTGCACTAGTTGGATTTCTCCCAGTTGTGGGAGAGGTGTCCCAGGATCAAATCTATAGGCATATAACATATGCAAATATCTAAAAGAAGAATAAGATTTCCACACTAATTATACTATTTACATATTGTGAACCAATATTTATGATCATCTATCAATTGTGAAATCCCCTTTATTATCTGACATATACCAAAGTGGATGTTCTGACTAAGGATGTCTTCTAGTTATCTTCTTCCAGTTAAGGCTCTATGCATAATTTGACTTCTAGTTATCTTCTTCCAGTTAATGCTTTATGCAAAATTGATTTTATTACTATATGGTTTCAGGTTAAAGATTTCTGGCCGCGGTACTGGGGTGGGGTGGTAGTTCTTGACAAAGGAAAGGATTTCTTTAAGGCTCTAGGAGGTGGGAAATTGCTGAAAGACAGCTTCTTAACAGGTTTCCTCCTTAATCCTCGAGCCATATCAAATCACAAGCGCGCGAAAGCAATTGGGTTAGAAGGCAATTTAAAGGGTGAAGGTGAAATCAAGGGTGGTCTGTTCATAATAGGTCGCGGGAAAAGTGGTATTGCATACCAATTCATTGAGAGAAATTTTGGTGACTGGGCTCCATTTGCTGAAGTCCTTGAGATTTGTAGCCAGTTACAGGTAATTTTCTTTCCTTCATTCTTACCCAAACAAGAGTCCACTTAGAGATAAAGAATCAGTGGTAAAGATTAGCAAACATTTGTACTATGGAAGACTATTAAAATGGGACTTCTAATGTGAAGGAGTCACAAAGGAGGTATTTCTTTTTTCAGCTTAGATTTCACTGTAAAAATTATGTAAAGAAGTTTCTTGAAGTATATAACAATAAAAATTAATTGACGATCTCCCTTCTCTAATTATGCAGAAACAAGATCCCCGGGGACGAGAACCTACAAACCCATCCGAGGAAGCAGATTGATGATGGTTGCTTTCCACATTATTCACCTGTGGTTGTTTATTTATGCCTTCACATGTGTGTGCAAGATAGGAATACTTGAGATCTGATATTATTTTCATCAATCTTTTAGAATTATTGGTTTAGTTTGAATTAGTTTCAACCTTGTGTTAACTATTCCCCACCTGCAAGAGTTCTATTGCTTAGAAGCTAGCTATAAAATTACTCTAAAACGTATCACTTGAGAAGACCGAAACATCATTTATGCTTCAACTCTGCTAAGTTGCTAAGATTTGGGCACCCTATACAGTTCTTTTTTGTTGAATCGTACACTTTATACCCTTCTTGAGACTGCTGGAGTACATAGAGGTACTAACATAGTACATGCAGTCCTAACATGGTACATAGCTACATCTATAGAATGGTTACCCAGTAGTCATGTACCATGTTAATCCTCTATCGACCATGCTAGGATCCATATGTAGGGGTGTAAACAAGCCGAGCTGAGGCTCGAGCTCGTTTCCAGCTCGTAGCCTCTTGGCTCGAGCTCGAGTGAAAGCTCGGCTCATTAAAATTTTTTATATATTAAAATTAAAATATAAAATTGTATATTTGTATCTATATAAATAAAAATATATATGTATAATAATAAACCGAGCTCGAGCCGAGCCTAAAATCAGGCCGAGCCGGATCAGCTCGCAAGCCGGCTCGGCCCGTTTACACCCTTATCCATATGTACTATAGTCATGGACCCAGGTCATGGAGTGTTTAGGGAAACATCTACCCTTTTTTATATTCTTTGTTTTTTAGCCTTCTTCTGATAATTAGTTTCATGCCTCATAATTTAAATGATGGCTCTATTTTGACTGGTTGTTGGTTTTGCCATGCATCTATATGAATTGAGTCGATTTGTTCAAAATGTGATGTTCCAAAATATAGGAGAACTTGGCCCTTTATCTCCCCCTAACTGAAAATGATAAATAAAGATGTAGGGGAACTTGATGATAGTCACTTAGTAAGCAATTAAATTCTTGGCATTAGGCCACTGATAGAAATGGATGACAAAATTGTCATTTTAAACTAGAGATTTGTGGGTATCAAATCTAAAAGCAAACCACTCAATTTGATAGTAAAATTATTTTCTACTCCCTCCGTTCTAAAATACTGTGTATATTTGAAAAAAATGTCATTTTTATTAGACCATGGCCCCACAAGGAAGTCACGTGACTTTCCTTCCTCTCGGTGATATCCCATCCCAAATCCTCATGTAAGAGGCGATTATATTATCTGAAAATCCACATTTTCCACCTACACCGAAGAAGCCCATCAAGGAATTCCTCTGCTGCTTCCCCCTCAGACCAACTTCCTCTCTCCACCATGTCCGAATTCGGTTCCCAACATGGCTACCGCATTCGTCACATCACAGATCTGACATTGGAAATACACAGTATTTTGGAAGCAGAAGAGGCTGCAGGGGAGGATTGATGGCAAGGTCAGCAGCCTCCAAGCACGTAACGAAAAGGTGGAGCAGCCTCCACCATATCCGTCGCCGTCGCCGTCGCCGCCGCCACCAAGTATGCATTCATCAATGAATCAGACGACGAAGACAAGCCAAATCTCGATAATGGTGGCAACACTTCTCCGATGGGGGTTTATGCGAAGCTGGCGAGGGTGGAGGGGGATGAAGTCGTGAAGGCTTGGAGTGGTCAAGATAAGGGCGGCAAAAGGAGATTGGTGAAGAAAGGCGGTGCTGGTTCTGGAGCTAGTGAAGAACTGTCTCTGTTTTCTTCGCCGGAGAAGGCCACGTCGCCGAGGCGGAGTCCAAGGACGAGGAAGGCCAGGATCCATTAAGCTAATGCCCAACCTGTTGGAGGATCGGCGAAGAAAGGTGGTGCTGATTTAGGAGCCAGTGAAGAATCGTCTGTCTTCTTTGCCGGAGAAGGCCACACCGCTGAGGCGAAGTCCCAGGACGATAAGGCCGAGATCCTTCAAGCTGATGCCCAAAATGTCACGTGATTAACTAAAATGTACACAATATTTTGGAACTGTGAAATTTTCTAAATGTACACAGTAATTTGGAACGGAGGGAGTACTAAAGATTGGCCACCTAGGAAAACTCGAGATTTAGTGGCTGTTTTTTATATAACAGCTCTCTCATCATGTAGATCATAGAACCAGAAAATCCTACCTTAAGCTTTGCAATTTAAAGCTCCAAGAACTCATGCATTTCCTTGTTCATTTGAATCTTCAAGTTAAAAAATGGAAAGGTTCCTGCAAGATCCTTTGCATTTTATAGGCGTAGATAATACTTTTTTACCAAAATCAGAGTAACCGATGGTGCGGATCGTGAAATTAATAGCAAAGTTAAAGGTTAATATGCAGTGCTCATTTCGTGTTCCAATAAGATGACAATAAACCAGACAATTGGAGTTGTTTAGTAGTCCCTGACCCATTAGTTATAGGCAGCATCAAGTTTTGGTTTCATGTAGAGCTGCTACAAGGCTCCAAAAATTTTGATCTAAATAAGAAAAGAAAAACATCCTCTCCATGCTAGCAAATAGTATAAACACCAACAGGAATGCCTTCTTCATAAATATGTCATTTACTTATTGCTAGTGAGAGAACATTTGAACTAGGAATAATTAACTAAGAAAAACTGTCCTTCAAACAAGGAATATTTGGTTGCCAACAACACACCTTCTCGTTAGTGTTGGTTATATCAAAAAATAAAGAATCGCATATAAGGATGCAAGTTACTTTCTATTGACTTTAAAAGGAGAGATTTTCATATCAAAAGAAAAAAAGGAGAGATTTTACTAGAAGTAACTTCCTTCATAGACCGATATGCTGTGCCAATGTGCATCCTTTTGACTTCCAAAAGCTAACATGTGTTCCAAAGTATCTTGCACTCCTTTTCAAATCCGACTAAGAGGCAGTGTCACCTTTTCCTTTCTTTTCTTCAACTACTCGAGATTTGAAATTGGTGATGATTACACTTTTCTGTAACTCAGACCTATGAATTTGACGATATTCCTTAAATCTCTAAAAAAGCCATAAGACTCCACATTAGTAAGCAATATCGCTAGCTGTGTGTATATGACTTTGCTGCAAATCAATCTGCATATATGATGTAGTACTTTGAACATTATGGCCTCTCAAGTTTGCTTGATATAATTGTAAGATAACTGAGTTTCCCAAAAGTTCATGCTGTTAGGAAACAAAATCTTTATTCATTTATTGTATATTCTAACAACTTCCCTCACGTGCAAGCATCCACCAAACGTGACAAGTGGAACATAATTCGGATATAAATGCCTCCAACAATACTAAAACCCAGGACCTTTCACAACCTAGAGCTCTGATATCATATAAGATAACCAAGTTTCCCAAAAGCTCGAGTTGTTAAGAATGAAAATCTTTATTCATTTATTATATATTCTAACATCCTCCCTCACGTGCAAGCGTCCACCAAGTGCGGCACGTAAAACATAATTGGGGTATAAACCCAATTATGATACCATATAAGATAACCAATTTTCCTAATATAAGATAACCAAGTTTTCCAAAAGCTCGAGCTTTTAGGGAACAGAAATCTTTGTATATTATAACATCCACCCTCACATGCCAGTGTCCACAAAGCGCACCACATGGAAAATAATTAGGATATAAACACCTTCAACGAGACTAGAACCTAGGGCCTTCGATAACCTGGAGCTCTAGTCTCGTTGGAGCTTTTGGAAAACGGAAATCTTTAACCATTTTTGGGAAACGGAGCTCTAGGTTATGAGAGGTCCTGGGTTTTAGTCTCAAGCTTTTGGGAAACTTGGTTATCTTACATGGTATCTAAGCTCTAGGTTATGAAAGGTCCTGGGTTCAAGTCTCGGTGGGGGCGTTTATATCCCTATAGGTTCCACATGCCGTGCTTGGTGGATGCTTGCACGTGAGGGGGGATGTTAGAATATGCAAATATGCAATAAATGAATAAAGATTTCTGTTTCCCTCCGGGACTTGAAGCTCGAGCTTTTGAGAAACTTGGTTATCCTATATAGTATAAGAGCTCCAACTTATGGAAGGTCCTAGATCTTAATCTCGCTGGAGGCATTTATATCCCAATTATGTTCCACGTGGTGCGCTTTGTGAGCGCTTGCACATGAGGGGGGATGTTGGAATATATAATAAATAAATAAAGATCTCTGTTTCCTAAAAGCTCGAGCTTTTGGGAAACTTAGTATACTATAATATAACATATATAATAAAGATTTCTGTTTCCTAACAACTCGAGCTTTCGGAAAACTCGGTTATATTACATGGTATCAGAGTACCAGGTTATAGGAGGTCCTGGGTTCTAGTCTTGCTGGAGGTATTTATACCCCATTATGTTCCATGTGCCGTGCTTGGTGGATGCTTGCACTTGAAGGGGGATGGTAGAATATAAAATATATAATAAAGATTTCTGTTTCCTAACAGCTCAAGCTTTTGGGAAACTTGGTTATCTTACAATAATAAAAAAAGGATCACAATTAATTCCATATTCTGAAAGAAATGGCATACAATACCAAGGTTTTTTTTACTTAAACTAGGTATGATGAAAACCATATGGTAAAGGAACAGTTACAGATTTAACTCACTGGAAAAGAATTATAGTTAAATCATCATTCATCTTGGTGGAAATGAACCTGCATGCGATTGACACAAAATTGACTTAAAGATGACTTTACTGTTTCAGAAGCTAAAAAAGAAAAGACATATCATCTGAAAATGTCGTCATCAAACATGCTGGAAAGGAGTAGATCAGTTATAACAGAAATAAATCCACACATCTTTCAGAAAGAAAAAATAAAGAAAATGGCAGTAGCTAAAAAAGAAAAGACATATCATCTGAAAATGTCGTCATCAAACATGCTGGAAAGGAGTAGATCAGTTATAACAGAAATAAATCCACACATCTTTCAGAAAGAAAAAATAAAGAAAATGGCTGAGTCCACGGCAAAAATCAAGAATTAGTAAATCTGCTTATTAGAAGCAACCTTATGCATGGTTTCGTTGCATTCACTAGTGGCATCCCTCTTTCTTGTAACGAAATATGAGGGGTTCTCGATGCCTTGAAATCTCGGTTGGATGAAACTATGGTTCAAAGGGTGGAGCTGAAAATGTGACATGCCCATACCAGGTGTAAGCCCACTAGAAGATGAGTCAAGAGTATGAAGAACCTGAAGCAGCATAGTCAAATAAGTGTAAATCCTAGTAACAACTTACTCTCTAATTGAAACAATCATGGGATCAAATTTTCTTACATCTGATGGTAATCCGTGAATACTGAAATCTGGGTGTGGATCAAATGTGGCAAGCTTCATCGATAAAAACTGGAATACCAGGTACCATGTGAGAACTACAATATTTTTAAAAAAAGCTTCTTTACTTCAAATAACATTAAGGAATGGCGATACAGAGTAAATTATTAACATGCTTGAGCTTCAATAATATTCCTCTACTTGACCAGTTGAGGTGAATAACTCGTTACAATTAATTGGTTATTCATGATAAGTGCATATCTCATAAAAATAACATACAGAAAAAGAAGCGTGTGTTTCAAAAAAGAAGTGTATATCTAGTATAGCTGATATTTAGATAAGTCAGTTTCATAAGCATACCTCAACCTGTCTTTGCAGTGATTGTATATAGTTGATGAATTCATCTAGCATAACTGCCTTCCCTGTGACCTGCAAGCCAAATATGCACGAACTTCAATGACAAAAACTGAAATGTCAGAATTAAAGTTACATCATCACACAATCATTTGTCATAACACTACCTTGCTGTAATCAGGTACAAGGTCTTGAAGATGCTTTATCCGTTCGCTTATTCTTTCTCTTCTTATCTGTTCACAGACCATAAATTTGTTTCACATTGTCAAGGAGAATTCCTTCACCAACAAATTGGTCAGAAAGATATAAGTATATTCTGTACAAAACAACGAACTATACTCTTTCTGCTAGACTGTGGCTGTTTGTGGCCTGGCCTCGTTGTGCTCTAAGATGAATGCAATCTTCTTTAGACTCATCTACATTCTAAGACCCACCTTTAACAGACTTCACATTACGCATTAGGGCATCTGAACTGGGAGTGGACTCATCTTTCTGTAGCGTAACATTCTCCTCCATAGAGGTGTCAGCCAATTTTGGCCCTCCTTCAATTTGGTCAGGTTCCACCTTCTACAATGCCACAATCTTTCAAAATAATTTTGCTGATTAAACATGATAAAGCAATAACATCTTAATGTATTCATAATGAATGTACCTGATGAGGTCTTTTCCATTTCATAGACAAGTCTTCTCTGTTCAGATGCTTCATCTTGTTTGCCACCAATACAAGCAGCTTCAACAAATTCATTAGATAGACTCTCGACTCCTTGTTTCCTCTCCTCAGAAGGCTTCGTACAATTCTCGCCTACTCTTTCATCCCTCACTGAACTTTTATCAATAGCCACACCATCAGTGGCCAAAGAAGCATCCCTGGAAACTTCAGTTACCTGCAGCTCTGTCCTCAGATTTCGTGATCCTTTTGAAGCATATAGGCCGTTTGATTTTATTATATCAAAATTTTGGTTCCCTTCATGGTTACAAAAATATTGTTGCTGTTCTTGAGTGCTATATTGGTTAGCTAAATTACCAAGATTCTCATGGTTGGAGTATGAAAAATAAGCAGCTCGTTGAGTTAAATCCAAATTATTAGCAAAATGAGACAAACTCTGCGGAACTACTCCAGAGTTAGTTTGTAAGAAAACAATTGAATTTTCTCCTCTTGCAATTGAATTTTCTGGATTACATCTGACAACAAATGATCTCTCCATGCCTGCTGCTGAAGACGAGGCGTCAGCTTTCCATATTGATACCATGGTCGAATTGGCAGTACTTGCTGCGACATTGTTTACAAGGTAGACTAAGTTCTCTGAATTTGAGTGGTCCCAGATGCTGGGGAGCAAAGAATTCTCTATGGATGCAGATGCAGAAGAAGAGGAAGAAGAAACAAGGGCATAACTTTCCGTTGGATGTGGGTGGGGGAGACTTGCATTGGCAAACAGCCAATCTGAGGAAAGATTGGATGGATCAACGTTCAGATGTTCCTCATTTGGCTTATTGAAATTCTTGTTCTCATTCATCTCGATCTTCTTTCGACAACAAAAACAAGAAAAGGTTTTGCCAAAAAGGGGGAGAATAAATCATACAAGTGTGGCCTACAAAAAATCATTAAAACAATATCAATTGCACAGCCGAATATAAGTATCTAATCAATTATGTATAGGGATAATTCAGCTGCGGAGAAGAGTATAAGATTAGGCAAACTTGCAGCATAGAACCCGCACTAAAATTCCAATTCGAAAATGCCACAAGAAAATCCAATTAAAAAATTCAAAGAGATGAAAATATAAGAGGAACTCATACCAAGCTTCAAATCATAAAGGAACCTCATACCAGGCCATGTCTATTTTACACACAAAACAGAAAGCAGATGAAAAATGCTTTGTATTTGATATAAAAGTTCCATTCTAATGCCTATAAAGAGAAAAAGAGATACCTGCAACTCAGTTTCCTGGGATCATAGAAAAGATCACCAAAATACCAATGCCTGAGCCATCTAGATACCCAAATCATACAATTAGACCAAAAAGGGGGAGAAAAATGAATCAGAACCTCGGTCAAAGGAACGAGTCAAAAACACCCTGACAGATTGCATAAGCCCTTCAGCTGTGATCATATGCAGAAGTACCAAAAGAATCATGAGCCATATCAGCTCATTTAGTTTTCAAAGTTCAAACAGTAAATAACCATAAAAAAAACCAAGTGATGAAACCACAGGACCAGTAACAGAAACTGGTACACTGTAAGGCAAGAGAAAACAAGCTAAATGTGGAAAAGGAAAGATACCCAGTTTAGATTTTCTTTCCAACTTCCAGTGCCCTGCACTGCACTGTAGGCTGCTGCTGGAGCAGGCACTTCTTTTGAATGGACTTTTGTCCAAAGTGTCCTGCTTAATACTCAGAAGCTGCCTGCTCTATAGTGTCGTGTTCGTTCATGTTCAGAGGTTGAAAAAGAAGAGATCACTGCATTTATACTTCAACCACGGTTGCATAAGAAAGAGAGCCGTTTAATGATTTAAGGCAAGTAAACAAATGTTTGGAGTTGCACCTACCAACCTTTTTTAAGCTCCTCCTTTTGGTTCTTTTACAAAACTGTTAATATGATGAGCTCGGACACATCATGGCTCGGTAGACACCTGTGAGACCAAGCTCGATCCGGTGTGAGTGCACTCAGAACGGCAGCGCGTGCCATGAGAAGTCGCATGAGCTCATGCCATGCGGTGACATTACATATGTGAGTATACACTCATAGCTGATCCAAAAAACCAATGTGCCCATTCGAACCGGGGCTTGCGCACTTCGGTTTTCCAGGCATCTCTGTTTTATTGGAGTCTTACACCACAATGGTTGTGTGGGCCTCACAGCGGATCCGAGTCGTCTCGAAATACTCTGAGGGTGTGTTTGGCAACCTTGATTTGGATTTAGAGATTTGATTCTTAGAATCACGTCATTGAAAGAATCTCGTGTGATTTTGCAACTGACAGGGCCGGCCTTGCCATTTTAGGTGACCCTCTTTTAAATTATAATCAGAATCACATCATTCTAGGGTGAGATTTTGAGTAATAATCAAATTATACCAAAAAAAGGAGTTGCCAAACGCAGGATTTAGACAAATCACGTGATTTTTAAATTCAAAGGGTCTAAATCCATATTGCCAAATGCACCCCGATTAGATTCATGACACGTGACAACTCTACCCACTACTAGCTTGACTTAACCAAGCATGACACTGCCAACATTGTCATCTCCGAATAATATGGAAAATTCACGAATTGAAGGTCAACAGAATATTCCCCGAATAATCTCTTGATTTGCCAAATCGCCGATTTAATATGTAAATCTCCAATTTTTTCATATTTCTCCGATTTCATCGAGGGGGGGGGGGGGGGGCTCATGGAAAATGAATGGTCTCTTTTCCTGAATTCGACAAGTGTGTACTGATATCAATATCTACTAACACGAATCTAGACACCGATATGCTCGAAAAAGTACCTTTCTTAGCGTGCGCTATTATGTACAATCACATGTGGAAATAATATAGTCGTGTTTTGATATGAATTTCCTTTATGTTCCATATATCAGTGTCTCATCATTTTTGTTTTTTAACATGTGAATTAGAAAAATATGATCAGCTAGTGCTTATATTTTATTGGGTAAAGGATTATTGTTGTTACGTATTATGACAATAACATTCTATTATAGCTAAAATATAAGAGTGAACTTATTTATGCATTAATTCCTCTATTTTTTCACAGTTTATATGATTTTTGCCTAACCTAACCGACCGAATCCCTTACCCCCCAAAACGAACGCAAGATCCGCTTCCACTGCGGTATGATTACCCTACAGTGGTATCGGAGCCTCGGTTCGTTTATGGTGTTAGAATTCCCAAAGATATGTGAGGAATTTTGAGCAATCAAAATAAAAAATCGCATTTTTTTATTTGGCGATAGATCGGCAAACCAAACGCGATCGATCGCTAAGGGTTTTTTAACAAAGAAGACGACTGGTAATGATTAATCGGAGCCGTTTGCAATCGATCGTAGCTACGGGAAGCATCGTTTCAAAGAGTGAAACGATCGATCGGCAGTATTTGCGATCGATCGTATCGACTGTTAAAAACTATTGACCGACACTAGTTGCGATCGATCATATCTATTGAAAAAATTTGCATTTGTGTAGTGATCAACGCGATCGATCGGCTTGTAAACACGATCGATCGGGCGTACAATTGAACATATCATTATAAGTTGAGCGATCGATCGGCAGAGTATACGATCGATCGTATCTACCGTAAGTTGTGCAAAGTTTGCAGCGACTGATGCGATTGATCGGCTAGTTTGATCAGATCGATCGGCGGGAAAAGATTTTAAAAACTAATTATTTTGAAGCAGTATTTTGTGCCATATAATTATCTGATTATTGATAGTTATTTAGTGATTCAAACTGTGTTGATTGTCCTATTTCAAGGGCCATAGATTTTTTATCTTCACCTTGTTGCGTCACTTGCTGATTTCATAAAAGTTGCAATGGCTTCCCGTATGGTCTCCAGTGAATTGGCTAAGATTGAAAAGTTGAATGCCACAAACTTTGTTACCTGGAAAAGGCGCATCCATCACATTTTGTTCCTTGATAACTTGAGTCATTTGTTAGACCAAGTTGTTGAACCTTCGGGTGAAAATAGTACTACTGCTCAAAAGAGAGAGTACGAAAAGTTGAGGATGGAGGATGCACGAGCAAAGACCACGATGCTTACCTTTATAAAGCCTACTATTGAGTTACTTTTTGAAAAGCACAAAATGGCCAAAGAAATGTATGAGGCCATAGAGATGAGGTATGGAGAGCATACTGAAGCTCACATCATGTTGCTCCATACTCGCTACACCAACATGAGGATGGAGGAGGGCAAGAATGTGCTTGAGCACATAAATGCCATGTCCATTATCGCTAGTGAGTTGGAGATGCTTGGAGATCCAATTTCATTGGGGGTCTAAGTGTCTACTATACTCACTAGTCTTCCTCCATGATGGGAAGCAGTTGTGGTGGCATTGAATCTGAGTGATAAGAAACTCTCTCTCGATGATCTTACTGCCAAACTGGGCTTGGAGTAGGAAAGGAGAGAGCATGTGAGGGCCTCTAATGCATCTGCCAACCTTGCTCACAATGTTGTCTCCAAGAAAGGTGGGTCTTATGCTGGCACCTCAAAGAAGAACTTTAAGAGGAAAGGAAAGAAGCCTCAGTTCCAGGGTGGAGACAAGCTAGGCCAAGAACAAGAAGAAGGGAGCCTGCTTTACTTGTGGCCAGATGGGAGCAGGAACTATCCTAATGGCTCCCAGGGCAACGAGAAAAAGAAACAGCAGGGTGAAGGAAAAGACATAGTGTGTATAATTTCTGAGGCACTGATTGTGAACACTAACATTAGAGGTTGGTGGCTTGACTCGGCTGCAACCCGTCATGTGGCCATGGTTAAGGAGTTTTTTTGCTGAAATGAAAGAGATTAGTCCCGGAGAGCACAAGATCTACATGGGGAACAACACCTATTGTGACGTACTGGGGATAGGCTCTGTTCGTGTTCCTCTCTTAGGAGGAAACACTCTGGTCCTCACAGATGTCTTGTTTGCTCCTACTAATTTCAATCCCTCTATTAACTCAAAAGGGATTTGAAGTCAGGTTCAAGGGTGGCAAGGGAACTGTGGGATAGAAAAAAAATATTTTATTTACTGCTTCATTTGTGGATGGTTTATTCAAACTTGATGTTTCTAATGACTTTGCTAATATTAATGAAATGATTTATTCTGAGTATGTTGCTTGTTTTGTTGATAATGCTTTATTGTGGCATTGATGTCTGTGTCATGTTAATGCGACAAAATTACACCGAATGTGGGGTAGTAGGTTACTACCTAGAATAGGTGATGATTTGCGCGTGTGTGAAGATTGTTTATCTGGTAAAATAACTAGGCTACCCTTTCCCAAAGGGCAATAAGCAATTGACCTTTTAGAGGCCGTTTACTCAGATATTTGTGGGCATATAAACATCAAGACTCAAAGGGGCATGACGTATTTTATTACGTTCATAGATGACTATTCGAGATATGGTTATGTGTACTTGTTATCGAGAAAGTCTGATGCCTTAGAGAAATTCAAGGAATTTAAGGCTGAGGTTGAGAACCAATTAGGACGGAAGATTAAAGTTCTTAGAACAGACAGAGGTGGTGAATACACATCTGATTTGTTCAAGGACTATTGTACTTTGCCGTATACCCCTCAGCAGAATGGAGTCACTGAAAGACGTAATAGGACCTTGTTGGACATGGTAAGGTCTATGTTAAACCACTCTGAACTAGGAAAGCAGTTTATATACTAAATCGAATACCTTCTAAGTCGATCAAATTGACCTAATATGAGTTATGGACCGGAAGACATCCAAACTTTTTGAACTTGAGAGTGTGGGGGTCAAAGGCCTATGTCAGGGTGCCTGATCAACTTAGAACTAAGTTGGATCCTAAGACCATAAAATGCAATCTTATAGGTTATTGTGATCACTCGAAAGGGTATCGATTTGTATAACACCATGATGATGGGACAGTGGGGGTTATAGAGTCTAGAGATGCTTATTTTCTTGAGGAAGATATAGACCTTAAAACTCCTAGACAGAGAGTGGAACTCTTTGAAATTGAAAAAGAGAAGGTTACTGTCACTTGTAATGAACAAGTGATAGGTAACACATCCAATGAGGATGTTGAAACTCGAGTATCAAGAGAGCGTAGACCTTCAGTGTTGTTGAAGGATTACTATGCCATGCTTGGTGAAGATGAGATATCGGTAGATGAACCTGTACTCAGTGATCCGGTCACGTTTGAACAGGCTATGAGTAGTCCAGATTCCAAGGAATGGCGGAAGGCTGTTCAAGAGGAAATGGATTCGATCTTGAAGAACAAAGTCTGGGAGACCCATTGGGTGTAAGTGGATCTTCAAGAAGAAGCTCAAAGCTGATGGATCAATAGAGAAGTACAAAGGTTGACTTGTGGCGAAAGGTTTCACACAAGTAGAGGGCATAGACTTTAAGGAGACGTATTCTCCTGTGTCTAGGTTTATCTCGATCCGATGTTTGTTGGCAATTGTGTCATACTTAGATTTAGAGTTGCACCAAATGAATGTAAAGACTGCCTTCCTAAATGGTGATTTAGAGGAGGAGATTTACATGGAACAACTCGAGGGGTTTGTTGTTTCCGGGGAGGAAACTAAGGTGTGCAAGCTTATTAAATCATTGTATGGACTGAAACAATCGCCAAGACAATGGTATTTCACTTTTCACAAGGTGATAAGTGTATATGGTTTTGTGGCCAATGATTATGACCATTATGTATACTCCTTCAGAGATGGGAGTAGATTTATGATATTGTCACTATATGTAGATGACATATTATTGATGGGGAATGACACTAGTATGATTCTCAGTCTTAAAGAATGGCTCAAGACCCAATTTGAAATGAAAGATATGGGTGAAGCATCTTACATCCTCGGGATGAAGATTGAGAGAGACAGAAAAGCGAGGAGGCTAAGTATATCTCAGGAATCGTACATTGAGAGTGTATTGAAACGCTTCGGCGTGATTGGTTGGAAGACTGTAAATTCGCCCATCTATAAAGGGACAATTTTGCCCGAGAGAATGGCACCTGCATCAGACGAGGAACGTCTGAAGATGCAATCTATGCTATATGCGCAGGCTATTGGCAGCTTGATGTATGCCATTAACTGCACTCAACCTAATTTGGCTTTTGTAGTAAGTCTTGTGAGTCGATATCAGGCTAACCCAGGTATGCAACACTAGCAGGCTATTAAGCGGGTGTTCAGATACTTGCTGGGTACAAGGATATGAAACTCACACATCAGGCCGAAAACCTGTCATTGGAAGGCTATAGTGATTCGGATTATGTCGGTGTAAGGATGACAGGAAATCTACTGCCAGTTATGTGTTTATGCTTGGTGGCGGTGCCGTAGCATGGGCTAGTAAGAAGCAGAAATACGTTACTAAGTCCACAATGGAAGCTGAGTTTGTTGCATGCAGTTTGGCAGCTTCCGAGGCAGTATGGATTAAAGAGTTTCTAGCTGGGTTATAGCTAGAACAGTGGACTGATGCTCCTATCCAAATTTATTGTGATAATTTGGCAACTGTGTCGACACTCCGTAATGGGGAGATCAATTCAAGAGTAAAGCACATTGAGGTGCATTATTTTTATATTTTTGATATGCTACAACAGGGAAAGTTGACGGTGAGTCATCTTCCTATGGTTGAGATGTTAGCTGATCCATAAATGAAGGCCTTAACGACGGATCTATTTGTGAAACATGTTCATAGTTTTGGATTACAACAGGACTACTGCACGAGTCGCTGTTGGATCGCAAATATGAGCATATAACCCATAGTGGGGGATGTAAGTAAATATGGGTTCTTGTCCTATATTACTTGCCTTGTTTGAGAGGAGTCGGCCCTCCCTTGTGTGTGTGGACTTGAGGAGATGGTTAGGCTTCTGTGGGCACAGGTGGGTCCACACCTAATTGGAAGAGACATCTTTGATTGGAACCGTTTTGATTGGACCATGATTTAATGAGATTTGATTAAATCAAGAGAGAGTAAATTGGGAAGTTATCCCATTTAGGGAGGACGTGCAATTAAGGGAGAAGTAACTCCCTAATTTGTTGTAACCAAAATCTTTAGTGGAGATATGAGGGGACACCCTCCTCCTCTAAGGGTCTTGTCGGTTTTGGTTTTGACCAGGTCTTACCTCCATTGTCTCTCTCTCAATTGGCCAGATTCTTCTCCTTTCTCATTTGGTGATCATGGCGAATTGGGATTCATCTTGAGATTGAATCAAAGCTAAGATAAGGGAGAAAGCACTTGAATGATATTGCTATCTCTGGGAGAATAGCAAATCAGTGGATTCACACACGAATGGTTCAAGAAAAGGTGATCTCGAATATATTATATTTTTCAATGAAGAACAGTGAAATATTGGGCACAAAGGCCGCAGGTTAGTAGTACACGTTCTTGGTTTTAATTTGATTGCTCATGATATAAATTCTCGTTCGTTTATATTACTAAAATCCTTGTACTTGATGGTATTTGTATTTGTGAGTGCAAGGGATTTCCTCATCAAATCAGAATTTGGAAGAAATCAACACCAAAACGAACGCAAGATCCACTTCCGCTGCGGCACGATTACCCTACAAATCTTACTCCCGGCCATGGAATCTATTTGCTTTTGATACGTCCTAGGAATAATTGACGAGCCCAAGTAACAAGCTATTAATCTTTTGTTTTGGGTAGTCTTTTTTGATTCATCGCCCAAGTTAATGCAATTTCTGTTTTCTTGAGAAGGAAACATGGAACTGATTCCAAAGGGTGACAGGAAAACTTTCTCCCCAGTTTGGAGACTTTGCAAGGTAAAATGGAATCGTCAGCTAATTTAATTCACAATTTGTTTTTGGGTGTACACATGTTCTTGAACATTTAAGCCTGGGAATAGAAAAGTATTCACCCTTACTTCCAATTGTACACTCCATCCGTCCATATTAATAGCTCCATTTTGGAAAATAAGTGATTTCCATTGAAAGATGACACCCAATGGAAAACTTACACTGTGTAATGTGTTGTAAGTAACCACAAACTTAAATTGATCCAAATGGAGTTATTAATATAGGTCATGCGTCTTTTCTATTGATACGGGATGGAGTATAAAAGAAGCCAATTTCTATATGCTTTCAGCAAGGAATTTTTTGAAAACTAACAAGTCAAAACATGTGGGGAACTCTATTGATACTACACACATTCTATGCAACTTCTATACGGCATTTCCCAAAAGCCTTTCAATCTTCCGGCTCCTCTATAAGTACCTCAAGGCCTATCTCCTCACCCCAAACTTCTCTAACAACTTCTTTCACTCCTGAAAAAACAATGGTAAGAGTACGTCATAGAATCCACTAGGCTCTAGCCATAACATTTCAGTTTCTTCTTGAATTGGTTTTCTAATTGTTTCCTTTTCTTGATATAGCAGTTGGAGGAATACTGGGAGACCCCGGTGACAGTAGGCCAATGGGGAGGGAAAGGGGGGCATGCATGGGACGATGGACATTTTGGGGCCATAAAGCAGATAATTGTAGGCCATGGAGGTACAATCGACTCGATTCAAGTTGAGTATGACGTCGATGGACGTTCAGTTTTGGGTAACAAACATGGGGGCAATGGTGGCAGAATTGTGATGGTAAGCACTACTTATTCTGGTGTAATCACTTGTTTAGCTATGCTGGCATATTATAGAAAGTTACAACAGCATTAGATAGAAAACAGGAAGTATATAAGAAAAAAAGCAGAAGTAAATGAGACCGGTCTCAGGTTGCTTATATGAGCCCAGTTTAAGCCATAGCCGTTGGATTGAGATTCGATGGTGCCCCGGATAAGCATATGTTTTCCCCTATAGCCAAAATGCATGTGCCCCTACATGAGATTGGTCTCATTCAAACTGGATTCATATATTATACTCCTTCCGTTCTAAAATACTGTGTATATTTGAGAAAATTTCCATTTTTATTGCACCATGAAGCCCACCTGATATCCCGTCTAATTCGTATACTCGTTCATGAACCAAGTTCAAGTCAATCCTTCAAAGTCTCTTCCAATTTTGGAAAGAGGAAGTCACGTGATTTGGCAAAATGTACATAGTATTTTGGAATAGAGGAAGTACTATATAATATACTTGTATGAAAAAAGTTAGCCTGACCACGTGGTCAAGAAATTTTCCTGGGCTTAGGGTGGCTCCTGGGTCACAGGGCAGAATTTCAAAACCCGCCCGCTCAGTGCTTTTGAAAACGAGGCCCTAAGCCACAAAAACGTGATCCTGCAGCAGCTCTCAGACTGTGTGTGCAAGAAATATTCTTGCGCTCTCTGTGCAGGCTAACGCCTAAATATGGATAGGATGTAATTCTTCTTCTTCCTCTTCTTCTTGATGGCCATAAGATGGGATGCATGCCTATTATAAGAAAAGAGTTATTGCTATCTCTACAAAATGTGCTAATTTACTGCTTCCAGATTAACTTTAGCTATCCAGATGAATATCTTATTTCCATAATTGGATACGTGGGGGATTATCATTTTCCAACAATCATCCGCTCACTTACATTCGAGACCAACATTCGAACGTATGGACCTTACGGTGAGGAGCGAGGGATGCAATTTAAATTTCCAGCAATGGGAGGAAAGATCACCAGCTTCTACGGCAAGTCTGGAGAATATTTGGACTCAATTGGAGTCCATTACAGACCTCTCAAGATAATTAGGACTCCAAGTCCTTTGGAGTCACTTATCCCAGCCCTTGAACGTCTCGCAAAAGAGACAGCAGATAAGGAGGTAGCTGTGACTGTCAAAGTTCGAATTGGCCTAAACAATTAGAAGAAATTGGATCCTCAATTCAGCTCTTTATCTCGTGTGTCTCAGGGCGTGAACTCTTGTTTCATTCAATTTGCTGGTCAAGAAGTATTATTATCTCTTCTAATGGCTAAATGGGCACATGAAAAATGAGCACATATTAGAGCAACAAATGGACATTGCTATGTATAATAAAAAGAACACAGTTGGATTTGTAATTCTACTTGGCCAGCATTTGTATGTCTGTTATGTTCTTATTGTAAAGCCTATAGAAATGCTTAAGCCCTTGATGAAAGATACCTTATGATTTAAGAAAACAAGCTTTCCTCAAGTTCTTCTTCTGATTGAAGACTGCCCTGTTCAGTGCCGATGCAGGAAAATCGTGGTGTTGATCCTATGATTCTATGGTGGTGTCCAGGGAGATTTATCGTCATTTATCCATCCTTTTCCCTTCCTTTGGCCATCTCCCCTTCATCCGACGTGGCATCTCACATCACAATGCAATACGCAATTCTGCATTTATGTCTCGGTAATTATCTTTGCGAACTGTAATAAACTTAAGCCAAAATCAGATCTAGCAAAAAGGATCACATATTTGATATAGTTCAATTTATAAGATAGCACTGAGGCAACCATTGTCCAATGTAATGAGTAAAGTTACAGTGACAGTGAGACGTGTAGGGATAAGGAGGCAGAAGAAGAATGAACACTTACATTTTCAACCAACAAAGGTATAGGGTGCATTGTTATTGGCGATGGATATTATTGTCAGGCAGGTAGTGAGTGGCTGACACATTGGAACGGGCTTAACAAGCCTCATTTGCTGCAAGCAATGCAGGCCAGATCCAGATACTTGCCCTTGTTCTTCTTCTCCAGTGTCCCAAAAGACCAACTCTGTGATGTCTCGTCTAGCCAGTGAAACAGACCATCCTTGTCCAACTCGAGGCCAACTAAGTGTGGCTCTCATAACCACCCCAGTAAATTGATGCATTTTGACCTCTAATTCAGCATGTTGTAATTGTCTTTAGGTTATCTCCCTGAATCCAAATAGGTAAAACACCCACATGTCCCTGTAGCATAAATGAACATCAAGAGAGTATGATTTCTCCAAGCGAACCAGATGAAATGGGATCAAAATCATCTTATAATTTTCCATTAGAGATGACATCTTCCCTGGCTGATTCCAAAAAAAAAAAAAAAAAAAGACCACAATTATGCAATTGTCACTTCTGGTGCAAATCAGAAGACTGGCACAAGATATATTCAAGACAGAGGTTCCAATCACAACAAGTTTTTGACCAACAGAAAATAGATGCAAATAAGTGCATCACTATAGAATGGCTAAAAATAATTATTCAGAAGTTTCTACCATACAGTACAGAACATTCAAACAAAGGAATAAAACATACTCCCCACCATACCACATTAATAGTCCTAATTCGTCTTTCACATTGCACTGATTCATACCAAATAGGACTTTTAATATGCATTGGAGGGTATATAACGATCTAATTGCATAGGCAAACTCACAACAACGCTTAGATCAAAGCTGGCAGTATCTTTAACTCACATTACGCAATGATAAGTGAAAGAAAATCAAGAAAATAAAGAAAAAAGAGTCGGTTTTCAAGGTTCTACAAACCAGCGCCATGAAGGCGGCCGCCCGACTGCGGCGATGGTATCTGGAGCACTTGGGTCCGCGTTTTTCCGAGAAAAGAAGGACACTTTTGCCAGAAATCCGAGAGAAGTGTCTTACCTGAGCCAGAGATTGGACGATTTGGGTTGCTGCGGCCGCAGGCGATGCGGGGGGCAGGCGGGAAAGGGAGGGGGGCCACCACCGCCGGGCGGCGGAAATCATGAAACCGCCGCACCGAAGGAAATCATTCCACGGGAGAAAAGACCTGATGAGATGTGCAGCGGAGGCGGCGCCGGAGCCGGAGATGCGCCATTCGCAGTTTTGGGAAGACGGAATTGAATGGGCATTTGAAGAAAGAAGGGTGTTTTGGTGCAGGAAAGAAGAGACGCGGCTACCACAATCTGGATTTGGATTTTGGAGAGTGGTGGCTTTTGGGCGGATGCCGGAGGTGGATTATTGGAAGAGGAGTTCAGTGCTTTGGGGAAAAATTATTACGTACGCGGTACGCGGTACGCAAGGTGATTTGGAGTTGGAAATATATCGGAGTGCGTGTTGGGCAGATTTTGAAAGGTGATTGGGGGCTGGGACATGTTTTGAAGTTCAAATTAAAAACGAGCTCGTGACTTCTAATATCACCTGGAATCGGCACCTAGAGTACCGAAAATACCCTTCTCTTACGTTTTCTATGCATTTTGTACCCGAAATGCTTCATTTTTCCAAAAATTAGCGATTTACAAGATCATCAAGTTGGGGAAGAAGACATTTCGGTAAAGATCCATCCATAATCGAGGTTCAAACCATCGCCGGCGCCGTCCAACCCCCAAAAAAAAAAATTTCATGCCGAAAAACTATAAAAACAGGGGGAAAGTTGAAAATATCTGTGATGAAGGGATTTTGATATAAGAGCAGCAGGAAAGCCCTCCCAACTACAAAAATTAAGATCTACATGTAAAGAAACACAAATAAAGATCACCCATTAGTGTTCGACCGCTCTTGGACATGAAATAAAAGGATAAAAATGGGCAAAAATATGAAATACTCGTCGGCGAGTGACAAGTTCAATGTATATATCTTTCTGTGATCCTAATGAAGTAGAAGAGGAGGAAAAATAAAGAAGAACGCAAAAAAATGGGCAAAAATGGATGAAAAATGAGCGAGTTATGACATATTGAAAATTATCATTTATCGTGTTGTCGACGACACGACTTGATTCAAGTCGTGTATTATATGACACGACTTGAATCCAAGTCGTGTTGTATAATACATGACTTAATCCAAGTCGTGTTGCATATAACACGACTTGGATTCAAGTCGTATATATATGACACGACTTGAATCAAGTTGTGTCGTCAACAACACGATAAATGGGCAATTTTAAAAATGTCATAACTTGCTCATTTTTTATCCGTTTTTGCCCATTTTTTTTGCGTTCTTCATTATTTTTCCTTCTCTTTCACCTCAATAAGATATAGGATGGAAAAAAGAAGAAAAAATAAGAAGAAAGAAGAAAGTGAAATGATAAAAATGGGCAAAAGCGTAAAATACTCGTCGGCGAGCGATAAGTTCAATTTATATATCTTTCTGTGATACTAATGAGGTGAAAGAGGAGGAAAAATAAGAAAGAACGAAAAAAAATGGGCAAAAATGGATGAAAAATGAGCAAGTTATGATATTTTTAAAATTGTCATTTTATCGTGTTATATGCAACACGATAAATGCTCAAATCGTGTGGTCGACAACACTATAAATGGGCAATTTTAAAAATGTCATAATTTGCTCATTTTTTATCCATTTTTTTTTCGTTCTTCATTATTTTTCCTCCTCTTCCACTTCATTAGGATCACAGAAAGATATATACATTGAACTTGTCGCTCGCTGACGAGTATTTCATATTTTTACCTATTTTTATCCTTTTATTTCATGTCCAAGAGTGGTCGAACACTAATGGGTGATCTTTATTTGTATTTCTTTACATGTAGATCTTAATTTTTGTAGTTGGGAGGGCTTTCCCACTGCTTTTACATCAAAATCCCTTCATCACAGATATTTTCATCTTTCCCGCTGTTTTTATAGTTTTTCGGCATGAAATTTTTTTTTTCGGGTTGGACGGCGCCAGCGATGGTTTGAACCTCGATTATAGATGGATCTTTACCGAAATGTCTTCTTCCCCAACTTGATGATCTTGTAAATCGCTAATTTTTGGAAGAATGAAACATTTCGGGTACAAAATGCATAGAAAACGTAAGAGAATGGCATTTTCGGTACTCTAGGTGCCGATTCCAGGTGATATGAGAAGTCACGAGAAAAACCAGGTAATATGAGAATATCATAGTTGGCGCCAGGTAATATGTAAAGAGCCTCAATAACACGAGAGTGCTCACTAGAACCTAAAGTTTTTTTATTGTTGTTGAATAACACCACATTATTCTCATTCACAATTTTGTAGGTACTCTAAGGATCCTGATAGTCGAACCCTACCATCAAGCCTATAACGGTGGATCCCTATCGCCATATTGAACTCAATGGAACAGTCGTCATTTCTATCAATGTAATGTCACTGCCAAATAGTGAGATTTTTGTCGGTCAACATCTATCGTCAAAATATAACATTGGGTATTTAGAGTATACAACTTTCTTCTAACCCTTCTTTTGAAAGTGGGTAATACCGAGAAATTTAGGGGTGCTAAAAAGTATCATCCCAAAAGAAATATGATAGTCTTTTTGTCCCACAAAAAAAATACTCCATTATCATACTTTGAATCAAGATAGACAGCAAAAATATGCATACCAAAATTAGATGATATGGTCTCTCTGCTCGAGCTTGGAGGCAAGATTAGGGCAGTGAGCCTAGGTTGAGGATTTACCTTGCTCGTTTGCTTGGAAAGGTGACTTGCTCGCTCCCTTGGGAAGCCTACCAATGAGACTTTTACGTCTCAATAAAAATGATAAATTATGTGGCGTTCTCAATTTAAAGGTGACTAGAGGAAGTATGTAATATTAGCCATCGGATTTGTAGCTCCGCTTGCTAAGGAAGGTAAAAAGAAGATGTGCTTGATGATAGTAAGAACATGAGTGGAAGCCGAGTTGTCTAGCTGAATTACATTTTTTATGTTCATTTTAAGGGTGGAAAAGCAATCTTAAAGAATTGATGTTGCAAGGCATGATTTTTGCGAGAGATAATGAGAGTGATTTAACAAATGCAATTGCTTTTGAACTAGCATCAAGCCCTTCATCCGCAATCTAAATTAAACATATGAAGCCAGCAAATGCATAAGAAACCATTCCCATAAGAAAGTCACTAAACTTCAACACACACAAGCAAGCACACAAAGAAGACTGATCAATAACAGATTTGAGCTATTATTCCAGAATGCTATAAAAATTGAAGACGAAAGATAGCTCAATAGTTTATTATCTGAAAGTAGCAGTAGGTATCCACCTTATTATGAAAGTCTCCTTCCATATGTATCCCAAGCATTAATATAGATAAGTTACGTAACATTCTTGGAAGCTTTATGTACTTTTTATATCACAGTCTGTACTATAGCAGATCAATGACTTAATAATATTCATGAAGATGTAAATGGAACATCGAAAGAACTGAAACCTTATGACATACTTGAAGTTGAAAAATCGAACTTAAAGACAAGTAACACTAACACTAACTACATTAATGAGTAAATAGTAAGTATATTGCAGCAAATTTTAATAGAAACATATATGCATACATACTTGATTGCTATTGCCATGAGTTCCAAAAGAAGCTCCATCTCCATCTACAATATCACTGGAATACTCAAAATTATACTTATGGTCATTGTGAAAAATTGGAAACGGAAATACAACCTGTCACGCCCCAAAATCCCCCACCTCGATCGGAGTGCGAAAGTCCTCGTAAATACCATATGTGGTGAGGTAGAAACTCTAGGACGCAACTTCGGATAATCAAATCAACCGACCAATTACATCATCTCAAAAAGATGTGTAATCGCCAATACCAGGATCACTCAAGAACGTGGGAACTCATCATCCAATCTCAAAATAAAATATTATAAATGTATTAAATGAACCTACTTAGTCTTTATTACATCAAATATCATAAATTGTCAACCAAAAGAAATCATAAAAGCAATGACACACAACGACCAACAAATATCAAACTAAGCAAATAACTGAAAATTCTCTAATCATTTCCACGCATATGCATCACCTTTCTGTCCTACAATCGTCCTGAATCAATGCTCTTTCACGCCTGCATCAGAGGATGCATGAGTATTCCGCAAAAATACCCAGTATGATGTAAAAACCCACCGGAGACACAACAAATAGCATGAAGAATGGTTTACTCAATAGAAACAGGAACATATGTAATATCTTAAGGACTGATCACACGGTTTACTTCTTTGAATAGAAAACAGTCATGTAACAATATGAACAATATTTCAAAGGAATAGACGTCGCAACACTCAAAGGTTTCAAGGTTTCTTTTACCAGAGTAGACTCACTCTTTGGAGTATAGATAAATCATCAATCGGAATATACTCACTCTTTGGAGAATAGATAAATCATACAATAAGATATAATTCCTCGCATGAACACCGCTAAGATTCCAAAGTCTTTGATCAACAGGTAACTCGCCAAAAGAGTAATAATAGATTGCAATCATAATTCAAACAACATGCTTCATGTATAGCTTAGATAGGAACATCTCTGGAATTTTAGGTTATGCTATTTATGAGACTAAATTCAAGATGAAAGAATGATTGAAATGGTTTGATATCCAACTCGAACTCAAACTGACACAAAGTTGAATTTAGATTCTTAGTATAATAAGACTCTAGGTTATAATAATAACCCTTTTAGACCAACTAGTCTTACAATAGTAGTCCATATCATATCTTACAACATATTTTAGAGATAATTCAATCAGATTAAATTTTATCATTAAGTATTAGTATGCATTAGTGACTTAAACCTTAATTATAGTAAACTGTTTTGATGCTAACAACCACATTCCGACTGTCCCCACAGCCAGCATAGTAGAATTTATGTTTGCAATTTTAACAGTAGATATCCCTATGAGTCTAGTTTCCAACCCAATAAACGGCATACTTTCTGATTTTTCTATGATTAGTTATGAGTTTTATACTGCATGTCGTCGGCGCTTGAACAGTCTTGGCCGAGAACCTTAAGACTTATTCATACATAATAATTACGTATTATTAACCCTTAATCATGATAATAGGATAGTATTAACCTTAAATACTCCCCTCCTAGGATTGTTATAATCCTTATATGTTCTGGAACTTGGATATTAAATGCTTTTATACAACTTTCATTATAATAACCGATTTAAGATACTCCCTTTTGTACAATGAAGATTTTAACCCAAGAATCCCAACCTATAATTATATGGTACAATTAAACCCCAACCTTTACAGAATCAAAAGATAACATTCTGGCATCCAAAAGATCAAGAGATGAATAATGTTCTCATCTAAAACTATCATGCAAGCATTATAAGAGATAACACTCAACGATATTAATAATCATACTCATAATTATAATTAGTATTGAATCTCTCAACAAATCAAGCATATATATAATCCCTACTACTGAGATGGAATCAAATAACTCATAGAATAGATAGAAAGAGTTTAGAATCAAACTGATCGTTTAATATTTAAACCCTTGCAAGTGCACAAAGCAATTGTATTACAATGAGTATTAAAGGGTTGTCGAACCTCAAGGACGGATGAATAATTCTACCAAACTCAAAAGAAAGAAAAGTTGTTGTTTTAGTTTAATCTACGAGAAACAGTAAATTCCAACTAATTAAAATGAATTGAACTAATATAGAGAATTGCCAAGACTTCGAATTCACCACACAATAAACCAGCTTATCGTCTCTCTCTTTTGTATAAGTTCTTAATTGGCTAGTATATTCCTCTCGGACATATACTTGTCAGTTCAATATATCGTGCTCTCCTCTCGGACGTAACACATAAATCAATTAAAACATTGAACTGTGATCTCTCTCTCTCGAGCATAAGTCAATGAAACCTTATTCCTTTATAACACCTTAGTCTACTCACGTTCCTCTCGGACACGCAAGTATTCCTCGGATTGAAATTCACAAGAATCACTCTCGCCTCAATCGAGCATAAAAAATAACTCTCAAATAAATTAACAGTGATTATATAATAAGATCCATACACCAACTAAGATAAAAGGTAAAATTAAAGTTGAGAGAAAGAAACGATACAACCAATCTAATTGGGCTTCATCTACGCCTTGGAAAGAAGTCTAGCCTCGCATTGGAAGAGAAACAAGCATTATGTTCTTCATCATCATCTTCTTCTTCTCTCCTTTGCTCTAGCCTCCAAGGTCTCCAAAAGAACTGAAAACTATGTTATCTAATGCCCAATACGTTATCCCTTAAGGCATATTTATAGGGGTGAAGGAAAACTACGAAGTCCCCTTCAAAATCCGAGTTAAAATAGGCTTGATTTAGGTTTTGCTGCATATGGCGATCGATCGCTGCGTATTGCCGATCGATCGTTATCTCGGTTCACTCTGCAGCACAATTTTCCAATGGTCATAATATTTCGCTCCAAACTCCGAATTGTGTACGGTCGGTGGCGTTGGAAAGTTGACTTCTTGAACCTTGAATCAGTCCAATCAGAGATATATACACGAAGTTATGATGATTTAAACATTAGAGTCACTTTTCACCACATTTATGCATCTTACGCTTATTTTCATACAAAAACCAAAAATTATATTAAAGTATCACTAAATCTAAAAATGGATAAAACCTATTAAGGAATTTGCTTTGGCACTCACATCCGGGTCACCATCTTCATCAATAATCTCAAGCACTCGAATTACAAAGGAGAACATGGTAATAAAACTTTGCAAAGTTCCATAATATGAGCCCCAACGTGTGTCACATGGCCTTCTCAAGCTAGTTTCTTGATTAAACCATTTCCCGGTTGCTAAATCTCCACTCTCAACCGCTTTAGTGATATCCTTAAGTTGTTGCATAAGATTATCTCTGCGCTTACATGATACTCCAACAATTTTCATTATAGTAGAAAGCAAGTTAAAAAAAATTGCTAATTGCCTTGTGATTTTTTGCAGTGGCAACAAGTGTCAAGATATTGTGAATGCCATGGCTTTAATTGAATCGTCTAAGCAAACATTGCAAGAGTTGAGAGACAATGGATGAGACTCTATCATGACCGAAATTGGTATCTTTTGTGATAAACATGACATTGATGTTCCTTTTATGGATGACATGTATAGGTGGCTAAGAAAGTCACGACGTGGAGAACAAATTACAAACTTGCTTCATTACCGTTTTGGCTTTTTTTTTCACTACTCTTGACATGCAACTTCTAGAGCTTAACAGCCGTTTCACAGAAAAAAATATAAATTTGCTTCTTTGTATTCCATGTCTTGATCCAAAGGATTCTTTCTCAGCTTATGATAAAGAAAATTTACTTTGCCTTGCTAGATTCTATCCTCTTGAGTTCTCTACAAGAGATATTTTTACCCTTAATGATCAATTGGATGTTTATATTGTGGATATGCGAATGGATAATGAGTTTGCAAATTTAGTTGGGATTTTTTATCTTGCTAGAAAAATGGTGGCTAAGAAAAAGAACTTAAGGTTTCCTTTTGTTTATTTGCTTATAAGATTGGCATCAACTCTACCTGTTGCAACTGCTATAGTTGAGAGAGCATTTTCTGCAATGAACATAGTGAAAGATGAGCTTTATAATCGAATGGGAAATGAGTTAATGAGTGATTGTTTGATCACCTATATTGAGAGCGATATCTTCAAAAAAAATTGGTAATGAGAAGATCATTGAACGCTTCCAAAAGATGAAACCTCGTCGAGGGTAGTTGCCATCTCAATGGTTTGCAATTCTTTAGTTGTTATTAATCTTTATTTGTTAGTCATTATTCTCATTTTTATGCCTCTATTTTGTAATTTTTACTTGCATTGATGGAGTTGTGTAGTATTTAGGCAAATTTATTGAGTTTTTTTGGATAATTAAATTTATTCAGTTGTTGATGAATCATGGTCATAATATTTTTTCTCAAAACAAGAGGAAGTTCCTTTTATGGCATTGAGATGTACATTTTGTGGAAATTGGTGCAAACGAAGTTACAAGATGTGAATGCAAGTATGTGGTATGCATTAACACATTAAATATGTCATGGCCCAAAATTCCACACCTCGATTGGTGTGCAAAAGCCTTAAATAAACTAATCAAAGCCGAGGTAGGAACTATGGGACGCAACCGAATACTCGAACACTCGGGTTAATCACATTGTCACAAAAGGATGTGCAATCAACATCACCAGGAACTCACACTCATGAACTGAGGAAACTCATTTATTCAATCTCAAAATTAAACATTATCAATGTAACATATGATTCCTATTTAATTATTATAGCAAATAAACTTAAACTGCCAATAAAACAAAACATAAATCAATCCCTGTCACACATTCGGCCAACAAGTCATAGAGTTCATAGCAAATTAAAATAAGTAATCAAAAATCTTCTTAAAAGTCTCCCATGCATCTGCATCACCTTTCTGAGCTACAAATGTCCTGAATCACTGTTCCTTAAAGCCTGCATCAGAGGATGCATGAGTATTTCATAGAAATACCCAGTAGGATGTAAAAACCCACCAGGAAAACAAGATAGTATATGAAGAATAGATTACTTAATAAAACAGGAATATACACTCTCTGAAAAACCAATCAAAAGGTTTACTTTACCTGAAAAGAAACGGTAAATAACAATAGTCCCAATGCACAAATATAGGGAAATTATCAATAAGACTCCAAACAAATGCATGTGTAAGGAGAGAATGGTCAAATTACCAATGGCTCAAGGCATCCATAGTGCAAGGAGTTACAATTTCTGCTCGCTGAATATTCCAACCATGTGGATACTTACGAGAACATCCTAGAGGTTCTCCCTTCGGAACCCGGCCACGAGTCTAGGGATGCTGGCTCCATCAATGCTTACGGGCACGATGAGCGGAGACTGAAGACCTCTCGTAATGTCAACCAGTCTAAACTTATGTATATTGCCTCCCTTCGGGCATAAATAAATAATTGGAGATCACTATGGATCTAGCAATAGCTCGTGAGCTGATCGTTTAAAATTAAAACCCTTGCAAGTGCACAAGGCAATTGTACTACGGCGAGTATTAAAGGGTTGTCGAACCTCAGGGACGGTGAATACTTTACCAAACTCAAGAGAAGAAAAAGATGTAGTTTAATTAATTCTAAAGAAAGCAATGAACTTTATCTAATCTAACTAAGATTTAATCAATATGGAGAATTATCAAGGCAATGAATCCACCACTAAACATGCAATTACTACTCTCAATTATTATTAAGCATACATTGACATGATATGGTAATTCGTGTTCTTGATCGGACACACAAATTACTAATAAATTCACTAACGTTCTTGATCGGGCACGAAAGTTCATCCATTATTGTGTAATCAATCCTATCCTTGATCGGGCATAGAATCAATCACAACACTATTATAATGCAATCAATCTTATCCTTGATCGGGAATAAAATCAATCACAATATCTAATTTCATTCATAATCAATCAAGTCTATGATCAAGCACTCAAAAGAAACTCATGAAATCGCATTAAGCATGAATCATAATCAACTTTATAAAATTAAACTATCAAGAGTAGCAATACACATCTAGGGCTTCATCAAGCCTTGACAAGAAATTTAGTTACACATAGAAATAGAGAAAAGAAAAGCCTGTTTATGTAGATCCATCGTCATGAATCCTTCTTCTTCTTTGCTCCAAAAGACTCCTTCTCTTCCTCCTCTCTAGCCTTCAATAAAGCTCTGGTTCTCCAAGGTTGAATGCCCAAAACGTTCTCCCATTAGGCCTATTTATAAGAATGAAGAGAAACCACGAAGTCCCCTTCCAAATCCAAGTCGAAATAGGTCTTATTTCGGTTTTTCACAGACGGCGATCGATCGCTCCGTATTGATGATCGTTCGCTTACCGATCGATCGCAATTCCTTCGTTATTTTTCCCCGATCGATCGCTTTGGCGATCGAAGCCGTATGATACCGATCGATCGTAGTTACTGTCTTGCGTGGATCAAAAATTCCAGTAGATACGATCGATCATTTTTAGGTCCGATCGATCGTTTCCTTCAATACACTGCTTTTACGTCTCTGGCGATCGATCCTATTGATAGCCGATCGATCGTTATTACTGTTCATAAACTTCAAATGACTATAACATTCTGTCCCGAACTCCGAATTGTGCGTGGTTGGTGGCGTTGGAAAGCTGACTTCTTGAACTTTAACATGAGACTTGAATCAATCCAATCTGACCTTTGTACATAAAGGTATGATAATTTAACCATTCGAGTTACTTTTCTCCTCATTTCTGTGTATTACTCTTGTTTCCTACAAAAACCAAAAACTATAATAAAGTAGTAGTTATTCTAATCAAACACCAGCATAAACATAAGTTTAGGAGATAATAAAATGCATATTTCATGTATAGATCACACCCCAAACCTAGATTTTACTAGTCCCTAGCAAAGCAAAACAAAATAAAATCAAACAAACTAAAGAAACTAATGCAGAAAAGTAAACACCACTTTCGTAGGGAACACGATTGCATTGAGCGTATGCAACAAGCCGTTAAACCTCTAGGTGTCCCTAGTAGGACGAGTGTTGTCTCGTGAGGGTTTGCAGCCATGCTACCCACAAACATGTATTTATTAATCTAATTAACCTAAGTGCAAAAATAAAGCAAAAATTAAAACATTGCAAAACAAAGAACCTATTATCCCGTCAAATGCAAACTACAATGCTTAAGAGAATTAACCACACATACTTGGTTCATAATCACCAGGAATATAGAAGCCCTCAAGTAAGTGGTTTTATTCCACACTTTCATCTTGGAAATTCCTGCTCAAATATTTTATAGCATGATAACATAAATAGTAGAAAGTGTAGAACATTGTAGCAATACATTCTAAATTTCTGTTTATATAGATCCAGTGTTACCCATTAACCAAAAAACATCAGAATCTACATAGTCATTGTAATCTTTAGGTTAATGATAGCACAGATCTGCGCGCCTCCTTCGGGTCCAACATTCTAGATTCGAGAGGATAATATACCATAGACTTTTTTTTCTCTCTTTTTTTTCCGCTAGGACTGTGTAAGGCCTGACTTCAAGATGCTTAGGTTTAGTAATGACTCAGGCCAATGACTCCCAGCCAGTTGGCTTAGGGCATTAGGTTTTAAGAGACCGCTTCGGGCCCAAGCATCAGCCTAAGTTAATCCTATAAAGTCAAGCAGCCCCTTTCTTTCATTTTGTTTTTATTTTTCCGCATTTTTATTTTCAGCACATATATTTTTCAAGCACATTTTTATTTTGTCCAAGCTGTATTATACTCTCAACCTATTTTTGGTTCCAATCCCTTGCCATAGCCAAGTAAATGGTCTATCATAATCTTTTAAGCTCAACAGACAACTACACATCATCCAATGACTATGACTAAAGACATCCCACTGTAAATTAGCATTCAACAAATCTCTAGATGGTATTACTTTATGTACTAATGTGTTTGAGTGAGTTTTCTTAGTTCAAGCACCTATTCCAAGAGGACTGTAACAGAAAGATATGCTCAGTTAAGTGTATCTATCCTCCAGTATACTTACTCACACTTCCAATGAAAATTAATCTCTTAAGAATTGTAACATGCATTATTACGGGATAAACTATCAAAACCTATGAAAAACTACTGACAAACAACTTAAAACTACTCAAATAAATTTAACTTTTTTTTTATATATATTTTCCTTTTCTGATTTTACAATGAAGCACATCCTCTTTCCCAAACCTAATATAAGCATTGTCCTCAATGCACAATGAAAGACAAAATACAATGATCATAAAAAGGGAAAAAAGAAAGAGGAAGGAAAACACCAGAGGAAGTGGACTAGAAATCCCGATCATCGCCATCACCATCGCCTGGAGGAAAACGCCATGCATGAAGAAAATCGACTATGGAATCGAGGCGTTCCGTAATAGCATGCTGGGAGTCCATAAGCACCTGCTGGGACTGGCGAATCTCCTGCTGTGACTGACGAATCTCCTGCACATGGCCAGTGAGATCGCTGATCTGCTGCTGCATCGTCGCCCATGGTGGTTGAGCAGGCTCACCCTCAAGTATCTCCGCTGTTCCTCAAGATGGGGAACTCGTGGCCACCCGCGTCGTGTATGGCCCATCATACGGTTATACGCATCCACTCCAATGGGCCCCAATCCATGAGATACTCGAGAATGCTCAGGAAAATGTACCCCATGGGTCAGAAATACCCGCTCTAAAATGTATGGATATGGTAACCTCTCATCTTTTCGGCCCACCATCATTTGCTTCATCCGGCCAAAGACGAATGAAGGCAAGTCAAGATCACGACGCCGAGTATCGTCGCCGAATACATAGAGTAAATCAGTCATGGTTCGGTCGACTTTCTCCTTCCGGGCCGACCATACATCATGCTGTAGAATTAAAAAGGCGAAGCGGAACTCAGCTCGCATGCTGATGGCGGCCAGGTAGGTAGAGTTCCCAGGTCCTACTGCAGACCCCATCAATCGCCCTATGATATTCCGGTACGGAGGAAACTGATATCCATTAAAATCAGGGTGATGAATCGTACCTCTGTCACACCCCATAGCACTAGCAATATCGGCGACTCGAACCCGGATAGGTATACCACATACAACACTCTGAATGGTCACCTGCTCTGGATTATCGTTGTGTTCAATGGTGCCACTTGCATAGAATTCCCGAACCGGGTCCTCGTGGACCATGGCAAATGCATTCTGCCTTTTTGCAGCGATATGGGTGAAATAGTTCACCCAATCCGACCGGTCCTCAATCCACCTCTGAGTCGGAAGATCGGGAATAGATGGGTTCAGGACCACCTGCCTCTCATATTGTATGGGCCGTGGCTGTGCAGCAGGTTCAGGTGGAGGGGTGGAAGGAACAGGGCGTGATGAAGAAGCTTCACCCCGTGAACGTTTGTGAGCGACTGATTTCTGAGGCATGGTACCTGAAAACCAAAGATAATAGTGAAAATCCAATCAAGGTACAAGAATATGCAGCATGTAATTGCAATACTGAAATATCACAGCAACCATGTAATAACAGATCCACTTCACAATTTTCGGTTTTTTTTAAATAATAATAAATTTCCTAAAAATAATAAAAAAATAAAATTTTTATGAAAACTTAGGAAATCAAAAGGAATCATCATGCATAACATAAATCACAATAATCAATATAGAAGTATGCATGAAAGGGATTCGAAATAAGATTTCGAAATTTTTTTTTAAATAGCAAAACACTGTTCACCGCAAGAACACAAATTCTAAAAATTAAATTAAACACCTAAAATCGAAGAATCAGAAGCTGAAAGTCACGCATAAGCATCGCAATAGTCATTATAAGAGAATGCATGAGAGTAATCACAACAATATCTACCAGAAACCAAGAAAAATCGAGTTTTTAAGTTTCGGCTTATCGGAAGAAAAAGGAGTGATTGCGATGAAAGGAGTGGGAAATCACGGAAACAGACACCGGATCTGGATTCTACGTGCAAAAATCCTTCGGGGGCCGGAGTTTTAGCTCAAACAAGGGTCGGAAACGGCAGCGGCGAGCAGAAATAGATTTCTCTCGCCGCGACCGTTCGGATTTTAAGCGCGAGGAAGACGACCTGCGATCGATCGTATTCTTATCCGATCGATCGTTATGTAAATCGAGAAACAGCGCCTGTTAGATTGAAGATGAATGGTGTCGATGTACCGTATAGCGATCGATCGCAAATATAAAGCGTCGATCGGATAGTGATCGATCATTTAATTCCGATAGATCGTATCTTCTTCGATTTTTTTTTTAGCATATCCTCTCCTTAAAACCTAGTATGAACATTGTCCTCAATGTGAACAAAATATAGCATGACAATGAGCATATAGCAAAGAAAATCAAAATAAAAGAGATAATATACCTGAATACGTGGGTTGCCTCCCACCAAGCGCTAAGTTTAACGTCTTCAGCCAGACATAGCCACGGTCGTTTGCAGGGTTTAGATCATTAAGAATTCAGCCTGGATTAATTAAATGATTTCTCCACACACTCCTATCCTTGTGGCTTATGTATGGAGCACATCGCGGAATAAAAGGATGGAATGGTAGGTGAGGAAACAATGGAGGTATGGGTCCTTGCATTGTCCATGGAAGAAGGTCATCAGAAAATTTTAATATAAAGGGAACCTCCTCCCCCACATCAACCATTTTGGCCTTATGGACCTCTTCTAGTAACCCAATTGGGAAAGCTTCATCAATTAGTGAATCAACTAAACTATCTATGAAACAGTCTAAGTTATGTTCATTAAACAAAGAGTTAGATTGATCTAGACATGATATGAATGGTGCTTCAGGAATAGAAGGTTCTGTTAATAGTGTTACAGACTACAACTCCTCAGATATAGAAGAAGGTTGAAAATTTGGTTCGATCAACACACTCACTTCTTCTTTAATTTCTACACCCTCTTGATCATTATGTAAAACCCACTCAAGCTCATTGTCAAACCTTTGGGCATTCTGAAGGGATGTAACATCATAGTCAGGGGAAAAATAGATCCCTTCATCAGAAAATTGGCCCTTCGGATATTGGGACTCGAGAGGTAAAATGCATTCTTTGTTCATATTCATGGCCTGTGTTAGCTGTTCTAACTGTATTTCAATGTTGGTAAGAGCTTGTGTGTGGGAATGGACAATCTGGGCATGGGTACTCAGCTCACCTGTCAGCTCTCTATATTTGGTGTCTATCATAGTGTCCATCTTGGCTTCCAGCGCACTGAAAGCTGAGAGGAGAGTGGATTGGGTGGCTAGCATTTGGCTCATTTGATCTTCTAGGGATGGTTTCTTATTGGTTTGGCCAAACTGAGGATTAGAGGCTGGTTCGTAAGGTAGTTGTTGGCTTAGGAAATCTAGTCTAAGGGCCTCATGAAGAGTGGGCCCAGGGTTGGGTTGCTCCCAAGGGTTGTTAGGATGATCCTCCCACCTATGAAGACCTTGGGCCTCATTCACATATTTTCTTATAAAATCAGGGTACTCATGGGCCAAAGGGCACTCCACTGGGGTATGAATAGGGCTTAAACAGAGGGCACATGGTTCCGATATATAAGGAATTGTGTATTGTAGGGAAGATGTGCCTCTCCCAAAATTAGAGTGATTATCCCACCCACGGTTGTAAGTATTAGCATATAAGGGTCGTGGGTGGTAGGGTACCTCATAGGGAGGAGGATTAGGTGTGTGTGAAGAATAATAATCATTAAAGCTCCTGTATGGGTTCTCATGGCTAAATCCATAAAAAAAATGATGACATTTCTTCACCATATATTTATCAACACCCGAACCACAATATCACACATCTACAAATAAGATAAACAACCCTAGATATCCACAACTAGCAAATGTATACTATCACAGAAAGAAAAGAAAACACAAAACACACAAATTAATCAAAAAAGATAAGGAAAAGAGAATGCAAACTAGGGGAAGGGGTGGCCCTTCCACGTTGGCGAGAATTCCATGTCTTCTCTTAACCTTGCAAAAAGAAAGAAAAACACAAATAACGCTACTGACAAATAATCTAAGTTAAGACTCACTAAACTACTCTAACACTAACTATGCTAAGAATCTGGTAAACTATTGTGCCGTCCCCGGCAACGGTGCCAAAAACTTGATCATTTAAAATTAAAACCCATGCAAGTGCACAAGGCAATTGTACTACGGCGAGTATTAAAGGGTTGTCGAACCTCAGGGACGGTGAATACTTTACCAAACTCAAGAGAAGAAAAAGATGTAGTTTAATTAGTTCTAAAGAAAGTAATGAACTTTATCTAATCTAACTAAGATTTAATCAATATAGAGAATTATCAAGGCAATGAATCCACCACTAAATATGCAATTACTACTCTTAATTATTCTTAAGCATACATTGACATGATATGGTAATTCGTGTTCTTGATCGGACACACAAATTACTAATAAATTCACTAACGTTCTTGATCGGACACGAAAGTTCATCCATTATTGTGTAATCAATCCTATCCTTGATCGGGCATAGAATCAATCACAACACTATTATAATGCAATCAATCTTATCCTTGATCGGGCATAAAATTAATCACAATATCTAATTTCATTCATAATCAATCAAGTCTATGATCAAGCACTCAAAAGAAACTCATGAAATCGCATTAAGCATGAATCATAATCAACTTTATAAAATTAAACTATCAAGAGTAGCAATACACATCTAGGGCTTCATCAAGCCTTGACAAGAAATTTAGTTACACATAGAAAGAGAGAAAAGAAAAGCCTATTTATGTAGATCCATCGTCATGAATCCTTCTTCTTCTTTGCTCCAAAAGACTCCTTCTCTTCCTCCTCTCTAGCCTTCAAGAAAGCTCTGGTTCTCCAAGGTTGAATGCCCAAAACGTTCTCCCATAAGGCCTATTTATAAGAATGAAGAGAAACCACGAAGTCCCCTTCCAAATCCAAGTCGAAATAGGTCTTATTTCGGTTTTCCACAGACAGCGATCGATCGCTCCGTATTGATGATCGTTTGCTTACCGATCGATCGTAATTCCTTTGTTATTTTCCCCCGATCGATCGCTTTGGCGATCGACACCGTATGATACCGATCAATCATAGTTACTGTCTTGCGCGAATCAAAAATTCCAGTAGATACGATCGATCGTTTTTAGGTCCGATCGATCGTTTCCTTCAATACACTGCTTTTACGTCTCTGGCGATCGATCGTATTGATAGCCGATCGATCGTTATTACTGTTCATAAAATTCAAATGGCTATAACATTCTGTCCTGAACTCCAAATTGCACGTGGTTAGTGGCGTTAGAAAGCTGATTCTTGAACTTTAACATGAGACTTGAATCAATCCAATCCGACCTTTGTACACGAAGTTATGACAATTTAACCATTCGAGTTACTTTTCTCCTCATTTCTGTGTATTACTCTTGTTTCCTATAAAAACCAAAAACTATATTAAAGTAGTAGTTATTCTAATCAAACACCAGCATAAACATAAGTTTAGGAGATAATAAAATGCATATTTCATGTATAGATCATGAGCATACTATGAAAACACCTCGGAGAGATCTTCATAAAGAACTCTTAGTGGAGAACAATTTTATATCAAACGGTGGAAAATATTTCTAAGGAAGACAGAGGTCATAACACTGAGAAATTTCAAAGTGACTCTCACCAGAAGGACCCACTCTTTGGAGTACAAATAGATCATCGCGCTCAATAGCATAAGGTTCCTCACAAGAACATGACTGAGATTCCCACGTTTCATACAATGGATGACTCACCACGGAGTAATAGAAAAATTCACTCATAAATCAATCAGCATGCTTCATTTCTTACCTTTGATAGGAACATCTAATTCTATATTTGTAGTGTTTATACTATGAAGGAATGATTTAAGAAAAGTTTGATCTTCAAGTGGATGCTCGAACTGACACCAAGTTGTATATGGGAAACAGGAACGACTTAACTCTTGACAATACTGACTCACCCCATATAAATCATCTTTTAGACTCACCCTACTTACAACAATATTTCTTAACAAGTCTTATAATATATATTAGTGTTAATTTGATCATAGTGATAACACGTAATAGTGATTTAAACCCTAATTTCAATAAACTGTTTTATACAGCAGAGCCCAATTCCGACTGACCCCACCGTCAACGCAGAAGGAATCTAACTCTGAAATGTTTACATAGGGTATCTATGAGTTTAGTTTCTTACCCAATTGATTATGAATTTTTTTGATTTTTCTATATTTAATTATGATTTTTATACTACCGACTGCTGGCTCGGGAATAGTCCTGGCCAAGAAAGCACAACCTAATTATACTTAGTAATTCCGTATTAATAACACCTAATCATGATAATATGACCTTAATACCCTTAAATACTCCCCTCCTAGAATTATTTCAGACTCTTGTACATTCTGGAATTTAGTTATTCCATGCCTTTAAACGCTTTTAAATCCCCAAACTAGTCTTTCCTTGGTCTAATGAAGATCTTAACACTATAAACGCAGCCCTAAATCATATGGGATGATTAAAACAGAACCCTACATACAAAGAAGGGAACTTTTTACTTCTAACGTTCAAGAGACATAATCATAATGATATTTCCATCAAAGGTAAGCATGTATGCACTAGAATGAAGCAATAAATATGGCATATCAACATGTATACTCTTACTTGATAATTAACAAGGAATCTCTCATAAAAAAATCATTAATACAACCTCTACCACTGAGATAATATCAATAAGATCATCAAATATTCATCATATGAATGAAGAAAAAGAGTTTAAATCAGATTGGTTAGAAAAAACCATCCTACCACTTAGATGTACGCACAACACATGTCCACACGTAGCTCCTTCCTTCTCCTTCGCAACGATGCCTTCACTTCTTCGAACGGACAAGAAATTAGGTTGAGAAGAGAGATGAGAGTTTGCTGGAGTTATGGCCAAGAGGAAGAAAATACTAGGGTTTGCACAAGTCGTCCAAAGGGGTTGGCGTGCAAAAGCATGGGCCGGCCTCCTCTATGGCTTAAATAGCCAATCTCAACTTCAATTAGAAGATCTCCCTAATCAAGATCCTTTCCTAATCCCATATCCCAGCTTACCAATTAGAAACTCTTCTCCAATTAGGTCAAGACGTCCAACTTGTTAATCCTTCAATTTGTTAGGATTTGCAATCTTTTTAATTAAGATACTACCTTATCAAGACCAACTCCTATCTCCACTAGGAAGTTACCAAATATTCCCCAACCAATTGGATGCCCTTCTTTCCCAAGACATCCCCCTCATATTGGCTGGTAAAAAGTGAATTAATTACCTCCTTTTAATTAAGATTTACTCTCAATTATCTCAACCAAAATAGTAACTTTCCGGTCCTCCACAGTACTTTCCTTGTTCACCGCGAGTAAGTGATATATGCAAAATATACACATTTTTATATGCCTTTCTACCTATTTGTTAGTCGTATTTTTAGTTAGAATAAGGATAATTAATGTTTATATGTGTTAAGTGAATAATTTGGAGTTTAATGAATAAACGCGCTTAATTGAATTATTTAGATGCATTAATTGGTTTTAATAGATTTATATTTTATTAAGCGTCTAACTACATTTTAATTTTATTCATACAGGTTTTAGAGCTCCAGGTTTCAGATTCACAAATACGCGTCAATCAGCTCGTGTGAAGAGATCGAAGATCCGACGGATATGGTTGGTACGACGGGTTTTAACCCAAGAAAAGAAAAAAAAAAAGAAAAAAAAAGAGAAAAGAACCGGTTCACCGGTCTGGTTCAGAAAATAAAATAAAAAAAAGAAAATCGAAAGCCACCCGAGCCCGATGGCTCGGGCGCCTGAAACAAAAGAACAAAGCCTCGCTTGGAGGCTCTGCTCGAGGCGGTGGGTCATGCGCCGGCGATCACGGCGGCGAGGCTGACGAGCATGGCGGATGACGGCGGTGGAAAAGAAGCCGGCGACGGGAGAATTCCGGTGTGAACAGCAGAACCGAAAGGGAAAAGAGTCGCGATTTGGAAAGTTCGAATGCGGGATGCCAAATCGAGTAAGACGAGTCGAAATCTATTTTCAAATGGTAAGTTGCAATTTCTGATTCAATCGAAGATTTCATAGAGGACGGATTTTGGGCAGAAGAGGGACTGCCCCATATAAACAGAGCATTCGTTTATAAGAGGAGAGTTCGGAAGAGGAGGGGGGCCGTGCGCTGGCTGGGGTTTTGAAAGGTGGCGGCTCTGTCGAGAGGTCAGTAGGAGAGGAGACCGGAGGAGAAGGGTGCTGTTCGGTGGTTTCAAAAAGGAGTTTTTCTGGGCTCTGCTCGAGAAGGGCGGCTCTGAAGGAGGTTCTGGGCGGCTGTGGTGGATTGAAAGGGGCTGTTCTGTCGGAGTCTCTGCTAGAGAAGGGATAGAGAGACGGCTCTGTTTGTTTCTGGAGTGCTGGTTGTGCAAGAGAAGGACTGTTCAAAGGTTGCTTGTCGAGAGGCAGAGAAGGGATAGAGGAATTGTTGTGGGTTCGTGGATCTGACCAAAGAAGTTGCTTTTGCTCGAGCGAGAAAAGTAAAAGTGTTACTTGCTCGAGAGAGGGGTAGCATAGCGGAGGTTTTGGGAAAGCTTTGCTTTGGCTAGAATTGGGGACTGTCTACTCTGTTCGAGAGAAAGAGTAGAACGGTTGAGGCGTGCAGTTGAGAGAATGTTGCTGAAGGTGGAGGAGAGAGCAAAGCAGGACGGAGAAGCAAGACAGACTGAAAGCAGAACACAGGATTTTTCTTTATTATTTTATCTTTTGTTTGGTTAATTTCTGTGTTTTTAGTTTAGTTGAACAATTGATTGCTTAAAAAGAAAATAAAAATTAGAACTTTACATTTCATTACTACTTGCTACGTACTCTAGAATTAGGTTGAATATCTTACTAAGTCTCTGAGGGATCGACCTCGTAGCCACTATTCTGCTATAGATTTGTGCGCTTGCGAGTATCATATTAAAATTTACATAAGTAAGCCAAACTGAATCTTTGCACCACAATTCATTCCAACTGACTAGAGATCACATGATGCCATGCCACCCATGCTCACATGACACCCCTGGGCTAGTGCCACGTGGCTTTGCATCTAGGTCCCTGCGTCTTGGCTTGAGCTCCTCGCGCGCGTGTCTCCGATGTCCCATGTGCACACTACTCGTTACACCATCTCGCGTAGACCACGAACTACACATCAAAACCAAAACCAACTTACCATATAATGAAATCATATGAGTCTAATCCACTGAACACATACCCTGGCGCTTGGCTCCACTCATGGCATCAGGTGTTCTCAGACCCTAGCGCTAGGTTGGTCTCAGTGCCAAGTTGAGCCCAGCGCCAGGACCAACTCTCGCATCCTGGTGCTCTGCCATGTTTGGTCACGCGATTATCAAATCATTCCACATTATAACAATCAAATGATACATCAAAGTACATTGCACAACCAGAAATCAAATTAGGCAGCAAAACTTGCCTATTTTAGACCAATTTCCTAAAAAAGAAATTTTAGTTAACATACCAATTTTTCAGGTACTCAATCAGCAAACAGTTCAGGGTAGGATTTTTTCATGTCACTTTCGGTTTTCCATATCATTTCCTCGGAGAGCTGACTTTGCCATAAAACCTTCACCAAAGGAATAGTTTTCCTTCGTAGCACCTGATCTTTCTTGTCCAAGATCTTAATAGGTTTCACCGGAAAGGTCTGACAAATACTTCCTCAACATTGAAACAGGAAAAGTGTTATGTATATATGACAGTTGTGGGGGTAAAGCTTTCCAATATGCCACTGGTCCAACTCGCTCTAATATCTCAAATGGCCCAACAAATCTGGGACTCAACTTTCCCTTTCTACCAAATCTCATGACTCCTTTTGAAGGCAACACTTTCACAAATACGTGATCTCCTTCTTGAAATTCTAGCTCTCTTCGTCGGCAATCTGCATAACTTTTCTGTCAGCTTTGAGCAGTCTATAATCTCTGTTTAATCTGTTTCACTTTCTTTGCACAATACGAAAGCAATTCCAATTGTAACACTTGATTTTCTCCAACTTCAGTTCAACAGGTAGGTGATCTGCATGGCCTTCCATATAATGCTTCAAATGGAGCCATCCCTATACTGGAATGATAATTGTTGTTATATGCAAACTCAATTAATGGCAAATGGCCATCCTAATTACCTTTCCAATCTATTGCACATGCCCTAAGCATGTCTTCCAGTGTCTGAATCGTTTGCTCTGACTGTCCATCACTTTGAGGGTGAAAAGCTGTACTAAAATTAAGCTTAGTTCCCAATGCATCCTGTATGCTCTTCCATGTTCTCGATGTGAACCGTGTATCTCTGTCTGACAGAATGGATAGCAGTGTACCATGAAGTTTGATAATCTCCCTTATGTACAATTCTGCCAAACTTTCAGGATTTTGCTTCCACCGAATGGGAAAAAATGTACAGTTTTAGTCAGTTGATCCACAATAACCCAAATGGCATCCTTCTGTTTCTGTGTCTTTGGCAAAGCTACCACAAAATCCATCGTGATGTGTTCCCACTTCCACTGTGGAATTTCTAACGGTTGCAACAACTCAGTTGGTCTCTGATGTTCTGCCTTCACTTGCTGACAGGTCAAACATTTCAACACAAACTTGCCAATATCCTTTTTCATTCCATTCCACCAAAAAATTCTCTTGAGGTCTTGATACAGCTTCGTACCTCTTGGATGAATAGTGTATCGAGAATGATGAGCTTCTCAAAGAATCTCTTGCTTCAAATCCGCATCTTTAGGTACAATTAATCTTCCTCTAAAACAAATACTGCCATCAATACCTTTTCCAAAATCAGATTTGTCCAGTAATTTCTGTAACTGAGGATTCACTTTATGCGCTTCAACCACCTTCTCATATCTAGCTGATCTTATCGAAATATTACCGAGTAATGATGTCCTTTGCAATGTCGGCCATTCCAAATGACATTCTCCTATTTCCTACATCAATTTCCATTCTTGCACCATCATGTGTGCCATTATACCTGTCTTTCTGCTCAGTGCATCTGCTACTACATTTGCTTTTCGTGGGTGATAATGAATTTAGAAATTATAATCCTTCAAATACTTCAACCATCGCCTCCGTCTCATATTCAAATTCTTCTGCGAAAAGATATACTTCAAACTCTTGTGATCAGTATACACTTCAAAGTCATCTCCATATCTTTAATGCAAACACCACTGCTGCTAACTCCAAATCATGTGTTGCATGGTTTTGCTCATGAATCTTCAATTGTCTAGATGCGTAACACGCCCGTGCTACATTAGTACACATCCTAATCCACACTTCAAGGCATCGCTATAGATGACGAAACCTCCTGATCCCGATGGCAAGGTTAGGATTGGCGCAGAAGTCATCTTCTCTTCAATTCTTTAAAACTTTACACAGGCATCATCCCACACAAACTTCACTCCCTTCTGAGTCAATTTTGTCATTGGCAATGCTAGACTTGAGAACCCTTCTATGAATCTTCGGTAGTAACCTGCCAATCTTCGGTAGTAACCTGCCAATCCTAAGAAACTCCCAATTCAAAACTGCCTCCACCTTTGCTGGATCCACTGATACTCCATCCTTAGATATCACATGTCCAAGGAAATTTACTCTATCCAACCAAAACTCGCACTTGTTGAACTTGGCATACAAATGATTGTCTTTCAAAATCTGCAACACCTGAGCTAAGTGTTCTCTATGCTCCTCTCAGCTTGTTGAATACACCAAGCTATCATCCACAAATACTATTACAAATCGATCCAACAGGTCAACAAAAATCTTGCTCATCATATCCATGAACGTTGCTAGCGCATTCGTCAATCCAAATGGTATCACCAAGAATTCGTAATGTCCATATCTGGTCCTGAATGCAGTCTTGGATATATCTTCCTCCTTAATCTGCAATTGATGATAACCCGATCTCAGATCAATCCTGGAGAAAACTTTTGCAGACTGTAACTGATCAAATAGATCATCGATCCTGGGCAAAGGGTACTTATTCTTCACTGTGACTTGATTCAACATGCGGTAGTCAATACACAACCTCATTGATCCATCCTTTTTCTTCACAAATAACACTGGCACACCCCACAGTGAAACACTAGGCTGAATAAGCCGCTTATCCAACAGTTCCTGTAACTGCTCTTTTAACTCAGCGGGTGCCATCCGGTATGACGCTTTTGATATGGGTGTTGTTCCCAGTATCAAATCAATAGTAAATTCGATCTCTCTTTCTGGTGGCAAACCAGGCAACTCCTCCGGAAAGACATCTGGGAAATCCCACACTACCTCAATTTCCTCAATCCTTGGGATATGCGATTCTAAGGGCAACACACTTGTTAGATAGGCACTACATCCTCTAGCCATAAGTTTTCGAGCTTTTACTGCGGATATAATACAATTCTCCTTTCTAGCTCGCAATCCCTGGAAAACTAACTGTTTCTCTCCGGGGATTCTAAAGTAGACCTTCTTCTTACTACAATCTACATTTGCACCATACTTGGCTAACCAGTCCATTCCCAAACTAACATCAAAGACATACATATCAATCAACAATCAACACCTTATCCCCTACTACCACAGGAGATTGCTCAAGATACTCAGTTGCTACAACCGAGTTACCAACAAGTGTAGAAATCAATAAATAAAAACTTAGTCTAGACATGGCTTCTCTAGACTTAAGGCAAAAACAGAAGACATGAACGATTTTGAAGCTCTTGGATCGATTAAAACTCTAGCAAGACTATCGAGGACTTGAAGATTACCTTCAATAACCTCATTAGAAGCCTGCGCGTCTTTCGACGTCATTGCAAAGATCCTTGCTTGAGCCTTCTTATTCGTCTTAGCTCCGGCCTTTTTCTCGCGATTAGGGCAATAAGGTGAAATATGTTCAATCTCATTGCAAGTAAAACATCTTCTCGTATCATGAGGACACGGTTTCTCGGCATGCGAATTCTGTCCACATATCCTGTAACGATTTCCAGCACCATTGCCGTTGCCGCTACCATTACCTAGAGCTGGCTGACAATTCTGAAAATTAGTCCAATTCTGATGAGGCTGATGCTTCGGTTGCTTGAAAGGACGATTATTCCCATGGTTGCTGTTTCCAAAACGTTTATCAGCAGGACGTTTCATTTTATTCTCCTTACTTTTGCTTTGGTTGTTCTTCCTCTCCATGGTTCGCTTAAAGTCATCTTCTAGAATAGAAGGCAGTTCTACCGCTTTAGCAATAGTGGTCGGCTGAGAAGTCAACACCTTCGACCTCAGTCCATTTTTTAGACCGTTAACAAAACGCTGCGCTTTGATTACTTCATTCAGACACGCATCGATGCAAAATGCTGTAGCTGTTCAAATTTCGTCTTGTACAAAAGTACAGACATTGAACTAGCTCCAGGAATTCCTTCTCCTTACGACGCTGGATATGTGGTGGGAAATACTTCTTATTAAAGACTTGCTTAAACTCATCCCACGATATATCCTGGCCATCCACAAAACTGTTGCGCTCTGCAGATTCCCACCAGAAAACTATTTCGCCAACAAACAGAAAAGTCGCAAAAGTAACCCGATCAGCAGTAGGCACCTTCATTCCCTTAAACAACCTTTCTACTTCCACCCCCAGTTGTAGGCCCACCCACCGACTTTGGGCTTCCGTCAGATTTTTGTTTTTGTTTTTAAACGTGGGCTTCACTAAGATTTTAACTTTTTAAGACACTCCTCCGTCCTCTCTTCTGCGTTTCTTCCGTAGAGAGCGCTGCGCTCTCTCTCTCTCTCTCTACAACTACAACAAACGAGTGGGAGTTCAAGAATGCATATCTCTGTGCTGGCCAAGTAGAATTACAAATCCAACTGTGTTGTTTTTATTATACATAACAATGTCCATTTGTTGCTCTAATATATGTTCATTTTTCATGTGCCCATTTAGCCATTACAAGAGATAATAATACTTCTTGGCCAGCATATTGAATGAAACAAGAGTTCATGCCCTGAGACACACGAGATAAAGAGCTGAATTGAGGATCCAATTTCTTCTAATTGTTCAGGCCAATTCGAACTTTGACAGTCACAGCTACCTCCTTATCGGTTATCTCTTTTGCGAGACGTTCAAGGGCTGGGATAAGTGACTCCAAAGGACTTGGAGTCTTAATTATCTTGAGAGGTCTGTAATGGACTCCAATTGAGTCCTAACTATTGATAATACCAACTTCATTTATCTTTTGTTTTGTGCTTCCCTCTAATTTCCAAAGTTTTGAACTTTTAAATAATTAGTATGTATGACATTTTTTATACATAAAATGGTACTTGTATTTGAAAAAAATTGTATCTATTAAAAGTGACGTTTCCAAACAATTGTGTGCAGCGAATCGAATCGCATACAAAGGGCAAAATTGCAAATACAAATCTGTTTTTCTACTAGGACTTTTTGTTAAAAATATTTTCATCGCAAAAAATTCTCTTTGGTGTAGTGATGATAGATTTTTTTATGCACATACTCCCTCCGATCACATTTAATTGAGTTTGTCACATAATTGGTCAATTTTATTGAAATGTGGGGTCCACAGTAAAAGCCTAGGCTTTTTGAGCGAGCGAATAATCTTTCATTGTGGAGGCCTCCCGACCTCAACCTCAGGTTGCTGCTGGGTGACTGTCGTCATCATCTCCGGGCGCCCGGTGATCTACACATGAAATATGCATTTTATTATCTCCTAAGCTTATGATTATGCTAGTGTTTGATTAGAATAACTACTACTTTAATATAGTTTTTGGTTTTTGTAGGAAACAAGAGTAATACACAGAAATGAGGTGAAAAGTATCTCGAATGGTTAAATCATTATAACTTCGTGTACAAATGTCGGATTGACTTATTCAATCTCATGTTAAAGTTCAAGAAGTCAGCTTTCCAACGCCACCGACCACGCATAATTCGGAGTTCGGAGCAAAAAGTTATGACCATTGGAAAATTATGCTGCAGGATGAATAGTACCGATCGATCGGCTAAATGAGGCGATCGATCGCCTGAGAAAAAAATCAAAATTTTCGCGATCGATCGTCGCCGTTTGATCGATCGTATCTACTGGAAATTTGTCATGAACAGTACCGATCGATCGGTGAATAGTGCCGATCGATCGCCGTATACGAAAAACCGAAATAAGACCTATTTTGACTTGGATTTGGAAGGGGACTTCGTGTTTTCTCTTCACTCTTATAAATAGGCCTTATGGGAGAACGTTTTGGGCATTCAACCTTGGAGAACCAGAGCTTTATTGGAGGCTAGAGAGGAGCAAAAGAAGAGGTCTTTTGGAGCAAAGAAGTAGAAGGATTCATGACGATGGATCTACTTAAACAGGCTTTTCTTTTCTCTCTTTCTATGTGTAACTAAACTTTTATTCAAGGCTTGTTGAAGCCCTAGATGTGTATTGCTACTCTTGATAGTTTAATTTTATACAGTTGATTATGATTTATGCTTAATGCGATTTCATGAGTTTCTTTTAAGTGCTTGACCATAGACTTGATTGATTTGCATGAAATTAGATCTTTTCAATTCCTGCGCTGTGCTAAAAGTAAACTGGTGTTAATTCTATGCCCGACCAAGGATCGGATCATTAGCCCAAATGATAATTCTATGCCCGACCAAGGATAGAATTATCTACATTAATTTTTAGTGGATGAACTCTCGTGTCCGACCAAGAACGTGAGTGAATTCATTGTGATTTGTGTGTCTGACCATGAACACAAATTACTATATCATGTCAATTTGAGCATAATAATAATTTAGAGTAGTAATTGCATGTCTAGTGGTGGATTCTCTGCCTTGATATTTCTCCATATTGATTAAATCTCAGTTAGATTAGATAAAGTCCATTGATTTCTTTAATATTAATTAAATTACATCTTTTACTTCTCTTGAATTTGGTAAAATATTGACCGTCCCTGAGGTTCGACAACCCTTTAATACTCGCCGTAGTACAATTGCCTTGTGCACTTGCGAGGGTTTAATTTTAAACGATCAAGTTTTTGGTGCCGCTGCCGGGGACGGCACAATAGTTTACCAGATTCTTAGCATAGTTAGTGTTAGAGTAGTTTAGTGAGTCTTAGCTTAGATTATTTGTCAGTAGCTTAATTTGTGTTTTTCTTTCTTTTTACAAGGTTAAGAGAAGACGTGGAATTCTCGCCAACGTAGAAGGGCCACCCCTTCCCCTAGTTTGCATTCTCTTATCGTTCTCTTTTTAGATTAATTTGTGATAGCATGTTGTGCTAGTTGTGGCTATTAGGACTGCTAGTTGTCGATATCTAGGACTGATGATTGCTAGTTGGGGATATCTAGGGTTGTTTCTCTGTTTTATGGATGTGTGATATTTTGGTTCGGTTGATGAATGCATGGTGAAGCAATGTCTTCACCTTTTTATGGATTTAGCCATGAGAACCCATATAGGAGCTTTAATGATTATTATTCTTCACACACACCTAATCCCCTTCCCTATGAAATGCCCTACCATCCACATCCCTTATATGCTGATACTTACAACAGTGGGTGGGATAATCACTCTAATTTTGGGAGTGGCACATCTTCCCTACAATACATAACTCCTTATATGTCGGAACCATGTGCCCTCTGTTTAAGTCCTATTCATACCCCAGTGGAGTGCCCTTTGGCCCATGAGTACCCTGATTTTATACGCAAATATGTAAATGAGGCCCAAAGTCTTCATAGGTGGGAGGACCATCTTAATTCCCATTGGGAGCAACCCAACCCTGGGCCCATTCTCTTCATACCTTGTCTAGATCAATCTAACTCTTTGTTTATTGAAAGTAACTTAGATTGTTTCATAGATTGTTTAGTTGAGTCACTAATTGAGGAAGCTTTCCCAATTTGGTTAATAGAAGAGGCCCCTAAGGCCAAAATGGTTGATGTGGGGGAGGAGGTTCCTTTTATATTAAAATTCTCTGATGACCTTCTTTCATGGTTAATGCAGGGACCCCTCTTTCCAAAGCTTCCCTACCCACCACTCCATCCTTTTATTCCACGATGTGCTCCATACTTAGGCAACAAGGATAGGAGTGTGTGGTGCAATCATTTAATTGATCCAGGTTGATGACTTGATAACCTGGCCCCTACAGAGGATCATGGCTCCGTCTGGCTGAAGACGTTAAACTTAGCGCTTGGTGGGAGGCAACCCATGTATTCAGGTGTATTCTCTCCTTTATTTGATTTTCTATGTTATATGCTCATTGTCATGCTATATTTTGTTCACATTGAGGACAATGTTCATAATAGGTTTGGGGGAGGGAATATTACTTGTATAAAAAAATCATAAAATTGAAAAAAATCATAAAAATTTGATTAGTTCTTAGGTTGTTTGTGAGTACTTTTTCTTAGGTTTTGATAGTTTATCCCGTAATGATGCATGTTACAATTCTTAGGAGATTAATTTGCATTGGAAGTGTGAGTAAGTATACTGGAGGATAGATACACTTAACTGAGCATATCTTTCTATTACAGTCCTCTTGGAACAAAGTGCTTGAACTAAAAAAATTCACTTACACACACTAGTACATAAAGTAATACCATCTAAAGATTTGTTGAATGCTAATTTACAGTGGGATGTCTTTAGTCATAGTCATTGGATGATGTGTAGTTATCTATTGAGCTTAAAAGATCATGATAGACCATTTACTTGGCTATGGCAGGGGATTAGAACCGGAAATAGGTTGAGAGTATAATACAACCTGGACAAAATAAAGATGTGCAAAAAAAAAAGAATGCTGAAAAAATGTGTGAAAATGAAAAAATGCGAAAAAATGAAAACAAAATGAAAGAAAAGAGGCTGCCTGACTTTATAGGATTAACTTAGGCTGATGCTCGGGCCTGAAGCGGTCTCTTAAAACCTAATGCCCTAAGCCAAATTGGTTGGGAGTCATTGGCCTAAGTCATTGCTAAACCTAAGCATCTTGAAGTCAGGCCTTACACAGTCCTAACGAAAAAAAAAAGAAAAAAAAAGTCTATTGTGTATTATCCTCTCAAATCTAGAATGTTGGACCCGAAGGAGGCGCGCAGATCTGTGCTATCATGAACCTAAAGATTACGATGACTATGTAGATTCTGATGTTCTTTGGTTAATGGGTAACACTAGATCTGTATAAACAGAAATTTAGAATGTATTAATACAATGTTCTACACTTTTACTATTTATGTTATCATGCTATATTATATTGAGTAGAAATTTCCAAGATGAAAGTGTGGAATAAAACTACTTGAGGGCTTCTATATTCCTGTTGATTATTAACCAAGTACATGTGGTTGATTTTCTTAAGCATTGTAGTATGTATTTATCGGGATAATATGTTGTGTGTTTTGTAATGTTTTAATTTTTGCTTTATTTTTGCACTTAGGTTAATTAGCTTCATAAATACATGTTTGTGGGTAGCATGGCTGCAAACCCTCACGAGACAACACTCGTCCTACTAGGGACACCTAGAGGTTTAACGGCTTGTTGCATACGCTCAATGCAATCGTGTTCCCTACGAAAGTGGTGTTTACTTTTATGCATTAGTTCCTTTAGTTAATTGTTTGATTTTATTTTTGTTTTGTTTTGCTAGGGACTAGCAAAATCTAGGTTTGGGGGTGTGACCTACACATGAAATATGCATTTTATTATCTCCTAAGCTTATGATTATGCTAGTGTTTGATTAGAATGACTACTACTTTAATATAGTTTTTGGTTTTTGTAGGAAACAAGAGTAATACACAGAAATGAGGTGAAAAGTATCTCGAATGGTTAAATTATTATAACTTCGTGTACAAGTGTCGGATTGGACTGATTCAAGTATCATGTTCAAGTTCAAGAAGTCAGCTTTCCAATACCACCGACCACGCATAATTCGGAGTTTGGAGCAAAAAGTTATGACTATTGGAAAATTGTGCTACAGGATGAATAGTACTGATCGATCGGCTAAATGAGGCGATCGATCGCCTGAGAAAAAAATCGAAATTTTCGCGATAGATCGTCGCCGTTTGATCGATCGTATCTACTGGAAATTTGTCATGAACAGTACCGATTGATCGGTGAATAGTGCCGATCGATCGCCGTATACGGAAAACCGAAATAAGACCTATTTTGACTTGGATTTGGAAGGGGACTTCGTGTTTTCTCTTCACTCTTATAAATAGGCCTTATGGGAGAACGTTTTGGGCATTCAACCTTGGAGAACCAGAGCTTTATTGGAGGCTAGAGAGGAGCAAAAGAAGAGGTCTTTTGGAGCAAAGAAGAAGAAGGATTCATGACGATGGATCTACTTAAACAGGCTTTTCTTTTCTCTCTTTCTATGTGTAACTAAAATTTTATTCAAGGCTTGTTGAAGCCCTAGATGTGTATTGCTACTCTTGATAGTTTAATTTTATACAGTTGATTATGATTTATACTTAATGTGATTTCATGAGTTTCTTTTGAGTGCTTGACCATAAACTTGATTGATTTGCATGAAATTAGATCTTTTCAATTCCTGCGCTGTGCTAAAAGTAAGCTGGTGTTAATTCTATGCCCGACCAAGGATAGGATAATTAGCCCAAATGATAATTCTATGCCCGACCAAGGATAGAATTATCTACATTAATTTTTAGTGGATGAACTCTTGTGTCCGACCAAGAACGTGAGTGAATTCATTGTGATTTGTGTGTCTGACCATGAACACAAATTACTATATCATGTCAATTTGAGCGTAATAATAATTGAGAGTAGTAATTGCATGTCTAGTGGTGGATTCTCTGCCTTGATATTTCTCCATATTGATTAAATCTCAGTTAGATTAGATAAAGTCCATTGCTTTCTTTAATATTAATTAAATTACATCTTTTACTTCTCTTGAATTTGGTAAAATATTTACCGTCCCTGAGGTTCGACAACCCTTTAATACTCGTCGTAGTACAATTGCCTTGTGCACTTGCAAGGGTTTAATTTTAAACGATCACCCGGCTGGAGAATAATTAGGAAACGGTATCATCTTGTCACGGCCCGGGTTTTTAAAACCATTTTTAAATCAGAGTCGTAGCGGAAAAACCAGAGGATTATTCCTCTATGCGATAAATCATGAGCTGAAAAATTTTCAACTAAGCATCTAGGCCGTGATAACTGGGTTTCACAAATATTGATACAAAACCATATATACATATAGTATTCCAAGATGCAAAGTCGATTAAACCAACACAAGTCCTCTATGTGCAAGTCTGTCATCCATCTCAAAATAAACTAGAAATAGTTGGCGCTCACGCCTTACAACAGAGTCTAGAGCAAACCCGTAGCAGGATATATGCTCAGCAATCTGAACGTCCTTACTGCCTAGCTCCCAAGTGCACGTGAAGTCAATCCTCCACAGCACACCTACATCATATAAGGATGTTGAGTATAAAAATACTCAGTGGGATACCGTAACACAGTCATCAACATCTCAATCAACAAGTCAATAGTTGCATTACCATCTTATGCAGCCTATTACAGAGTTCCACTTGAATCTTTTATTAATCTTTCAAGTAAGTCTTTTATTGCTTCCCAAGTTCAAGTTCAATAATTAAGTCTTTGTCCCATAGACAGACTCACTGAATGTCATACCTACATGACAGACAGCACGAAAACACCGTGACTATCACTCCGGTTAATACCGGTAATCACGGCACGCCCTGAATCCCTCAAGGGTGACTGCCTCACCCATTCCTTACCGTAAAAGGTATGACCGTCGGAAGGGTCTGGCTCCACATCAGCTCCTAGATTCGATGTGGGTAGGGAAACGCAGCCTTCTAGGATGCTAACGTCTCCAATGTGCACAGTAAACCACATGGCAACCAAGGCTCAGGATGAGTGCAGAGCTTCCACTTAAGAAGATGCAAAAGCTCTCTCTAAAATCCATAGAGAATAAGCACGCTCTCTCTAAAATCCATAGAGAAGAGGTAACAGCTTAAGCCAGGACAGTAGAATATGTAATGCTCTCTCTAAAATCCATAGAAAGATGCAAACACGGGCCAAAATAACATGTAAATGCTCTCTCTAAAATCCATAGAAAGATATAACAGCTTAAGCCTGGCCAATAGAAGTTAGTCCTTATTAGGTACCATGACACAGAGCTTCCACCAGTCGGAAGATGTGAATGCTCTCTAAAATCCATAGAGAGATACAGACGGCAGAGCTTCCACCAGTCGGAAGATGCAACACCACCCCAATCTATACCTTGTGATCCTTAATAGGTATCACAGTATTACTAGTATGAAACCATAACATACCATTCACAATTGTTGGCTTAATAGCTCAACAGATAACCTGACCTTTGACTTAATAGTCATTCGGTTCGCTTGATCGGAAGTCACTCACACTCATACACTGACTCCCAATCTCAAGGGCATTTTAGTCTTTATCTTGATTAAGTTCTTCCCAACCCTCAAGCTTAGCCCTCAAGTCATCATTTTATTGTCTTTCATAAAATGATTAAGTCTCTCAACCATCTAGGTTTATTAGTCGGGTTTTTCTTTACCATTTAAGTCCTTAGCTATCAGTCAGCATAACATAAGGGACTAATACCCATAGATATAAAAACACAAACACGTACCATTAACACGCCAATTAGGGCTTGAAATTATTTATTAAACAGCCCAAAATCAATAACAGGAGCCTATGTACCAAACTGGCTCTGTATGTACCACGCTGTGATCTATACATGAAATATGCATTTTATTATCTCCTAAGCTTATGATTATGCTAGTGTTTGATTAGAATAACTACTACTTTAATATACTTTTTGGTTTTTGTAGGAAACAAGAGTAATACACAGAAATGAAGAGAAAAATAACTCGAATGGTTAAATTATCATAACTTCGTCTACAAATATCGGATTGGACTGATTCAAGTCTCATGTTAAAGTTCAAGAAATCAGCTTTCCAACGCCACTAACCACATGCAATTCGAAGTTCGGGACACAAAGTTATAGCCATTTTAAATTCATGAACAGTAACTACGATCGATCGGAAATCACTGCGATCGATCGCCAGAGCCGCAGAAGCACTGTATTGAAGGACACGATCGATCGGCATAACAACGATCGATCGTATCTACTGGAATTTTTCAATCGCGCAAGACAGTAACTACGATCGATCGGTATCATACGGCGTCGATCGGCAAAGCGATCGATCGGAGGAAAATAACGAAGGAATAACAATCGATCGGACAGCGATTGATCGCCGTATGCGGCAAACCGGAATTAAGACCTATTTCGACTTGGATTTAGAAGGGGACTTCGTGGTTTCTCTTCACTATTATAAATAGGCCTTATGGGAGAACGTTTTGGGCACCACATATTCAACTTAGAGAGCAATTTGAGACCTTGGAGGCTAGAGCAAAGGAAGAAGAAGATAATGAAGATGAAGATAATGGATTCTCTTCCCATGCTTGGCTAAACTCCTATCCAAGGCGTAGATGAAGCCCAATAATCTGGTTATGTAGTTTCTTTTCTCTCATATTATTTTTACTCTAGTTGGTGTATGAACCTTTGTTATATAATTAAAGTTAATTCATTGAGTTTATTCTTTGTGCTTGAGAGAGACAATAGTGGATTTTATGAATTTCAATATGAAAGATTACTTGCATGTCTGAGAGGAATGTGAGTGTTCTGATTTGTCATATCTTAATAAAGTTTCATTGATTTATGCTTGAGAGAGATAGATCACAATTCCATATGCTTAATTGATTTATGTGTTACGTCCGAGAGGAGAGCACTATAATTTGAATTGACAGGTGTATGTCTAAGAGGAATACACCAGCCAATTGGAAATCTTTATTTAAAAGAGAGAGAGAGACTTTATACTAGTTTATTGTGGTAGATTCGAAGCCTTGGTATTCCGCATATTGATTAAATCTCAGCTTAGTTTAGTTTAAAGTTCATTGCTTTCTTAGTCTAAAATCAACACTGCTATTTTCTCTTGAATTTGGTAAAGTATTCACCGTCTCTGAGGTTCGACAACCGTTTAATAGTCACCGTAGTACAATTGCCTTGTGCACTTGCAAGGGTTTAATATTTAATACACAGACGGTCAAGTTCGACTGTCAGTTATAAACAGTTTTTAACTGTCGGTTGAGGTCCACCGGCAGTTCAAAATCCAAACCGGCTTATGAACCGGGTTTATTGTTGAACCGGGGTTCGGTTTGGAAATGGACCAGGTTTGGTCTAATGATGAACTGGGTTCGGTTTATATCTGGACCAAACCTCGGTCTGCCTGAACCAATTGATTTGCTAGACCGGGTTTATCTGGTAATGGACCAGTCCGGTCTGGCCTGTGCCTGAACCGGACCGGTTGTCTCTCCCGATTGAGACAACCAGTCGTCTGGGTATGGCGGCGGCGAGCTCTGGCCACCACCCCCGTCGGGGCTGGCTTCTCCGGCGATGGCTCGCCGTTATGGCGGCTGTCGTTAGCCCCAACGTCTGATAGTCTCACTCTTCATCGTGCCCGCCTCGAGTTGCTTGGCGGCTCGAGCGCCGGCGACTCTTGTTGCGGCGGCTCGCCGCCAAGCTGGCGACTTTCCAGGCCGACGGAAGCTCTGCCATCACCCGGCGATGCACTGATTGGCGGCTCGAGCAACAAGGCTTTTGCCGCCGTAGCCCGCCGCCCAAAGCTCCCTCTTTTGGGACAGCGGCAGTGTCGCCGCCGCTCTGGCTCTCTACTAGCCTGCCCGACATAGCCGTCACAGGCGCCGTTCCCTCCACCGACGCCGTCATCGCCTCCATTGGCGGTAATTTAAAAAAAATGGAACTTGATGAATGAGGTACGGCATCCTACCTTGCATACTGAATCGCCGCCCGCCGGAGCTCGTTGGAGAGTCGCCGGAGCTTGCTGGAGGTCGTCGAGCTCGCCGTCGTCGCTTGAGGTTGATGACCCACTTACTGTTCATCATCTCCTCCAACAATCCGATTCTATCTGTTAACACCAGGTCGAAGGGCTGTTGAGTTATGATAGCCCTCAACAAGTGCCCATTCAGTCCATTCAGGTGCCGGCGGAAAAGTTCAACCTCCCTTCCCTATGGTCATGTTCATGCACAACCCAGATAACAAAGATGCCACACTGTCTGGCGACTTGCACATCTTTGATGACAGAAGGCACAATAATCCGGCCACCGGTGACATGCATCGGACCTCCTGGCAAGATAAAATCGTTCTGCATGTTGATGATGAGAAGTATGGTTTGGTTCCAGTCCTCTTCCATGGCCAATCTAAGGCAGCTAAAACCGGCGAGCAGGTGCCAAAGGATGGAGATGACAAGGCAACGCTGCTCTGGTTACAAAGGAAACCACCATTAATATCCCTTCCCATCTCCCCTCAGCCACCTGCTGATTTTAGAAATACACCTGGCTGCTCTGGCACGCCAGGTGTTACACATCTAATTTTGGTCCGCTATTTTTACTAATTGTTTTATTAAAAGTGACCGGAAGGAGTACTTAACTGATTAAAAATTCCTCCTAAAAATTGGAAATAATTAAAATATTTCCAATTTCTCCTAAACATTGGTCACTGAGGCATATTCTCAAAATACTTATATCTGCAGCTGTGGCAATAAAAGCATGGTTTGGTAATACGCCAATTTGGCCACTATTAGTAGATAAATAAATTTCTTTCACTTCTGAATCCCAAATAATTCAATTAGGAGTCAGTACACAAAGATTTAAGGCCATTTCTTCAATTTGCTCTCCACAACTAAGTTCATAGCCTTCGCGGTAGCTTCATCGATGTTACCTACCAAATAAAAGGCCTGCTCTGGAAGACCATCTAATTCTCCAGAAAGGATCAGTTGAAACCCCCTTATAGTGCCTGCGAGACCAACATATTTTCTTGGAGAACAGAAGCTTCTTTTCATAAATCATAAGGTATCTTTCATCGAGGGCTTAAGCATTTCTTTAGGCTTTACAATAAGAACCTAACAGGAAATAAAACATTGACTAAAAATTCCTCCTAAACATTGGAAATAATTAAAATTCTGGTTCTAAATCAACATCCTCTGAAATAAGGTCACCCTAAATAATCATAATCATAATCAAGTAGCACATTTTTCCAACTATTTGGGGTCAGCGACACGGATCTTACTCCTCCATTCTGGCCTGTTTTGGGCTACCTCTTTTATAAGAGATAGTAAAGTCAAAACTTATTTTATTAACTCCATCCAAATTCTATTAGGTCTCCCTCTTCCTCTCTTAGCATCGGTTGCATGTATCCCTTCTAATCTTCGCACAGGGGCATCTAAAGATCACCCTAAATAAAACTCGTAATTATGTATAACTCCTAAGTATGATATAAGAAAAATCCTAATTATCCAAGAAGGTATATAACATTATAACCAGATTGCTGGATATATACCTCGTTCATCAGTGCATACCTTAGGAAGGGCCACATGAGAGAAGCTGAGAATCTTTTCTGTTAAGTGTTGGAGAGAGGATTGCGCTCCTTAGTTGTGACCTACACAATTTAGTTCATGCTTATGCAGCCATTAAGAGATTAAAAGAAGCTTCATCATTCTTCCCGGAGATGTGAGAGAGAGGATTTTACCATATCACCTATAATGGTCTAATAAATGGCTTTAGTAAAATAGGATTTTCACCCAATTGGGTTTGGGGGGAAAGTGTGTTCACAATTACATCTTGCTGAATTAGAGGTCAAGATGCATTCAGCAAATTACTGGGGTGGCTTGTTTCAGACCTACACGGAGTCGGTGTTAATGATGAGCAGAGCCATGTCATGGACTTGGACATGGATGCTCTGTGTCATCAGCTGGAGGAGACATAATAGAGTTGGTTTCTGGGGACTCTGAACAAGATATCTTAATCCTTTGATTTTTATTTTCAATTTCAGTCATTGAAACTGCTTTATTTGTTGTTGTCATTTAGATTCCTTTGACAACTACATGTTTAGAGTATTACATTGGCGCATGCACGCACAAGCAATTGGCACATAGAAAATCACAAAAGAGAAAGAAGAAACATGTTTTACCAGAATTAGGCAACCTGCTTGCATTTACAGATCACACTACAACTGCTACTTTAGATAGAAACTACAGAGGAAAAAGGGTTCAAGCTCTATGTGGTCGTACTTCCTATCAACTTTCTGTACCTTCACATGCTTAGAGTATAGAACACATAGTGAAAAGTCTCAAAATACACTTTGTGTAGCTATGATTGATCTTAGCACCCGACTAGTCACTGGAAGATGCCCATTGCGGCTGCAGGTTGACCTGTAGCTTTGACTAGTGAAGACAGTAAGTTTCTATGAAAAGCAGGAGTCTTCTCTCGTGATGGGTTCGACCTATTGTTTCGACCACCTGGCATCTGAGGCCCCACAACACCTTCACCATACTGCTCCATGCAGGGCTGTTCACGAATCGGACAAAACTCGGACAGAGGTTGTCTGTGTCCGTGTCCGTACCCGTGAAAGCTTGTCTGAGATTATATTGGCCGTGTCCGTGTCCGGATGTCCGGCAGACGCGAACGCGGACATGGCCAACTACTTTTTTTTTTTAAATACCCCCCCTCCCTCTCACCCTCAGCCCCCCCGCCTCCCCCTTTCCTTCTCCCGCCGCCCTCTCTCCCTCCTCCTCTCCACCCCGTGGCGGCGCCACCCCTCCTCCTCTGCATCTCCTCCTCCTCCGTGACATCCCCCCCTCCTCCCCCCACCCCCGCCGCCACCCCTCCTTCCTCCGCCTCCACCCCCGCCACACCCCTCCTTCAGCGAACGCGTCATCGACGGCCGGAAGCCACAGCGCGCCGGAAGACAGGTAAAAAACAAATTTTTTTTTAACTATCGCCGGTGGTCATCGACGGGGTCGCCGCCCCTCCTCCTCCGCGACCGCGTTGATGACCCAGGTGTGGCCCCTCAGTCCTCCCCTCCACCCTGCCGCGGCGCCTCCTCTCCGCGACCGCCCCCCTCTTCCCCCACCCCGCCAGCCGCCGCCCCTTCTCCTCTTCCTCTGACCTCGGATGGATGGCCGTCCGAGGTCCCTTGGCCGTGTCCGTGGCCGAAATCCACGGACAACTCATCTCGGCGCGGACACGGCCACAGACACCTCGGACGCGGCCAGCCGCAAACAGCCGTAGCTGCATGGTTTTCTCAAGTATTTTGCCAGCGGTGATTGCTTGAAGTTTCTTCATGACATATCCACAAAAAAAAGAAAGTTTCTACGTGAGCCAATGCATGAGAGTAAATGCATGCAAGAAATGATTCATCTTAGGAGCATCCATTCTCATCTCTCATATTCAGTCAAATTGTAACTGATTTTTTAGTAGTTTAATTGATCATGGTTTGGGGGTGTGAGACGATTTGCTAACATGGTGAAGTGCTGTGCACTATGTATTCTATATAGAACTTTTTCTGAAGATTGTACAAGCAAGCAAGCTAGGCCTGGACATCAGTCGTACTTGGATTGTTGGTCGGTATCGATCGGTGTCATGACTCCAGCTTCTACTTTCTACTACAGCTGCTCCTACAAGTAGATTTGCAAGATGCAAGGATGTATCTACTGAAAAAGAATATGCATCATCTATTTCGTCTTTTCCACTTATTCCAAATGCGATAGCTACCAAACAAGACTTTCCGCTAGTAGGTTAGCAGGTGAAGGGGTTCGGAGTCCTGTCCTTAAGAAGAGGGCTCAGATGTTACGTCAATTTATAGTTCAGAGCAGTCTGAGGGCTTTAATATTGAGATTTGCCATATATGTTCTGGTTTGTGCATACAATTTGGAGTTATGGTTGTAAACGCTCAAATGCAAGAACCAGACTGAGAAATGATGTTGCATGGGTATCCAATGTTGCGTCGATGTAGATAGAACCAAAGATGTTGTAGCTTTACAGTAGGGTCTTCTGCTTGCGCATTCTGATGGATACAGCAATTGAAATCATTGTGTGTCTTTTTAATAAAGCACTAGTAAAACCTATGCACGTGCCATAAAAAGATTTACAAAATTGAAATTCATATCACATTTTTTTTGGTTTTCCATTAAAAGATTTACGAAATTGATAGCTACATCACATTTTATTACGAAAAAATATTAGGGGTGCATTTGGATACTGATATTAAAATGTGAAAAAAATGTCAGCCTAAAAATAATTAAGGTAATTTTTTTTATTGATGAAAATCCATTTGGGAACATGAAATTAATCATATTTTTAGCCTTTTTTTGTCAGCTTGATTCCTATTCAAATAAAAATCAGCATTTTCATCCCTTTCAGGGGTGATTTATTAATTTTTATCAGTTATCACCATCAGGAGTGAAAATCACCACTTTCAGTTTTCAAACGCACTCAACCCTGATAGGTGAAAATTTTCACCTTTTTTTTTCTTTAGTGGCTCCTATCAGCTCAATAAGTATCCAAACAATTTTCAGAATTTTCACCCCTTTCAGCATAAAAATTTTCTTATTTTCAGACCTTTTTGTATAAGTTTAAATCATCACATGGTTTGAAGTAGGGGTATTATTGGTAGATGACTTGAAATTTTCACCCCTTCTACTTGAAATAGTAGTATTAAAGGTAGATGTAGATTAGCACATTGTGGAATAAATGTAATTTAAATTTCTATTGAACTATAATTTACAAAATTATCATATTTGATCGTTCCTTGTATAAGGATAGAGAAGTGCTATTCCTCCTATTCTTTTTATCACAGGCAACATCACGTGCTAGTGTGGTGAAACGAAATGAAATGTGGGGCCCACAAGAGGTGGCCGTGAAAATAATGCGGGAGAAAAATTATTTTTCATAAGGATAAGATGTGTGGATGAATAGTTCACCACCCATGATCAAGCTAGCTTACCCCACCTATACACAAATGGTGGATGTACACCATCTGTGACCGTGTGTAGGGGTATGCTAGTTAAAGCATGGGGTGTTGGACTACTTAACCTAAGATGTCTTTTTTATTACTCCCTCCATTCCAAAATGCTATGTACATTTGGAAATATTCACTGTTCCAAATATATTGTATATATTTTGCCAAATCACGTGACTTCTTCTTTCCAAAATTAGAGGAGACTTTGAAGGATTGACTTGAACTTAGTTCGTGAACGAGCATACGAGTTGCACGGGATACAAAGGAGAAGAAGTCGTGCTCGTGGGCTTCATGGTCCAATAAAAATGAGAATTTTCTCAAATGTACATAGCATTTTGGAACGGAGGGAATATATTTAAAGACGCCCTTTAAGTGTTCTAGAATTGGTCACCTGGATCAAGTACGTACACAGGCAGTAGCCGTATGTTGCGGTGAAATTAATGAGTGGACGGGCATGCCATGTAGGCATTTCACCCGTCCACTCAAAACCCTCCACATAGCAATGGGAGTTGCATCCCAAGATTAAACGTTGGCAGCCGATGTAGGATTCTGATGTGCCCCACTTATGAGAAATGTGTGGGCTTCAGATTTGTACTGCCTCGCCTCCTGCTGTGAGCGTTGTCACAAAATTTGCTAAAATTCTCCAAATATTACGAAAAATTCACAAATTGAAGGCCAGTCGAAGACCTCTCCAATTATTCTCTTGATTTTCTACATCACTAGTTTAATCTGTAAATCTGCAATTATCCCCGAATTTTTTGAGGGATTCTAGGCAAAAAAATGATATTTATTCCTTAATTTAACGTGTGGGTACTGATATGACTATCAATTAGAGCCGATCTGGGTCACATATCCTAGAAAAAGTACCTTTCTTAGAGTGCTGTATATTATTTCCATTTGCTGTTGTGGAGATAACATTCTAAAAAAAAAACTAAGATAAGGACTATGAATGAACTTATTTAGAGTGCTATATATTATTGCGATTTTTTCCATAATGTCCCTCCGTTCCAAAATACTGTGTACATTTGAAAAAAATTTCATTTTTATTGGACCATGAAGCCCAAAAGGAAGTCGTATGACTCCTTCTCCCTGATATCCCGTCCAACTCGTATGCTCTTTCACGAACCAAATTCATGTCAATCCTTCCAAGTCTCCTCAAATTTTGGAAAGAGGAAGTCACGTGATGTGATTTGGCAAAATGTACACATTATTTTAGAACAATGAATATTTTCAAATATACATAGTATTTTAGAACGGAGGGAGTATTACTTTTGTCGAACGGAACCGAACCACGCCCCTACCAAATTTTATCCGAAGTGTGTCTTTGTGACAATAGAGCCTGAGGGCCGTTTAAGGCGTAAAAAATCAGTTTCATCTAGTCCCAAAAATCCTAACCAGTTGGATGGTGCTGATTTTTCAAGCCCAAAACGGCCCTTAATGGGCTCTCAATAACCAAGTTCAAATCGCTCGTCCACGTCAGCCCAACTGCCCAAGAGAGGAGCTAACTGTCCGAAACTCAGGAGGACAGTTTAGCTAGATAGTTTACTGCTATAGTGTAGCTTTAAGGGCCTGCTTAAATAGGAAAAAGTCAAAAAATAATTCAAACAAAATGTATCAACAATTTGTAGACCTGAATAGTGCCCTACATAGGTAGCACTGCACAATTCTTGGCGCCACGAGAAGTTATTAGGTACATGTCACGTACCTCAATTTCATGCTCATCACCAATGGTGATTGACACGAAATCCATTTTGTGGGCTCTCATGTTAACGAGGGAGGTCGTGTCAATCACCGTTTGGTGGTGAGCTTGAGTTTCCGTGCGTTTCTCCTCACCCTACATTACAACGCGCTGAAGCTCAGTTTAGACCTTTGGGGTCCACTCCCAAAAATCCACCTGATTAGTGAATTATCTCAAAAATCTTAACCAGTTGGATTTTTTTCAGCTGGATGTTGTTGATTTTTCTCGCCCCAAACGGCTATGATACTTTTCATCTTTCCAAGGTCTACAACATGCTAAACCTTCATAGTTGAATGTAACTACTACTGCCTCCGTCTCGTATTAGGTCTCCTATCATGGCATATTTTGATTTTGAAGAACCAAATAGGACACTTATCAGGGGATGGAGGAAGTACCATGCTTACGCTATATACCAGTCGGTACAAGGTGTGAAATAAAAACTTACCCTTCCGATAGCGAATTTCGCTTTGAACTCTCGTGAACTAGAAAATTTTCAGGGTCGACTTCAGGGACCGTGGATTGTATTGGGAGATTTTAATGCAATTAGGCATAAGAAAGAGTTGGTAGAGGAAGTACTCCACAGTGGGAAATTCGAAGCTTCAATGAATGTGTTTCCTCTGCAGGCCTCCAAGAACTACCTTGCACTGTGTCTTTCACGTCGACGACAATAACCTCACAATGTGATGGATTGATGAATGTTTTGTAAATGAAGAATGGTTAATTAATTTTCCAAATGCAAATCTTTGTTGCCCGCCGCCCGGTGTGTCTGATCACTACCCCATAAGTTTTAAAATGAAGCCTGTTTTTCCCAAGAGAACTAAGTCTTTTATATTCGTTCATATGTGGTTGGATGATGATAGTGTTAAAAATGTTATTTTTCAAGCATGGTGCACTAATGTTTCTGTCCAGCCCATGTTCATTTTGTTCAAAAAGATGCAGGCAGTCAAGGAGGCACTCAAAAGATGGAATAATTAAGAGCATTTCAGTGATTTTAATCGTCGACATAAAGAGGCCCTACTCTCTCTCCATGATATCCATATTGCTCTTCATGCCGATCCTGACAATGACATTCTTCAGCAAGAGGAGAGGCAAGCTAGGAATAAAAGTGCTTATTGAAGAAGACATGAGAAAGTTTTTATAAACAAAAATCCTGACTTACGTGGTTGAAGGAAGGGGATTGGTGTACCAAATACTTACGGTTTTCCTGAAAGAAACATTAAAGAAGCCGTATAGTCTAGAAGCAAAGCTCTGACCACAAATAAATGGGATACTATATATCTTGTAAAAATGCTTCTATACCAATACCGCTAACCACCTTGAAGGAAGTCTGCATTGCATTAGCGAAAAAAAACCATTATAAAAGCGGGGAGGGACTAAAAGAGTGACCCCAAGATTGAAACCAAATGCCAACTACATGATAATAATGAAACTAGTCAATCTCTGCATCTTGATCCAATAATCTAAATCTTTACATCTCTCTCTATGTCATGATATAATATCTCTCTTTTTTCATAGTACATTATCTTTTATCATAATCATAAGTAGTTTTCTTTCATACTCTGTAGTATATTATTTGTGAAAGGAACAGTGATAATGGCTCTATTTTCTCTTTCATAACTACTCTTTCCAATCAGCAACAAAAAATTCTCTAAATTTAGTTCTATTTCACATTTCACAGCCCCAGTCTCGGTGTCAGCTCCCTCTGGCTGGATGGCGGCATTCTTGGTGAGCCGGGGGGAAGTCGACCAGCAAGCTATCGGAAAATCAGGAGTCCAAGATGCCACGGGCTCTGTAGCTCACCCAGGTCTATGAATATATTGTTTCTACTCCTCTTGGTCCACTTCATCGCCTCAGTTTGTACTCTTCTGCTGATGTTGTTGTTATGGGGGTGGACGGGGAGAGCACTCCCAAGACTGCCGGTGCTACCACCACCTCGGCGGCTGCAGGCGGCTGCTGGGTGGTTGTGGAAAGGTTGTATTCCTTGCGAGTGGTCCCAGCGAGGGCGTGCCGGTGGGTGGGGATGGGGTGGTTGTGCTTGGAGATGTAGGTGATTTTGAACATGTTGGGGTTGGAGCGGCTGCGATCCACTTTCTTCCTGGCTGGGCACTCCTTCGAGCTGCTGCATTTATAGTAGGCCCTTGGGTGGGGGGATCCCTTGATGGACTTCTGACCATATTTCCGCCATGACCACAAATCCGAGGTGAGGCCATGCACCAGCATCTGACATACCACCTTTTTTTCATGGGTAAATCAAAAACTTTATTAGCTCAAGAAAAGGGTACAGGAAAAATAAAACAATGAACTCAGTAAAAAAACCCTAGTGAGACATACCACCTTCTTGGGCTTCTTCTTCCTTATTTTGGATTCAGGAGCGCGATGACGCTGAGCTTGCGGCGGAGCTGCCTCAGGCACAGAGGGGGCAGAAATGGGGTGTTGGATCGCGGCTTCGTCTTTATGGAAGAAGGGCTGGTAGAGCTCCTCCAACTCCTGCATGGCCATCTGAGTGGCCAAAGGGTCAGGTTTAACGTCGAAGCTCTGCTCATCCGCATCATCATCTCCAAGTAACAAGGGGGAGAGGGATGCCAAAGGGTCAGATCCAGCTTCACCACCGGCAGCGGAGGAAGGCGGGGTGGCACCACCCGAGCGGCAGCTCTTCACCACCACCCCCAAATCCCAGTTTTTATCAGTCCAATCGCTCCACAACATAGTGATTGAAATAAAGGTTTGAGGAAAAACAAAACTGAGAAAAATTAAGGTACTGAGAAGATGGGTACCTTCTTCCTCCTCCAAAACAATCTCCAACGAACTATTTATAATGGGGTCATCTACCTTTGTAAAGAAGATAAGAACGTCGTCTACTTGTGGAAAGGTTGATAATTTGCCTTACATTTATCCGCACCTCGGTCGGTGGTGTACGGGCGTTGACTCAATGTATGTGATCTGATATGCTTTCCTTCAAAATATTCTCAAACCTGCATTAATGGCCTGGAAATCCAAGAAATTAATTCACGGGCATGCCTATAGATATCTTTATAAATTATTATTAACGTCATTTTGTGTGCTATTCATGTGCTTATAGCCTATATTCTGCATCATTCGTACGTCAGATAAAAACTTTCTTACATAATGTCATCCTGTAAGTTTCTATAGGCACATGAATAGCACACAAAAATAATCTTTCTTACATAATCTTCCTACATAATCTTTCTTACATAATGTCATCCTATAAGTTTTTTAATGGGGTCAACTACCTACGTAAACAAGATAAAAACTTTGTCTTCCTAAGGAAAGGTCGATTGTATATGGGTGTTGACTCAATGTATGTGATCCTGTAAAATATTCTGAAACTTGCCATATTAGGCTTGGAAATCCAAGGAATTAACTGAGGGACATGACACATAGATATCTTACCATATTATTATTAACGTTATTAACGAATACAAAATATATCAAATTACATACCCTTTTTTGGATGATTTCAAATTACATGCCCTTATTTCTATGTTTTTTATTTTCTTTCTTGGTTATTTTGTGGTTCATCATGTTTTATCTGTTTAATTTATAGTTTAAGAACTTTAATGATGAAATGGGATTCATGTATGTTTTAATGAGAATTGTACTTAATTTGGTAGAAGCCTACTTCAAGATTGTAGAAATTATGGCCCATCAAGTCCAAGTCATGAAGAGCCAAAAGCTAAATTGTCACGCCCCAAAATTTTCGGCTTCGTCACAGTGCGAAAGTCATTGAGTTGATGAATATGCAAGAAGCCAGAACTTTCGGAATGCGACTGAGTACTCAATCTCGCCTTCAATTATACCATCACAAATGGACGTATAATTGACACATCATAGTCTATACTCAATCTCGCCTTCAATTATACTATTACAAATAGATGTATAATTGACACATTACAGTATGAGAATAAACCTTATTAACAACATGAAATGAAAATCCATAAATTCTAAAAACAGTCCAATCATTAAAAAGTTTGGCTCACATGCCAACATTATTACAATTTTCAATTAAAATAAAAAAATAATCACTACGGCTCTGCTACTCGCCAACCTCACGCTTCCCTATTCCCTACAATCTTTCCACATATAATCTTTATCCACGTCCGCATCAAATGATCTATGAGTATTCCGAAGAACTACCCAATAGGATGCAAAAACTAATACAGAAGTAGGATATACAAAGTATGATAAAGAATACGATCAAGAGATGACAATGAATGATCAACAATTTCTGAATTGAACATAACGATTTCCATCACCAGGGAAATATCATCATTCACCAAGACTCCAAAACATCAAAAGTGTACGAAGGTACAAGTCATAACCACTCACAAGTGGTTACTTACCAGATTACCCAAGAGTTTCTCTTTCACGAACCCAGCCATGCGTCTAGGATACTGGCCCCATCAATGCTTACGGACACAATGGGCGAAGACCGCTAGACCTTTCGTAATGTCTCAACAGCCTAAGGACGTATGTATAATCCTCTTTCTGGGCAGGATCCTCGCAAGGTTCCAAATAGCAACATAGATCTCGCAGGATCTAAACATGGCTCTCTGAGCATAATATGAATCTACTTCGGAGAGATCCTCATAAAGTCTCTTATGGAGAAATAATTGAGCAATAATTCTCACGATAGAGATATAACAATATCCTCTGTGATCATCACAACTTTTCTAATAATTGACTCACAACGGGAGTACGAAATGAGATACAACACTGGACATGTTACATGTGACTATCCTTAGATAAGAACTCATGGGACAAAAACGTGTTCAAGAACCACCCACCATGACTCCAAGAATCAGAGTTGGAACATGACGAACATTAGGTTCAAGTTTTAATTGAAAGCTTGAATCAAATAGATACAAGAATAGGGTAAGTGAAGTTTATCAAAAGGACGGAAGACCCTTGGTCAACCACATGATTAGAGACTTTGTAACTTAGCTAATTTTATTAAAATCCCTAATCTGGAGTTTAATAATATTCATAGATACATCATGTGCTTATCCATAATATAAGAACTTATATTAGCTTAATATTAGTTAATTTTAGTGTAAGTGAATTAAGTATGTTATTTTGATAGATAAGGTGAAATGAATAGGTTATCAGGGATAGAACAGGTTGAACTAACACTTGAAATTTTTCCAGTAGATGCTCCTAAGAGTCTAGTTTCATACACAATTAACGGTATATTTTTAAGATTTTTTTAGAATTAGTTATGTCTATATTCGTACAGGCCATTGACACAGGAATAGTCCTCGCTGAGAGGACTACTTTAATCCGAATTGATTAGTAAGTCTAATTAATGTCTAATATGCATAATTTTTGACACTTAATGAATTCATATACTTATTGGCATGATATCTTTTCTTTATTACAGAACCTTATTAGTCAATAGTTTGGTATTTTGGGACGCACCCGATTCATTTCACTGCCTAAACAAGTATGTGTTGTTATATCTATGCTAATGAACCAATCAGGACAATTGGACAACTACTACCAGACGAACGTGGACTCTTCTATAGTAAACAAAGGTCTGACATAGCATGAGACTGATTGACCAATGAGGTTTTGAATCAAACATCAACCATACAACTTTAGTTGAAAGGCAAAGGTAGGTATTTTATAACATCTTTTCAATAACACATGAGGCCGGACTTTTGGACAATTAATCATGGACGCTCATGAACCTACAACCAATGAACTGAGGTCGACATAACACTCTTGCCTACTAGTCAGCAACACGAAAAAACTAAATTGAAAGCTTTAGGAGTGAGGGTCGATCGATCTAACATGATTTAAACAATAAATAACATGTATCAATGTCTTGAGCCCTTAACCTTAACTTAATTCCTTCCAAATTAGAACAACTTACTCCAGACAGAACTGTCATGAACCAACATGACAGTGACAGAGGACTCCAAATAAAACAAGTTCTTATCATAGTCTAACACATGTAACAACAAAGCAATACAAGTTCACAATTGTAATATATCTCAACAATTTCCATGAAATATCAAGTATAGTGTCACAAAGACAATTGGATCATGTATATGAATTGATTACATAGCAATTCCATCATGGAAATGACATAATTGACATCAGAATACCAAACTTTAGATATTAAAATAGTTGAAAGAAAATCCAAACCAAAGTGTGGAAAAATTAACATACCTCAAGTAATCGTTGGAGTCTTTGCCTTGCTAGAAGCATTGTTGCTTGCACTCCTTGCCGCCCTCTACTGATCAACTGACGAACTACGAGATAAGGGACGAAGGAGAAAGGCTGTTGGTGTGCGAGGGGAAGAAAAAGCACAAAGGAGGAAAAGTGTTTGGTTGGCCAAAAGTGTTGGCCAGCCAGCACTAAATAGGGGTTTAAATATAATTAGGGTTTCCTAGGTCAAGTGGGACTCATTTGGACCCTAGATTAAACTTCTTTTTAATCTTGACCGTCCAATGTAACCTCACCAAATTTGCCCAGGGGTCTTCTTCACTCTGGGGCCTAGTTCTGGTAGGATTCCAAATCTAGTTCAGTAGCAAATCTTTCTCTCAAATTCCACCTTATCACCAATCCAGTAACTGCCTAATCGGTTACCACTCATGGAGTCCATTCCCTTTTTGGCGCCCATTCTTATTGGTTGTTCTAGATTATGAAGATCTTTTCTCCTCTATCATATTTGGCGCTCAAATCCGGCAATCTCCAATTCGGTTGTGACTCTTCTGTTCATTGTTACTTTCTACAATTACTGCTTGTAACTCAAACACTCATCCTTACCGTAAATCTCCTCCAACCACACGAGATAACCGTCCCAAAAGATTTAAATCCATCCACAATACCTGGCGTCCAGATGCCCTGGCACCCAAGTCAATAGTTACAAATTGAGTTTTACTTAGTAACTCCCAATGTTACTACAATTCTAACTAAAAAGTTACCTGCAATTCCAACTCCTTACATGAAATGTTGCACCCCACACTACCTAGCCCTGGCGTCAGGTTGTTCTTTGACCCTGGCACCAAGCCCAGTCTCAGCGCCAGGCCCACCCTCCACGTTCCAATGCATCAAATGAATTGAAACACATAACAAAATAAGTCATTCACAAAAATTCAAATTGGTAACCAGACCTTCCTAATTTAGGTAGATCATATGAAATAATAATTTTTAATTTCATACCGATTTTATAGTTGTTACATAAATTGTTGAAAAAGCCCACTAGTTAAGCCAAAACAACGATCTTATGAATGCGTGTGATATTTGTAATAACCTAAATTTGGAAAGCGACTATTGGGAATGAAACGTGGTGACAGAAGAAAATTGAGAATTGGGAAATGAAACCAGTGACAAGCTCCCTACGACTTACTTGTCAGTGAACACACATAGCTTGTCTAAACTAAGAAACAAATTCTAAAACAATTGGAAGATATTCTACGGTTAGTACGCGATATAAATGGATGACCATAGACTCTAAGAGAAACCGTAGACATAAAAAAGCCCTAGGAGAGTCCAAGGAAGAATGAGAAGGGATTAGAAGAGAAAGAGAAGAAAAAATCAATCAAAAGTCGAGGTAGGACATCCAACTTCAATTGGATTTTAAGTATATTAGCATGAGAACTTGATGAAGTATTGATGACATGTAGAACGACTTAAAAACTAGTTATATCTACAATTGTATGAGATTTTAGTGTGAAGATGACATGTAGAACGACTTTGCATTATTTGATTGCATGTTGTATGCATGGCTTGATTTAGTGCATATGAATACATGTTGTGCCCTGTAATGAATCTACGTCAGGAGAATTTTGACCCATAAAGCATGATGGGAGTGAACAGCAAACCAAAAGCATGCTACTGGATCAATGACAAGAGACTTGTCATAGAGAAGTGGTCGGTGGTCCAACCGAGACTAAATTAATTGGATGATTGCGTGATTGTTTGTTAATAGGTAATGAACCCTCCATGGACCACAACTAAAGAGTAAGGAATGTGAGAATGATCGAATAGCTATGGTTTGCTCAGATAGAAGTGCTAGGGTGGTAGTGTTATGTTCCAATTAATTACGTAGTCTATTTGTAATACTGGTTGTTGGCCCAGCTTAGGGTAGTAGCCCAATCTCTTGCGTCTTATGTAATAAGGCCTCTGGCCCACTTAGAGGGAATAGCCCAGGCCCACAACGTGGGAAAACTATGTAAAGAGCTTATGCGCTCTATTTTGGATTATTGAGAAAGTTTACCCTAATCTCTCCTTCCTCTGGCTTCACCTCCCTCGTCCCCCTCTGTTTGAGTCGTCGACTGCCCAACAGAGGGTCTCCTCCCTCATCGACCCTCCTACCCTCCCTCCTTTATTCCTATAACTCTCGACCCTCTTTTATCTTAGATTGTTGTGACATAACATTGGTATCAGAGCACCGATCCTTGGAAGCGCGAGAATCCTTCGCAATGGCCAGGAGCAACCAACGCTCAGATGTAGATCCTCAGTCAACAGCTGAACCAGCCATGACAGGGGGTCTCCCACACTGAGGCGCCGCCCTCCTCTCCCGGAAGGGATGATCTTCGCGAGATGATGGTAGCGTCGATGGCGTGCCAGGACCAAATTATTTAAATCCTTCTAAAGAGCCAACAACAATACCAAAAGGACATGACGATATTCCGCGAGTCCTTTGATTGCCTTTCTCTATCCATGGCGGCACCCCTTGTTAGAACTCTAAGAACCAAACTATATTTCTGAATAATGAAGTCTGAATTACATAAGATGAGAATCGATCTTATATAGAGATCAGATTCCTAATATAAGAAAGACCTAAAACAGGAAATTCCTTGATAAACAAGTAAACCAAAGTGGACTAAACTACCCTCTATAATATAATAAATAACACTAAGAACTTAACTAAATTACGAATAACTTTACTCTCTAACACCCTCCCTCAAACTCTAGATGTGTGCAACATCAAGAGTTTGCACGAAAGGGGATGCAGCAGTGGATGATGGATGGAGGAAGTAGTTGACAGTAGGTGGCAGCGACAGATTCCAGAACGAATAGATGGGATTATGATATCTCTGCAAATTCAGCGGACATCAGCGGATGGCGTGGTGCAGATCTAGGAGTGGCAGACGGATTGAGATGCGGAGTGGCAGATGGGCGGCAGATGTGGAGTGGCAGTCGGACAGCAGATGCGGAGTGGCAGTCAGACGACAGATGCAGGGCTGCAGTTGGATACAGATCCAGAGTTGCAGATGAAGGAAAATGGCAGTAGCGGGCAAACAGAAGCGACGGGTGGTGGCAGCAATGGACCAGAAAGCAAGCCTGAAGTTTCATGGGAATCAGCAACAAAACAGAGAAGTGGTAGATGGAATCGGAGGCAACCAGATGGGGACAACAAGTTGACAGGGATCCCGCAATTGGGTATGATCGTCACAGGGGAAGAACAAGGCTAGCGACAAGCACAATCATCCAGCATGACAGCATCTCAACGGCTGCAGAGGATCTCACGGGCTGTTGACTACAATCAAGCAAATCTGGAAAAGACAGAAGCTCCCCTACAGCGGACACAAGTAGACAACCATGGGACAGCATATTTTTGTTTCGAAGGCAACCATTATGACAACCATGGGACAACGTGGGAAAACTACCCGTGCACGTCTATGGCTGAAGTGATTACGCATGAATTGATTGCGGAGGAACGCCTGAATTGGCAACGGCAGTCCTAGAGGCCCCCTTCGAGAGCGCCCATGATGTCAGCCTTCCAGGTACCTCTGGTTGATTCCCATGCTCCACCGATATAGCAGCTAGCCATCCACCGATTGACACATGCCCAAATGGAGGAACGTCGCTCCAAGGGCTTATGCTTTAATTGTGATGAACGATTTGCTTCGGGCCATCGCTGCAAGACCCACGCCCTTCTTGCCTTGGAAGGCATATGGGATGAGGGCCCCGAGGATGAAGATGGGGCCGACTCTTCACTACCTCCGCCTTTCGACAATCAGCCCGATATCTCTTTCCATGCCTTCTCGAGCGCGTATATGCCTCAGACTATGCACATTCAAGGAATAATTAAGAAGCAAAAGGTGTCCGTCCTGATTAACTCCGGCAATACCCACAACTTTATCAACGATAAAGTAGCTACGAGGCTGGGATGTCAGTTGCACGCCTCGTCGCCATTTGATGTTCGGATTGGAGATGGTTCGAACCTTCAGAGTGCCGGTATGTGTCCACGGGTAGAGCTGACTATACAAGGGCATGCATTCCTCTTGGACCTTTATTTATTGCCTACACAGGGGGCTGATGTGGTCTTAGGCGTGCAGTGGTTCCATGATCTCAGAGATGTTATTTGGAATTTTGAGGCCATGACGATGCAGTTCTCAATTGGCGGTCATTCTATTTTATCTTAGATTTCTGAGACATAACAGGTAGTCACAAATTGAGAAGGTTCTCATACGGTATCTCGAGTCTTGTAAAACCAAAGTAAGATTTTTCTAGTGCATTGGCTTAAATTAGTCAAGTAACGGTCATCGTGGTTTTCTCCAGACTAAGTTTTCCGCGTCTAGGTTCTCATGCTTGATTGTTTATTTTTTTGTGATTGTTAAATCACTTCCATAATCTTGCACATATAATTGAACTAGAACCCACATCTAGTAGCATTACATTTTAGGGACACTACATTGGTTTCCACAATAATTAAGTCACATTAAAAGAATGGAAACATGTAATAACATATGAGAATAACCAGTAGTGTTAACCCTTAGGCTCCATATATAAGCCTTAAAAAGAGAATTAAGATCCTAACTGCTAGAAATCAAGAAAGAATGAAAGAATAGCCACATACCACAAGAGCAATCGTGCTAGAGGGAAGGCATAAAGCCACATATCAAGGTTGGCCGTCTTGAGGGCTTCGATCCACAAGAGATCAAGAAATTGCATGTAGAGTTATAACGAAGTTCACGGTGCTTGTAACTCAAACTGGTGGGAATTATGAATTCCCCTCATGACTTTTAGTTGTGTGGTGAACTGCGGCTGAAAAGAAAGATGAAAGAATAGCAATATCTATTGAGAGAAGATCCCTAGCAGAACGTGGAATGTAGAGGTATAGACAAATCTCATAGACGTCTAGGGAAGAGTTGGACAACGATAAAGCCTAGAATGGAACTAAGCTAGTCATACGCATTGGACACTAGTTGTTCTAATGGATGGATGTATGTTTGATGTATTAATATTTGATATTATGATAATATCATATAAAACAACTATTATATTACGTTGTTGTTCTATTTAGTATGTGAAAATACTCGGTTGTATTAATTTTATAGTTTTTCAAGCGCAGGGGAAAACGTGTGAAAATGCATGTCATTTAGTAGAGTACAAATCTAGCTTTCATTCTTTTAATGTAAGCTCGTGAGTGGCCCATTATATGACTAAGGATGGATTGTACTGTTGAACATTCTGGATGGATTTGAGAATCCCTTATTTTGATTTGAATGAATAAAATATTATAATATATTTTCTATGTTTTCCTCCAACTATAAATCGAATAAGGGTTGCCCTCAAAGCCTCTGCAAGTAAGGGTTGCCCCCCAACTATAGATCGAGTCTTTGCACACACCTTCTATCATCCTAGTCATGGCCACATGCCCTGTATCTCCAAGATCTCCACTAGCATGGGGAAAAGGAAGGATACAGTCAACCTCTTGCTCTGCATCCTCAGAAGAAGAAGGAGAACAAGAACAAGAACAAGAACAAGAAGAAGAAGAAGAAAGGAAGCATGGAGCTCTCCTAGTAGTGGACTTTCTCCTCCTCAGTCCTCGTGCAGTAGGTGAAGATGGTGACCTCACTTTCTTCCGTGAGGAAGAGGCCAATGCCTTGCCCTTGGCAAGGTTTTGAACTACTGAGTTAGCCTCGTCTGAAGATGAAGAATCCGCAAGAGACACTCGAGGCTCGTTAGCCACAAATATGCTAATGTTATGGGAGTTTGGAGCATCACTCCCCCACATCCTGTAGAAAATAGAAATTGATGAGTAAAAATTTGGCATTAAAGAAGGATTCATAGAAAGAAAGGTGTTTTGGGGAAATAAGGATAAGTAAAATAGGACATGTATGAGATTAAGGTTTGCCAAAGAAGAGAATTGGGAATATGAAGAATCTAGAGCTTTGTCCAATGACAAGCCAGTCAACGACAAAAGATTTGTCGCTGAACAGAATGAAATTCAACGACAACTTGTCCAAGTGACGAGTAACTTGCCATTGAACTAATTGTCGCTGAAATGGAAACCTAACAATCACTAGAGATTTGATCGTCTCCAATGAGATACATTCAACCACACACTAGCCACATCAATTTTTAAAGTAAGGTAGAAAGAAAAGGGAAGAATGCACAGCCAAAAACCTAGGTCGGAAACTAGAGAGTGAAGCAACATTGAAAATGGAAACCTACGCCTAGAACCTCATTTGGAGACACAAATGTCAGAGAGATGGAATTAGAAATAGATGAAAGAAGAGGTGAAGGAGTTATCTCACGGAGTGGTGGAAAAAAACTGCGATGGAAAGGAAACAAAGAGACAGTAGATAGCCCAAAAATGTGTGCTCGCTAAGTCGGCGAGATTGCGGACCACGAGAAGAGTGACAGCAGTGAAGTCGTGAGCTGGTGACCAGGGCACTCATCGGTCACCTAAAATCATCAGAGAGAGTGAGTGAAGGTTTGAAATGAAATAAGGCGGCAAAAGAAAACTGTCTCCACTTTAAACAAGCTCAATGACAAGTAGGCTAGCCACAAGCTAGTTGTCATAGGCTAGTTGTAGTAGGAAGAGCAGTAAACAAACTTGGTTATTTCAATATCTCAGGGAAATAAGACCCTAGAAGGAAGGAAAATAAAGACCGATTCAGGGGTAAAGAACTTACAATTTCATGGAAGACATGTGTCAATTGCACGAATATTGAGAAAAGAAGGAAAGCATTTCCACTGAATTTCAAGGATAGAATTCCTTTTAAGGAGAGAATGTAATGACCTAAATTTGGAAAGCAATTATTGGGAATGAAATGGGAGGATTGAAGAAAATTGAGAATTTAAGAAATTAAACCAACAAGAAATTCCCTACGACAAGTCGTAGCTTGTCATAGGATAGCTTGTCGGTGAATACACAAAGTCTGTCTAAACTAGTCGGTGAATACACATAGTCTGTCTAAACTAGGAAACATTATTTTAGTCTGATTGATAGATATTCTATGGTTAATACCCTCTATAGATGGATGACCACAAACTCTAAAAGAAACCCTAGAGTTGAGAAGCCCTTGGAGAGTCCAAGGAAGAAGAAGAAGGAGCAGAAGACGAAGAGAAAAGCTGCAAATCAGGAAAATATAATCCTTGAGAGATTCTATTCTATCTCAAGAAGGATTATTGCCCACATCACTTTGTCATTAAATACCCCCTTAGACGCAGACCATTAAGTAAAGAGGACAAACTTTAAAGATAGAAAAATCCTAGTTTTTCTTAATTAAGTATAATTGCCTCTTAGTGCCTATGTCCTATTGAGAGAGTATTAATTAGAAAGGGTCAAGACATTCTATACTCAAAGTAAGAAAGAGACTGTACTTCAAACTTATGAGAGTATAGATCAATTACACAAGCATGCACAAACACCAACTTCGGAGAATTGCTCACTGAAAGGGAAAGTGATCAAGACTGTACTTTGATCATAGGAGTCTTCAACTAAGAAGAGGAGCACACTAAAAGATCATGAAGAATGAGTCGTAGAAGTGCTAGGTTGGCAGCCGCAAGTTGAGAAGGTTCCCATATGGTATCTCGAGTCTAATAAAACCAAAAGTAAGATCTTTCTAGTGCATTGGTTTAAATTGGCTAAGTAACAGTAGTCGTGGTTTTCTCCCAATTTGGGTTTCCATTTAGAATCATCTGTGTGTTGCCTACATGCTTGATTGTTTATTTGTTTTGAGTGATTGTTAAATCACTTCCGTAATCTTGTGCATATAATCAAACAAGGACCCGCATCTCGTAGCTTGTTGTGCTTTACATCACGGGCTAGGGGCACTATGTTGGTTTCTATAATATTTAGGTCGCATTGAAAGAATGAAAACATGTAGTAACATGTGAGAATGAACAATAGGTCAACCCTTAAGTTCCATATGTGAGCCTCAAGAAAGAGAATTAAAGAAGATCCTCACTGATGGAAATCAAAAAAGGAGGAAAGAATACCATATACTACAAGAGCAATCGTGCTAAACGAAAGATACAAAGCCTCAAGGTTGGCCATCTTGAGGGCTTCAATCCACAAGAGATCAAGAAATTGCATTTAGAGTTATAATGAAGTTCAAGGTGCTTATAACTCAAACTAGTGGAATTATGAATTCCCCTTGGGTCTTTTAGTTATGTAGTGAATTGGGGTAAAAAAGAAAGAGAAAAGAACATGGACATCTATTTAGAGCAGATCCTTAGTAAAAAGTGGAATGTGGAGGTAGAGACAAATCTCAATGACCTCTATGGAAGAGTAGGACAACTACAGAGCCTAGAATGAAACAAGGTTAGTCATACGCCTAGGACAGTAGTTGTTATAATGGATTGATATGTTTAATGTATTAATGTTTGACATTATGATTATTTAGAATGAAACGACTATTATATTATGTTGTTATTCTACTAAGTATGTGAAAATACTTAGTTGTACCAATTTTACAATTTTTCAGGTGCAAGGGAATGCGTGTCATTTAGGAAATTATAAATCTAGCTTTTATTATTTTAAGGTAAGCTTCTGAGTGAGCCCATTTTTTATGCTTATGGTATGACTAAAGATGGGTTGTATTGTTTCACATTCTAGATGTATTTGAGAATACCTTATTTTAATTTGAATGAATAAAATATTATTATATATTTTCAATGTTTTAAAAAAAGAATGTCATTAACTCTTTTTCGAAAACATTGAAAATAAATAACATTTATTTTTTTTCAAAATATCAAAAATACATAATAATAATTTATTCATTCAAATCAAAATAAGGGATTCTCATGTGTTCCAGTATTTCCTTATGTTATTTGGTTTATTTATATTGTTGGCCTTAGGCCCAGTATAGGGGTAGCCCAAGCTATTAAGTATCATGTAATAAGGCCTTCAGGCCCAGTTTAGATGAATAGACCATGCCCATAATGTGGGAGAGTATGTAAATGGCTTATGCCCTCCTTGGATGATTATGCAAATGTTTACCCAAATCTCTTCTTTCCTCCTGCTTCACCCCCTTCGTCCCTTCTCTGTCTTAGCCGTTGCCTGGGTTGCAGAGGACTCCTTCCTCATTTCGTATTCCTCTATCCCCTCTTTTTCCAGGATTTTACTCTCGAATGGTGCCAAGATACATCATTGGTATCAGAGCAGCAATCCTTGGCAACGTTCGTCCACCTTCATGATGGCCAAGAGCAACCAACGTCCCGACATAGACAGCACTCTCCGACTGAACCAGCAACTCCAGGTGACTTGCACATTGAGGCTGCACCATCATCATCACCCAGGGGAGATGACATTCGTGAGTGTGTGGCCACCTCCATGACTCGCCAAGACCAACTGCTTCAAGTCATCTTGCAGGGGCAGCAACAATATCACAAGGACATGATGTTGTTCCTCGAGTCACTCGATCTGCTCTCCCTGGCCACAGCAGCGCCCCCTCATGTCAATCGACCAAATAAGGGGGTTCTTCCGCCTCCACTGAATGGGCCCTTCTCACGACCAACATTATCGAGCCGGCAGCAGAACCCGACCACTATGCTCTTTGGCTTGAAGACAGCAGCAGCTGGGCAGCCCCCCATGGGAGCAGGTATGACAGGCACTCAAGGTGTTTGACACAATGCTTCTCCATTCCCTTCGTCCAAACACATGCAGGCCGCCCCCCAGGAGAGCGAGGAACGCGAGTGGGAAGGGGCGGGCAATCAGGCTGATTCAAGTTGGACTAATAATGGGTACTCGCAAGATGAGCGCCACGGCCACAGACTGGTAGCAGAACCTCATTTGGTGCGATTCCAGTTTCCAAAATACTTCGGAGAAGATAACCTAGTGGATTGGCTTTATCAGGCTGATAAGTTTTTCCGGTACCAAGACACACGAACAGATGAGGATAAACTCACGATAACTTCTGTCCATCTTACTGGTGATGCATTAATATGATACCAATATTTTGAGGCAGAGCATCTGGTGCATTCATAGCAACAGTTCACCAGAGAATTATGCATTCAATTTGGACCAATTGAATATGCTGATTTTAATGAATTAATCAGCTCTCTTCATCAAACCTCCACCGTGCGCACTTATCAGATGGATTTCATGCGTATTGCCAATCGTCTTCCTTATTGGACACAAGAAGCACTAGTGGGTAAATTTATGCACGGCCTGAAATTGGAGATTTCAGATGCCATACGCCATTACCCGTGCATTTCCATGGCCGAAGTCATTAAACATGTGCATATTGTTGATGAACGACTTAACTGCCAACGGCGGACATGGCCCCCCTACTAGGCCACCTTTACCGTCATCAGCCCATGGCGCTCCTGAAGACACACATGTACCCACAGCTTCTCAACCGCCCATCCGCTGCCTAACGCAAGCACAAATGGAGGAACGTCGTTCCAAGGGCCTCTGCTTCAACTGTGAAGAACGTTATGTTCTGGGTCACCATTGCAAAACTCGTGCCCTCCATGCATTAGAGGGCGTATGGGACGAATGCTTCGGGGAGGATGAAGGGACCAGCTCTTTGCCACCTCCACCTCTTGAGGGTCCTCCCGAGATCTCTTTCCACGCTTTTTCAGGTGCGTATATGCCTCAGATTATGCGCGTTCAGGCCACTATCAAGAAGCAACAAGTATCTGTTCTCATTGACACCGGCAGCACTCACAATCTCATCAACGACAAGGTTGCTACGAGGTTGGGATGTACTCTGCATGCCTCTTTTCCCTTTGATGTTAGAATCGGTGATGGTTCCAACCATCGTAGTGCCAGCATGTGCCCGCGTGTGGAACTGACCATCCAAGGGCACTCGTTTCTCCTGGACCTTTATTTATTGCCTACACAGGGTGCTAATGTAGTCCTGGGGGTGCAGTGGCTCTGTGACCTTGGCGATGCCATTTGGAACTTTGAGGCAATGACTATGCAATTTTCTATTGGCGGACATGCCATTCAACTTTCTGGCGCGACTCTAGGCTCCCTGTTGATTCTCTCGTGCACGGGGTTCATCAAGGGTTCCTATTGCAACTGCTTTCCACGGATGCCCAACCACCATCGGTTGATCCGCCGACCTGGCCGCTCTACTTTCAGAATTTGTAGAGTCGTTTGCCGAACCTACTAGCCTCCCTCCTCCTCGGTCCCATGACCATAGCATTCCCATCATTTTCGGAGATGCACCTAAGAATGTCCGGCCATACAAGTACCCCCATATTCAAAAGGCTGAGATTGAAAAAATAGTTAAAGAGATGCTTGCTACAGGGATCATTCGGTCGAGTTCCAGTTCATATTCTTCGCCTGTCCTTCTCGTACGAAAGAAGGATGGTTCCTATCGCTTTTGTGTTGATTATAGGGCTCGCAATGCCATTACACTCAAAGACAAATACCCGATTCTGGTGATCGAAGAATTGTTAAAATGAGCTGCTCATGCGCGTGTTTTCTCTAAGCTGGATTTGTTCGCGGGGTATCATCAGATTCGTATGCACCCATATGATGTACACAAGACGGCTTTCAGAACTCACGATGGGCACTTTTAATTTTTGGTCATGCCCTTCGGCCTCACCAATGCACCGACAACCTTCCAAGGCCTCATGAATGATTTCTTTCGGGATTTCTTGTGCCAATTTGTACTTGTATTCTTTGATGATATTCTGGTATACAGTTTTTCTTGGGAGCAGCATCTCAGGCATCTTCGGTCGGTATTTGAGGTACTACAAGCACACTCTTTATTTATCAAATGATCCAAATGTTCTTTTGGGTGTTCCAAGGTTGACTACTTGGGGCATATGATCACTAATGGCGTTGTTTCCACCGATCCATCTAAAGTGGCCACCATGCTCAATTGGCCTGTACCCACATCAATGAAAGCACTCAGAGGGATTTTTGGGCCTTACTGGATACTACATGCGGTTTGCCGCCAACTATGGCTCCCTCGGCGCCCCTTTGACTAGCCTACTCAAGAATGGGGCCTTTGCATGGACAGATACCGCCCAACAGGGCTTTCAAGACTACTATGTGTTCGGCCCCTGTCTTGGCTCTGCCAGATTTCTCTCGACCCTTCATTGTTGAAACTGATGCGTCCGGCCAAGGATCAGGTGCCGTCCTTTTGTAAGACGGACACCCAATAGCATTCGGGAGTAAGGCTTTATGTGGATAGTCTCTGTCACTCTCAGCGTATGAGAAGGAGATGTTGGCCGTTGTTCAAGCGGTGACCAAGTGGCGACCGTACTTATTGGGATGCCATTTTACTATCCGAATGGATCACCAACCGCTGAAATATTTCTTGGACCAGCGGATTGCCACCCCGGCGCAACAACGTTGGGTGACTAAGTTGCTCGGGTATGATTATGAGATGGTTTATAAACGTGGTTTGAAGAATATCGTCGCTGATGCTTTGTCTTGTCAGTTCGAAGAGGCCACCAATTTTAGTATGTCCGCTCCACTGTTTTCATTCCTTGCTGATTTACAGAGAGCTTATAATGAGGATCCTGCGATGGTTGCTTTCGGGCTCAATCCACAGACGATCCTTCTTTTGTCCTGCATGACAATATTATTTATTGGAAGAAATGGTTGTGGGTTCCCAATTGTGACAGCATTCATCGTACTATTTTGGAGCATTTTCACTCAACCCCCGATGCGGGTCATGAGGGGTCCTTCCGGACTTAGAAGCGTGTCTCCCAATGCTTTCTATGGCGTGGTATCAAACAAGCAGTTCAACACTTTGTGGCCGAATGTGAGGTTTGCCAACGGACCAAAGCTTCCACTATAGCCCCTTTGGGCCTCTTGCAACCTTTGCCTATTCTAGAACAGGTCTGGGAAGAAGTCTTCATGGATTTCATTGAAGCTTTACCTGTCGTTCAGGGGAAGTTGGTGTTGATGGTTGTCGTGGACCGTCTTTCCAAATATGATCACTTCTCCATCTTGGGCCATCCTATACGGCCAAAGTTGTAGCTGAGGCTTATGTGCGGGATATTGCCAAACTCCACGGGATGCCACACACCATTGTTTCCGACCGTGACCGAGTATTCATCTCTCAGTTCTGGCAGGAGTTCTTCACTTTACATGGTTCTCGCCTTCTCATGAGCTCTGCATATTACCCACAAATGGATGGCCAAACGGAAGTTGTTAACTGCTGCCTTGAACAATATTTACGTTGTTTTGCAGGTGACAACCCCCGTCGTTGGTTACATTTTCTTCAGTGGGCTGAATGGTCTTACAATACTGCCTTCCATACTTCTACGGGGTTTTCTCATTTTCAAGTTGTGTATGGCCGGCCACCCCCAACTCTTCTTCAGTGAGGTTGATTATGCCCTGCAAAACAGTGATGAAATCCTGCATCAACTGAAACACAACATGGCGGTTGTGCAGAATCGCATTAAATAGGTTTACGACAAGCGCCACTCAGACCGTGAATTTCAAGTGGGCAATTGGGTGTATGTGAGTTTTGTTCCTACTCGGCAGTCTTCACTATACCAACCGGCAAGCGTCAAATTAGCCCATCACTTTCATGGCCCATATCAGGTCACTTCACGCATTGGCCCCATCGCCTACTGCCTACACCTTCTGGCTGAATCTACGGTCCACCCTATTTTTCATGTCTCACGTCTCCGCCGAGTTGTTGGAGATCTTTCACGTATTGTTGCTACGCCACCCCCACCTACAATTTCTTCGGATCTGCCGTTGGTGCCAGCTTCTATAGTGGATTCTCGTCGTGTGCGTCGTTCTGGCCGTATTACCACTGAGGTTCTCATTGCTTGGCACGGCCGTCCACTGAAGGATGCTTCCTGGCTCCGTGAAGATGAGTTTTTGGTCCAATATCCTGGCTGGTCGTTTTGAGGTCAAGGCTAGCAGCGGAGCATGGTGGAATGATGTGTTCCAATATTTTTTTATGTTATTTGGTTTACTTATATTGCTGGCCTTAGGCCCAGTCTAGGGGAGTAGCCCAAGCTATTAAGTATCATGTAATAAGGCCTTCAGGCCCAGTTTAGGGGAATAGCCCAAGCCCACAATGTGGGAGAGTGTGTAAAGGGCTTATGCCCTCCTTGGATGATTATGCAAATGTTTACTCTAATCTCATCTTTCCTCCTGCTTCACCCCCTTCGTCCCTTCTCTGTCTGAGCCGCCGCTGGCTCGCAGAGGACTTCTTCCTCATCTCGTCTTCCTCTTTCCCCTCTTTTTCCTTAATTTTACTCTGTAAAGGTGCCAAGATACATCAGATTCCCAAATCCATCCTGAATGTGCAACAATACAATCATACAATCAATCCTTAGTCATACAATAAGCATAAAGCATGGGCTCGCTCATTATTTTTTTCATTGTCTATTAGTTTGCATGGTGAAAATTCCAACTGATGTGGGGAAGAAGAGGTTCAAAATCTACAAAAATTGATCATATGGCTAAAACAAGAATGTCGTCTTTTCCAAATGGAGCATCTAAAATAGGATGGACGGAGCAATACTTTTCATCTTTCCAAGGTCTACAACATTCTAAACCTTCATGTTTGAACCTAATTACCACTGCCTCCGTCCCATATTTGGTTTCCTATCATGCTATACTTTCATTTTGAAAAAACAAACAGGACACTAAATATCGGGTGGAGGGAGTTTAATACTTATGCTATTTACCAGTGGGTAGAAGGTGTCAAATAAAAAATTTGATTTGAATGCTCCTGAACTTGAAAAATTCTTATGTGCAAATTTCCCCATGGACTTTTAAAAATTTTGTTATTCTTTTTTTTATTGAAAAAATTTGTTATTCAAAGTTCTTGAAGTTTTGTGATAAGATCCAATTTCTCTATGAACGTATAGGAGACGAGGCACACTTGCCTAAGATGCCAGTTTAGTTTTGAAGATGGCTGCCCAAGTAGGTGTTAAAGTTTGGTGGGAAGATGACAATGGACGGGTTTGTGTTGCTCTTGGTCTTCATGGGAGACATTATCAGCCGGTGAAGCTTAACCTACAAAGTTTTTTTATAACAAGGGCTGTCTTGAGTCCTTAGGACCCTAGAAGAAACGGGACAACCAACCTCCTAGAGCACCATATCCTGCCAACAATCCCCTAAGGTACATACATGCTAAGACAAGTTGAGGGGAAGAAGGGTAGTATAAAAGCACGGTTGATGAAGCTTTAAAAGCAGTCTTCATTGACGTTTCAAGTTTTAAAATTTAGCAATTGGTGTGAGGTTTTTGTTTATGTTGCCATTTGTCCTCCAGATGTTACTTTCTCCCCATCTGTTCTATTTGAACAGAGAAAGTGAACTGTAGGAGACATTTACATCCTCTACAACTCTTCCTTTATAAGGGGATCAATGTACCTTCACATGGACCCCCCAATCCAGTACCACTGTTTGGATATCTGTATGTTCGAAGGATTTGTATTTGAAACCATATTCGCACTCAAGCACAGAATTCAATTCCTCAGCGGCATGGATTTGGGTTCGACTGACTTCCACCACTGGCATCAAGAAAATTTACTTCTTAACCAAGGCAAAATCCGAATGATGTCCCAAATGTCCTCCAGAACCAGTCGTATGTTTCATCCACCAATTTGCAAATTTAACGCGCTCATAATACAGATTATGTAGGCGCTTAAAACGGTATTGGCAGTGGAGGACTCCCTAGAGGAAACCCTAGCATCACTCTTTTTTACCTTTAACACTAATTTAACCAATTATGAGATAGACAATGCGTACTGCATATTCAGATGTCCATCTTAACAAAAAGTTCATAAATAGTCTTTGGATTATTTACAACAGAGGAGGGTAATCTACAGTTGTCACGACAAAACAGCTTCATGAACAATAAATATAAGACACATTTATTCAACCTAACGCTACACTTAAATTACAATCATAATTTATCATTATACACAGTTAATCCTTAGCATCACAGCTTTCATATTGCCTGCCTCTAGGTCATCTTTCAAGTTAGCAGACCTCATCGACATTGCATCTAGTACCTGAACAAAACCAAGTACTGTAACTTAGCAGGCAAATGAACCGTAGAAGGCCTCCTGATGTTTTTTTATTTTATTTCATGGCCTCCTGATGTCTAACCAAAGCCTATTATGCACAATACATACTCAGGTAATAAAAATAAAATACACAGCATTCTGCCAGCTTCTTGCTAGCCAACAGTGACATATACATGATTACTAAAGAAATCATCTATAAAATAACACTAATAGGATTGAAGAAAAAAGGCAAGAGATTGGAGAGGGCTTGTACCTGTTCATATAAGTGCATAGCCAAGTGGTTAAAAAGTCTTCAAAATTTTCCTTTTAAAATTGTGGGGTTCAGTGATAAAGTAATGTCTCCATATGCTTCTTCTTGGTGCACATCGATAAGTTTATTACTTTGTAGAACCTAACCAAGGAGCAACGCCCAGTGAATAAGTTATACTTTTAGCCGGTAAATGTAGATATGGACAACTGCACAAAACTGTATTACCAGAGTCTCAAAAAAAATCCGGGCACTTTGTTTTCTTGTTTTCCCATTCAATAGCATGTTCAAGCTTAACATTCCAGATTGAAAATCTGAAGATTCCGCTAATGGAGATTTCTTAATTAGATACTGTGCTACGACCCTGCAAATAGATGCATCAGTGTTACAAAAACTGCACTAGGAGAAAGAAGAAATTTGAACATAGAACCATTGGACAATTTATATTACCTTGTCCTTGCAGACAAATTGCCAACATCATTTTCATCACATCCTAAAGTACAAATTGCATAAACATTAAAAAAAATTATAACTAGAATGATTAAAAAATTAAATACTATAAAAAATAATCTCTTAAAAATCTCAATGATGAGTATAATATGTAAATTAAATGCAAACGTAGGCTAGAACATTGTCTTTCAAAACTTACCAGAATTCCTACTGTCTTGCTCCACAAAATTTAGCTCCTGCAAGAAGAATTTAGAACTTGTCAACCAAATACAGTCTACATTTGACTATTAAAGTGTCGTATACAATGATGACTCACATCTGACTCTGCAGATTTCAAGGTATCTGGAATCTCAGGCAGATTAATGTCTTCCCAAAGAGATATATTCCCTTCTGAACGAACTGTGGATGTATCATTGATGTCACCAATTGGGTCAGCCAGCTCTAAATCTGGTATAGGAAGAACTTCAACACTTGTAAACTTTTTAGATTGAGTTAGAGACTGCATCCGGCCAGCAGAGAAGTGAGTAGAGTCATTTGCCATAGCTGGGGAAACCACCTCAGGAAAAGCCCCTTCGACTTGGAACTGGAATTGATCTACTTGCTCAAAACCATGAGCTACATCAACCTGGGAACGAAGTACCTCAATTTGTTCCAAGCCATAAGTCACATTAGCTGATTCATTACTCGTCTGGCCCACAAAAAAGTTAGTTGGAGCAGGATCTTCTACAGAATAGACACCAATGGACTTTTTGAAAGCTTCGTGGAGATTAGTACACATTCCTACAAAGAAAAAGAACACAGTAAAACAGGCTTTCCAAATACACTCATACCAGAAGCAACTTTGGAGACCAAAAAATGTTACCCGTTACTAAAGGCACAGAAAACAATTGATCCTTTGACGTCATGTAGTGAAACCTCCAGGCATCTAGAGCTGTACATGGCAATCTCCTACGCTTGCGGAGTAACTTACTTGAGTCCTTCAGCTGCTCATCCATATACCTGCCAAGTCACAATTGAATGGTTAAGGAGATCCGCACATAACTACATTGGAACTTGAAAACACATGGATGATTAAAAATCTTGCTTTTTTCAAACAAAAGATAAGCATTATTAACCACAACTTACTTATTTGTCAACACTAAGGACCTATCAAATAAATGTTTTCTCTTTCGTGTAGTTTTTTTCTTCTTTTCAGATTGAGGAGTTGGCAGTAATTTCAATTCGGATCCAGCATGACCTAAAATGGATACACAAGTTAATCAACAAAAGGAAAGGTATGGTAGAAGGCAAGAATAAAGAAAATTCTTTAGAGAGAGAGATTCAACCTGAAATCGCACCCAAATCAAATACAGCATGCTCCACTGATCCTATAGGTGGAGCTGAGTGCTCCAAAAGTGGCTCTCCTTCAGAAGCCATAACCCTTTGAGGACTCGGAGAAAACCTTCCCTTCTCTCTTGGTGTGTTGCCACCAGGTCCATCCTCTTCCATATGGTAAACAAACTGGTGTGCTGGCTCAGGAGGCACAAAATCACGAAGAACTTCCACCTCTGGAACTTCATTGGAAAATCTGTCCCCACTGAACATTGTGTTTGGCTGATCACCATGAGTACTTGGATCATCTTCCAAAATGGTGGAATCAAAATCCCCAGTAAATGGAGGAAATACGCTGAGAGATACTGGTGTTAGATACAAAAAAGACAACTACAAGTAAAGATTCATGCAAGAAAGCGTACTCCATCTCCATTGGCTGATATTTGGCAGTTCCTAAATGCTTCCTTGACAGAGACGATTGCATCTCGTCCTAAAAGAAATAACCAAACTTTAGTAGAGAGAAACAACTTTGAAATGTCAAAAAGCGAAAACTAAGTAGCAGTAGTGTCAATAAAATACCTCATTAAGCGTAATAGCAACATAGGGGTTCCTTTCCACTGACATCTGATCTGCATAACATTTTGAACACTTATTTATCACTACTAAAAGAGAAAGAAAGACGAAAACCACCTAAGAAAAAGCTAACTATTAGCAATACCAACATAGTTGAGTCCTCTCCACTGACATCTGATTTGCATAATGCCTTAAAACATGTTTCCATTACTACTAAAAGAGAATGAAAAACGAAAACCTACTAATAAAGAACTAGCTGTTACCTTCAATAGTAATATCCTCTACACTTCTGATATGCTTATCAGGAATCCTAAACAACATAAATTGTGTTGTCATAGGTATCACATAAGGCTGAGAAGATTGGCATGAAAAGCTAAATTACAAGAATCTTACTCTTCATAATACATTGCCCCTTCTACATTCAATGCATCAAGTTCAAAAGTTTCTGGACGCGTTACTAAGTCAAACGGAGCATAGCTAGCACCTTCTGGTAAATTAACTTGTACAGATGCAAATGCAGTTCGTATTTGCGTCAAAAACTCATTACAGTCATGGTAAAGGTAGTCCACTTTTCTTGAGTATATTCGGACGATGCCAACCAATAGATGCCCAGATAATCTCAGAGCAATTGGTGCTTCGGGGAACATGATTCTTTCTGAGAATACAATCAAAATTGCATTAATTGTATAAGCATACTGTTCTACAACTTTCAAGTTCAGATTTTTTAAACTGGATATTGCTTAGCAACCCCATAACTTTCAAATCAAAACTTAGGAATATAGGTCCCACACATGGCTAGCATAAAGTTATTAAGAAAACAGCGTGAGAAAGGTTTTGCAAAACATAATTGATAATCATCATCTCAGATACTAGATCTTTTCAAACACATACTGCCTACCCACAATCAATATGAAAACTATAAGGAGGAAGGGTTTAAAATTTTAGTTTGTAACATTGTCTAATTAAATCTACATGACCTCACACTTCATATCAAAACTTCAGATGAGCTAATATGGACATTGTTAGGCATTTTTTTTGTTGATGCCGAAAGGAAGGTATCAAAATAATGTTAAATGTAAACAAATTATCATCCAACAGTAAAAACACGTAATAAGAGTTTAATTCCGGACTTAAGTGAGAAAATTGCCCAATCATTAGTATGTTAGTGCAAACTTAAGACTTTCCTAATAACCTGGGCTTCTAATAGAAGTGGTCAACTAACATGGTATGAGGGCGGGGTGGGAGTTGTGGTTCCAAGTCCCACAAGATGCTGTCCTCCTTGTTGTGTATGGGTTCCCCCATGCGTCTATTTACGTGGAAGGCTTAGTGCTGCTTGCATACGCAGGAAATACTAGTGTCTTAATAGAAGCTTATGCTTCTAAAAAAATGGCATTAACAAAATATGTAAATAGCAAGTTAATAAACCTAATATAATGAAATTACAACACAAAGCGAAAGTGTTTTAAACACCACATACTTACGAGAAATAACAATAAAGCTAATATAATGAAAACTTATTTCATCGTTATCCATATTTCCATTCTATTCAATTGCACTTTTTAGTTAAGCAGCTATATATGATAGCAGCTAAGAAATCTATGACTCATTTATAATCAAATGATAAATGTAATAAAACAAAATAAATAACACATTGCTTAAGAGACCTTATGAACACAGAAAAGAAAGTAAATCGTTTAAAGATGCACATATTAGACTTACCTACTGAGGATGGAATATCGATAATAACAATATTAGATTTTCGTAGCTTATGCTGCAGAAAAGCAGCAATCCACACTGTTCCAAGAGGGCCTTTTTTGCTAAGATAAGTGTGTGAATAGAACATTTTTTTCCTGCGTTTTGTTCCACTGCAGTGACTTATGTCCTGTTTTATTAAAAAAAGAGAAATTATATCAGAGTATGTAACTGAAAGACTACAGTCCCTCAAGCTTGATCGTGACCTAAGCCAAAAATGAAGAACCGTTAGATTAAAATGTGAGATTTGGAACAAAATGATCAGATATCTAATGAAACAAGAGCAACTCAAATTTGATGTAATAAAAATACTTTACAGCCCACCTGCAGTTAATAACTTTCAGTATAATCGACATGATAATCACATCAGTCATCTGAAATTTCTAATCGTCATTACTCTTCACCCAACTAAAGACTAAATCCAGTGGTTCCTAAATCAGTGTGGAACTAAATCAGTACAGCCAACATATTATAGATTTTCCCAAGAACATCTTTATAACCTCAATAAGAACAAAGACAATAAGCAGACTACATTCCTTAGTAACTCAAAAATATTATTGTTTTTACTGTCACAAGAGACTGCATATCAAATTCCTATAACCTACTTATGAATCATCCCCTTCCCACCTTTTTGGAAATTTTCAAGGGAAAAATGATAAAAGAAGCATTTGATACAAGAACATGAACAAGATCAACTATGAGCAGAGTAGTTCTCAAGCTTCCAGAAAGCAAAAAAAAAAAAACAAAAACTCCATCATTGACTGTTACAATTGCAAAAACAGGCTCCTAATTTCTAGCTTGATAGTAATACCTAAAACTATAAAAATCACACGCATTTACAAATTAATCAATAAACCAAAAGAAAAACAACACAAGTCAAAGAAAGATGAAGCCAAAAGCGAACGAGTAACATCAGAAGGCTGAATGGACATGGAAAAATTAAATAGCATTTCCCAAAGGGCCTATTTTTTGCTACATTAAGCAGAAGGCATAGCTCAGGGAATGATCACCACTATGGGCAGGTCGGGGGTGGGAGGATTTGAAGTCTTGACATCCTCCCCAACCCACGAGCACCAAATCAGTTGGGTATCTCATAGGGCCTACTACAATAGAAAATACATAAATCCAGAATTAATTAATTAATAGTAACAATTAACTACTAACACAACAATAAGCATCACCACCCAATCAAACAAACACAAAGATTATTCCTGAAACTTTCATCTTCTCCTCAATTGATGCACACACAAATGCAAGCGCGCGCACGCAAACATGCTCTCACACGTGCAACCACATAAACAAGGAATCATACAATTAGCATTAATGAACAGCACACTATTCGCTACTTTTCGCATTAATATACATGTCCTATTCTTATAAGAAGACCAGAAAAATAACCTCAATAGATTTACATCAACTAGCAACAAAAAAAAGTGTAGCATAACCACACGAACAGACAATCTAAACACTTTGCAAAGATAACACAAACAACAACGAAACGGCCAAGTTCCAAAAGAGATACAACTGTCAGAACACAGAACCAAGATCACATTTTTATAGCCTGCTGTAGCGCTACAACGTAAACTGCCAATTGGGTTTGTTTTGCATCACATCATCTTCTAATTTTCCAAAGTAACCATGGCTTCCTTTAATTTAAGAATCATAAAATACTAGGGTTTCTCATGTATTCAATTCAAAAGTTCGGCATACTCACCCGGACTTTGGCTGCCTGCCGCGACGTGCCGCAACCCTGTCAGCGGAGAGAGGGTCTTGCGGAGATTGAGAAATAGCAAGAAACTGCGGGAGAATTTTGCCGGGAAAGGATTTGGGGTAGGGGAGAAGCTTGCCTGGGAAAGGGAAATGGGAAGGCGGGAAAGGTGCTTGGCGGCAAATTGGGAAAGAAATTGCAAGAAAAATTGGATGGAGTTTATCAAAATACCCCCACACCGTTTCATCTGTCGAGTCGGGTTTTGTACATTTAAGGACTTTTTCGTCATTTCGGTATCTCTTCACGTGCTGTCTAGGCCACGTGTGGTTAGCAACAGTCACGTGGGAATGTGTGAAGGATGCGTAGGATGTTGGGCCTTCGTGTACATGATGAGGTTTATCCAACTTCCCTAGTTTGTTTTGTAATTAAAGAAAATTAAAAATTCCTTAGTTTGTTAACTGTTATAATTAGAGATTAAGATTGATCATCTTTTCACTTAAACTTGAGTTTAAGAATTCTCTCGCCCTGGTGAACATCTTTACATATTTCCCTTTTTAAATGGGCTTCATCTAGATTGTAAAATGAGTGAATTTTATTAGACTCTAGGGTCCGTAAAAAAAACTATTTTTTTATGTTCCTTATTTTTATTTTTTACTTTAAAATATATTGGATTAATATTTTTCTACCTACATAGAGATCGAAAACTCCCACCCCATTGGCCACCCACAAAGATTATACTCCTGATTTAACCCGTGCATATGTTGTGGCGGCGGCGTGCGTACTTAGGAGGCTGCTTGCTGTGTTCCTTGTAGTCAGGTCAAGTCCTAAAGACTCAGACACCCCTTGTTAAAAAAAAATTAAAAACTAATATATATCATTATATTGGGCAAAAAGGGATCGTGTCCATAAAACTTGATTGAAACTGGATGGCATTTTCGTCCTCCTACCATACTCTTATTTTCCACTATACAGCAGATCCAATAGTGACCGATTAAAGAATTAAACCCAACCTCTTGTGGTTTCAGTTTAATTCATTACCTAGTTCTAGTAATTTTCCCTTAATAATCATCCAAATGAATAGTCCTTTGCAGATAATCTTCCAGCATCAATTTCATCCAATAACGATTAAATCGATTTCATCCATAAGATTCAATGCAGCTACTGGTTCTATAAAAACTACTCAAGCAGAATCAAAACAAAGAAAGAATGGCCTCTACGAAGCATAGAAGCTCAATTTTTTCTAGAAAAAACACAAAATTTGACGAACCAGTGAGAATGGGAGGTGAAGAACGCTAATTTTGACGCTCTGGATGTCACGCCCCGAAATCCCATACCTCGATCGGAGTGCGGAAGCCAATCAAAGAGATACAAATGGAGGTAGAGATCCTGGGCGCGAGACCGAACAGTCGATTTACCCACCGATTACAATCATCTCAAAAGGACGTGTAACCGATCATGCCCGCAATCAGTGTAATACAATAATAGACATCAATGAATACTATGAAATGAATTTACTTAATAATAATCCATTTAAGAAAGTCAATAAAATAAACCTATAAGTCTATGGCACACAATTGCCAATAAAGTCATAAGCATCAATAAAAGCAAAGCAAATAACTAAAGCGTTTTAAAATTCTTCTCGGCGCCTGCAATCCGCCATTCCACTACTGCACTTCCTGATCTCAATTTCCATTTGCGCTTGCATCAGAGGATGCATGAGTATTTCATAGAAACACTCAGTAGGATGTAAAAACCCACTGAATTAAAACAAGCAGTATGAAGAGAATATGAATAATAAGGAATGGTGAACATCTCACAACATCTGAACTGAACCGAGGTTTATACACCTGCAAGGTTAGTCGACAACAATTCCAACTTGCAAGTAGGGAAAACATCAATAAGGCTCCTACTACACATATGAGTAAGGAGAGAATAATAATCATATCAAAGGCTCCAGACATCGAAAGTGAAAGGAGTTACAATTTCTGCTCGCTGAACCTGGTCGCTCGCAAGTGACTAAACATACCAGAACCACCCTAGGGGTTCTCTCTTTGGAACCCTGCCATGCGTCTAGGATGCTGGCCCCACCAGTGCTTACGGACACGATGGGCGGAGACTAAGGACCTTCCGTAATGTCCACAATCTAACGTACGTATAGTGCCTCCTTTCGGGCAGTATGGAATCGTAATTTCATAATTATAAGTGACCTCGCAAGATCTAGCAATGGCTTATTTGAGCATACTATGAAACCACCATAGGGAGAGTCTCGCAAGGTCTCCAGTGGAAGAAACAATCATGTAATCAATATGAGCAATATATCTCAAAGGAATAGAGGTCTCAACACTCTAAGAACATAGGGTATCTCTTACCAGAATAGACTCTCTCTCAAGGAGTATGGATAGAAGCATCAAAGTCTTTGGTCAACACATAACTCACTCATTGGAGTAGCATAGAATAACAAGACATTTCACACAAGGAGAAACATAAAATCAATACGTACCTTTCATGCTCAGCCCTAGATAGGAATTCTCCATTCGCATTAGAGTGTTATAATACCAATATCAAAGATAAGAAATCAAGGAATTATCCTTCATAAATGAATTATATCTAACCCAATTCTTACTGTGATATTGCTTAAGTATATAGTCCAATTACTGTTATTAATATATTAATTGTCATTATATCATATTACATGATGATATTTGTATACTTAGTATTTTCTCTCATATCCTGCTCACTGTCTCCTGCACAACAGTCCTCTTCCGACGGCTACTGTGCTCTGTACAGTAAGACCTAACCTCTGAAAGTTTTACTGATAATACCCTCGTGAGTCTAGTTTCTAACCCCACTAATTTTATATTTTTCCGATTTAATTTGAATTAGTTATGAATTATTTACCACTGACTGTCAGCACAGAAACAGTTCTGGCCGAGATTAAGATTCTCAATTAAACTTGATTATCTTACTTAATAACACATTATAAATGATAATACATTAATAACAGAACATAAACTCCCCTCCTAGGTCAATTACAGAACCTAGAATTATCTGGAATTACTAAAGTTCACTCCTTTCTTGTGTTCTTATATAGATATCATAGTTTGTAACCTTAATACACCCCAAACAAGACCATTGAAGTAAGACACACTTATAGACACAAACTCAACATGGGACATCATTAACTAAACAATAACAGAACCTTTAATCCTCTGAAAAATTAATAAAGCATTCAACTTTATATGCAAATTCCCATCTAGAAGTGAAACATGAATGCACACATGATTTTATGATATACTACGCATAGAAATAGGGACATAACTCAATCATCTCGCAAGAATCCAAAGAATGACTAAAGTGTTGAATCAAAACACTCATCAAAAACAGATATAATCAAAAGAGAGAAGAGGGAAAAACCATCCTACTTAATCCTCCAAAGATCTCGCCTTTCTACGCGCCTCTCGTCTCTTCCGCTTCTTCCAAAGCTCCCACTCCAAGCTCTCGCAAACTCCCACAAGAACAAGCCTCCAAGGAGATGGGTGAACGTGGGAAGGAGAAGGGAAAGCTCTCTGGACGTTCTAGGGTTAGAACAAGCCAATTCTCTAGGGTTTATATAGAGTTGGGAGAGAATCTATTCTCAAACCAATCTTCCAAATCATGGACACTTCCAACTAATGGGAAGGCCTCAAAATCTTATAGGAGACGTGCAAATCAAGTCCCAATGGGATTTGGTATCTTTCCCAAATAAATCCACCCAAAGATAAGCTTGAAAACGCAAAACCGCAACCGGCGATCGATCAGCAATACGGCGATCGATCGTCGTATGCACTGTTTTAACACTATACGCTACTGCCGATCGATCGCTATTACAGCCGATCGATCGCTTCACGCGAAACACGAAATTCACAAATTCCAGTAACTACTATCGATCGGTTTGGTAAGGCGTCGATTGGCTCAGCTTGCCGATCGATCGTCTCTTATGGCGATCGATCGCTGTCACGTTTAATCAAATTCAATTTCTCATATCTTTTTACCCCGAACTCCAAATCGCACATAATAGGTGGCGTTGGAAAGCTCTTCTCACCAACTTTAATTTGCATACAGCACAACACAATCAAATCAAATGTTAAAAGGGTCAAATTTCGGTTTTAAGATACTTACTAATTTTCTGGATGTTACACTGGATGGAGAGAAAATTTTTAGATAAAATAAAGTACGACTAGAGTTGCTCGGCCAAGATGCTTGTCATGGCCTTACCATGATGCAGGTATGAGGCCTGCGGGTGTCCAACGGCTACGATTTAAACTGACCTCAAGGAACCAGTCATGTTATGGTCACTTAGATAATACTCCCTCCGTTCAGAACTAAAGGGAGGATTTGAAAAATGTGGTGTTATTAACACTAACTAGGTATTTGAAATCCTCCCTCTATTTCAGAACGGAGGGAGTACTACTTTTTGCAAGGGTATAAACTATATACGACTAAGGAATTCCTGCAAAAGGCTCACATTAAAAAGAAGACAAACATTGATACTTAAATAAATTAGTGAAGGCTGAAGAGACTTATCTCTCCCATCCCAGGAAATCATTGAAATGCATCACCAGGTTCTAAATCCCAACTGGTGAAGGGAAATAAAAAATTAGAAAAGGAGAAGACATGTCCAAATAAGTTGATTGATGCTAGCGTGATAACGAAGCAGTACCTTTTAATTCATTATGCAGTAAACAATCACGTCTTTGGATTAAACAGAATAAGAATATGGCTCTCAAACTTCTTAATTTCTCAGCATTTGAACCTAGTTCTTGATCACTCAACATTTAAATATACAATCAGTTGTGAATTGAAGGATTAGATCAGTGGCAAGCTTATACGAATATAATTTAACTAGAACTAAAACTGAACTGTACAGCATAGTCCTATGTGCTGATCAAAGATCAGATCAGTGGCAAGGTTATTCTACAAGCAATTTTAATTAAAGAACGCAGATTTACCACCATAGTGCGGATTAACACAAGGAGAATCAACTTAGAGGGCCTCTCAGTAAACTCTTACTAACAAATGCAGAAACGTGCTAAAAAATGTCACTAGCTATCTATAAAACCATGGTCAAATCAACTCTCAAGTCGTGAATTTATGGAGATGGCAATGGCTTAGTCACAAGCTGCTGCTATGCTATCCCCTCTAACACACTATGGTTTGAAAAGAACACAATCAGCAAAACTAATAAAAAATAGGAAGAGGAATTCACACCAGGTAATGAATAAATAGCAGAGCAAGGCTACATACTTACCGCTCCCAATCCGGGAAATCATTGAATCCTAAACCCCAACCTGTTCAAGAAGAAAAGGATCAGAAATTCAGAAGTGCCCTTTAGAAGAGAACTATTGAAGCTTAAATTGTGAAACCGGAAAGTCTGTTTCGGATCATTGCCATCAATTGTTGAAGATTCCAGTTCTGAATTTACCCAATTGAATAAGATCACAATTATCAAAACAAAAAAAAAAGGATAAGGCCACCTTGTAGGAAAGTGGAGCTGGCTCCTTGAAGGAAAATTGTCTGTTTGTATTGTTCAGCACAAGCCAAATGAAGTGAATGCAAAGAAGAAGAAAAAAAGTTGATTTTGTGGCCACAACTTCATCTCTCCCTCCATACCCCTCCCCTCCTCTTCTCTACTTCGTATCTCTCTCCATAGCTCTGATATCACAGAATGTAGAATCTTTTGAATAAAAAATGTTTCCTCTAGTGATTTTGAGAGTTGGAACATTAATGGAGCTTGAGTCCCATTAAGTTTTAAGTGGAAGCACCATGTTCAATATTATGTGCCCTGCTTGTCCACAAGTAACTGAATGCCAGACAAGCAGGGCATCAAATACTGAATGACTGCAATGCTCCTATATAAAGCTCAATGGAACTTCAGCTCTATTGCCTTTCATTTTCTGAAAATCTAACCCCGCAAAATCATTTACGTAGAAGGATAAATATGTATCATGTTCCTCCGTCCTCTGAGAATTCAATTAATCTACCAAAAACTTATCCCATAAAAAAATCAAATGGAGTACAAATAATCAAGTACAATTGTTTTCATTTTGAAAAGCAAACAAAAAAAGGAAACACTAAATGGTTATGAGCTTACTCCACATCATTGTGTTTTTAGTGAGCAAATACTATCCAAGAGTCATCCAGTGAACTATTCATAGAAGCTCTAAATGACTGATCTATCTTGTAGATGCTTGTTCATAAAAAAGATATGAACTTCACAAAACCATATATTTTGATGAAAAGCTACCAGGCACCCCCATTGGAGTAATATGAAAATGCCATTCCCAAGCTTTCTTCCTACGTCCATCTCCATATAATCCTAGATAAGAAAACGACAAGTAAAATGGGGGTCCACACATAATATTATGTTGTAATCAGTCTAGGAAGATGAAGAGTCAGTCTAGGAATATGAAAGGTCAGGAATGTTGTAATCAGTCTAGGAAGATGAAGAGTCAGTCTAGGAATATGAAAAGTCACATCTTGTAATCAGTCTTGGAAGATGCGCCTCTCCTTCCTTATAAGGAGGACGTCTTCCTCCTTCTGGGTATGCAATATTAAGAACTATTCCTTCCCTCTCAAATCTCTTCTTCTCCTCTTTTGCGGATTCCAGTACTTGTGATCCTTACGGGTCACAACATTGGTATCAGAGCGTTGATCCACGGGAATTCATGCCTCCTCGCAAGCCACCCACAATGACTCAAGAAGCTCCATCGGAGCCGGAGATCGCCAAGGATCCTGCGAGCCCAAAAGCTAATCCCGATCCTACCCAGGCTGCCTTGCTGTCCGTCCTAACGGAGATTCAAAAGGAGCTCCGGGAGATTAAGCTTGCTCAGGCTCCTTCTCAGCCGCTCAAATCAGCCGCCGTGACTCCACCACCACGAGAGATGGGCAGCTCCAGCCGCCAAGATGGATTCCCTGGCATGGGAGCCTCTCTGCTCGGCAAGGCAAGCGGACAGTCCCTACCTTATGGGATTCAGTTGGGCTCACTCAACTCCAACGCCGACGGAGGGCGCCAGAGCGCCACCACAAGGGATACACAAGGTGTTCGACGAAATGCTACAATGAACAACTGTGACCGGGCCTTGCATGACGAGTTGGACGATGCTTGGGACGAAACCCAGATGCCTCGCGGAGGCCAACGGAACAGCGCCGAACCCCGATTGGCTCGCTTGCAGTTTCCTCGGTACAATGGAGAAGACGACCCTGTTGAATGGCTCTATAAAGCTGACAAATTTTTCTCCTACCAAGGCACCTACTCGGATGAGGAACGCTTACGAGTGGCAGCGTTCCACCTGGATGGTGATGCCTCCATATGGTATCAAGCGTTCGAAAAGGAGATCCGCTTTCCCACATGGGTGTCTTTCTCTGACGAAATGTGTATTCAATTCGGACCGAACGAGTTCCAAGGCTTCAATGAGATGCTGTCCACCTTGAAACAAACAACTTCGGTAAGAGCATATTACTCGGAATTCATGAAAATTATTAACAGGTTATCGGACTGGCCGGTGGCGGCATTAGTTGGTACATTCAAGCGCGGATTGAAGCCTGAGATAGCGGATGAAATGCGCCATTTTCCTTGCCACACAATGCGGGATGTGGTGCGGCATGCCCGAATTGAGGAAGAGAAATTGGGTCGTCAGAAGTGCGGAGGGCGAGGGGCCTGGAGCCCACGGCCACTTAGTCAACCCTCATCGTCAGCGGCTCCTGTTGTCAGCACCAGTCCCAACCGGACCCCCTTGTCAGGCTCCATTCCCACTCCTATTCGCCGCTTAACCCAAGCTCAAATGGCAGATCGGAGGGCCAAGGGCCTATGTTTCAACTGCGATGAAAAGTATGTCCAGGGCCATCAATGTGCGGCTCGGGGCAGCTTAATTATTGAGGAGGTTGAGGAAGAGGAACCTGCTCCGGCTGAGGACTTCACCCCTGTATGTGACCCATTCCAGCCAGAGATCTCGGTGCACGCGTATTCCGGCACTTTTACTCCACGCACCATGCGTGTGCAAGGCGTGTTAAAACGACAGCCAGTGGCAATTCTGATTGACAGTGGTTCGACACATAATTTCATTAATGACAGGGTGGCTCATCGACTGGGTTGCTATGTTTCTGATGCCACCCCATTTGATGTCCTTATTGGCGATGGCAAACATCTCCGAAGCTCGGGTGTGTGTGCTCAAGCCTCCCTCACCATTCAAGAGCATACCTTTACCACCGACCTGTTTCTCCTTCCAACCAAAGGAGCGGATGTGGTGTTAGGCGTGCAATGGCTCCAAGAATTGGGCGATGTAATGTGGAACTTCCGCGAGCTAACCATGGACTTTGACGTCAAAGGGAAAAGGGTCCGTATACGGGGAACCCAGCCCGACACCCTTCACTCAGCCCAGGCCGTAGACTCCTTCAGACGGTTCACACCTCAAGGTATGTTTCTACAACAGCGATCAATGGGGGATGTGGAGCAAGGGGAACTTCCTCCGGACATGCGTATACTCCTGGAGGAACATGCGGATATCTTCTCTGAGCCCACCGGCTTTCCTCCCTAGCGGGCCCATGGCCATCACATTCCTCTGGTTCCAGGGGCTCAGCCGACGAACATCCGGCCATACCGCTACCCCCACATTCAGAAGGCTGAGATCGAGCGGCTGGTGGGAGATATGCTGACCACATGTATTATTCGTCCCAGCAACAGTTCCTTTTCTTCACCAGTTTTGCTTGTGCATAAGAAAGACGGCACCTGGCGCTTCTGCGTGGATTATCGCGCCCTGAATGCTATTACCGTCAAAGACAAATACCCCATTCCGGTGATTGAAGAATTACTTGACGAATTAGCAAGCGCACAGGTCTTTAGCAAGCTTGACTTGCGTTCTGGGTATCACCAAATCAGGATGCAGGTTTCGGATGCGCACAAAACTGCGTTCCGGACCCATGATGGCCACTTCGAATTTTTGGTAATGCCATTTGGGCTGACCAATGCCCCCGCCACTTTCCAGAGTTTGATGAATGACATTTTTTGGCCATTTTTCCGATAGTTTGTATTGGTATTCTTCGACGACATTCTTATCTACAGCAGAACTTGGGAGGAGCATTTGGGTCACCTCAGGTCGGTCTTCTCGCTCCTAAGAGCTAATTCTTTATTTCTAAAACGTTCGAAGTGTTCGTTTGGCAGTTCTCAGGTGGAATACCTTGGTCATATCATCTCATGTGACTGTGTCGCCACAGACCCTTCCAAAGTAGCCACCATGTTATCCTGGCCGGCTCCCAAGTGCGTCAAGGCATTGCGCGGCTTCTTAGCTCTGACGGGCTATTATCGCCGTTTTATTAGTCACTATGGAACTATTGCAGCACCACTCACGGCTTTGTTAAAGAAGGGTGCCTTCAACTGGACCAATGAGGCACAAATGGCCTTCGACCGACTCAAACAGGCTATGGCCCATGCGCCAGTATTGGGACTTCCTAACTTCAATCTTCCGTTTGTGGTGGAGACTGATGCTTCTGGTACTGGTCTTGGGGCCGTCCTCTTGCAACAGGACCGTCCAATTGCCTTTCTGAGCAAAGCTTTGTCGGGCCGCACTCTTTCCTTATCGGCCTATGAACGGGAGATGTTAGCCATTATTCATGCTGTGACCAAATGGCGCCCATATCTGTTGGGCCGGCGGTTTACCATACGGACCGACCATCAACCTCTGAAATATTTCTTAGAGCAAAGGGTGTCTACTCCGGCCCAGCAACGATGGGTCTGCAAGCTGTTGGGTTATGATTATTAGATTATTTATAAGAAAGGAGCCGAGAACACTGTTGCAGATGCACTCTCTCGACGGCCCATGCCAGACTCTTGTATAGTCTTATCCGGCCCCACTTGTCCATTCATTCCAAACCTTCAACAAGCATACACGGAGGACCTGCCCACCAAGGAGTTGGTCCGTCGTATCCAAGCTCAACCAGCCGCTGAACCCCCCTATGTGTGGCGGCATAACCTGTTGTTTTGGAAGGATCGCTTGTGGGTGCCCAATTATGCTGACTTGCGTCGACGCATCATTTCACATTTCCATGACACACCCAGTGCAGACCATGAGGGATCATTTCGCACATATAAGAGGGTGAGCCAGAGTTTTCTGTGGAAAGGGCTACGTCGTGCCGTGCAGGATTATGTATCCACTTGTGATATTTGCCAACGTTCCAACCATGACCACGTCTCCTGCTGGCCTTCTTCAGCCATTACCTATTCCGGCTAATATTTGGGAGGATGTTTCTATGGATTTCATTGAAGCTTTACCACTCGTTCAGGGCAAATCTGTCATCTTGGTAGTTGTTGACCGGCTATCGAAATATGCTCACTTTTGTGCCTTGAGCCATCCTTTTACGGCTCGTACGGTTGCGGAGGTCTATGTGCGCGAGGTTGCTAAGTTCCATGGTATGCCCAAGACCATTGTGTCCGACCGCGACCGTGTCTTCTTGTCTAATTTCTGGCGTGAATTCTTTGCTCTCCAAGGTACGCAATTACATATGAGTACAGCCTACCATCCACAGACAGATGGGCAAACGGAGGTGGTGAATCACTGTTTAGAGCAGTATTTGAGGTGTTTCGTGGGCGATCAACCCCGCCGTTGGCTTCAGCTCCTACCGTGGGCTGAGTGGTCCTACAACACCACCTACCATACTCGTGGGGGCTTTACTCCCTTCGAGGTTGTGTACGGTCGTCCTCTGCGACGGTCCTTTCTTATGTTCCCCATCGTTCAGCTATTGCTGAAGTGGATTATATGCTTCAAACTCGTGATGAGGTGTTGCGGCAACTTCGGCGCAACTTACAATCGGCTCAGAATCGTATGAAACAGGTTTATGATCGCCACCATACTGATCGCGTATTTCAGGTGGGCTCACTGGTCTATGTGTCCCTTATGCCCTTGCGCCAAACTTCCTTAGCTTCTATTGACAACAGCAAACTGGCCCATCGTTATCATGGACCTTATGAAGTGATTGAGCGCATTGGGCCGGTGGCGTATCGTCTTGCTTTGCCACCGGGCTCCTTGGTACATCCGGTGTTCCATGTGTCTCGTCTCCGTCAGTTTATGGGTGATCCCCTTTCTGTGGCTAACGTTGCACCTGTTCCACTCATTGAACCAGCGGCTTCGGAAGTTCCATCCCCTGCATTTATTATCGATCGCCGCCATGTTCGTCGTTCGGGCCGCATTGTGACGGAGGTGTTAGTCGCTTGGCAGGGTCAGCCATTAGAAGATGCAACCTGGCTCCTCGACGATGACTTTCTGGCACGATTTCCATCATGGACGCCTTGAGGACAAGGCTGCAGCGGAGCGTGGTGGAATGTTGTAATCAGTCTAGGAAGATGAAGAGTCAGTCTAGGAAGATGAAGAGTCAGTCTAGGAATATGAAAGGTCAGGAATGTTGTAATCAGTCTAGGAAGATGAAGAGTCAGTCTAGGAATATGAAAAGTCACATCTTGTAATCAGTCTTGGAAGATGCGCCTCTCCTTCCTTATAAGGAGGACGTCTTCCTCCTTCTGGGTATGCAATATTAAGAACTATTCCTTCCCTCTCAAATCTCTTCTTCTCCTCTTTTGCGGATTCCAGTACTTGTGATCCTTACGGGTCACAACATATTCATGCCAACTTTGACTCATGCATGTGCCTAAGGCTTTTAATGGTGCTTTTTTTAGTAGAAACACTTTAAGAGAAGTTAGAGATGATATCATAAACTTGCTTGGATTGGAGAAGGAGGAGTTTTGACAAATATTTGTGCCTCCCATCTTGGATTTGGAAGGAAAAAAATAAATACTTTCAAGGGGCTTAAAGAGAAAGTTTGGAAAAAGATGGAGGGCCGGAAAGAAAGTTCTTATTAAATCGGTAGCTCAATCTATACCCACTTATGCGATGAGCTATTTTAGACTCCCGGATATTATTTGTGATGAGATAAGGAGGTTAGTTAGTTCCTTTTGGTGGGGTGATAACTGGAACGACAAAAAGATCCATTGGTTGAGTTGGGACAAACTTTGTAGTTCCAAGGGAGAAGGAGGTCTTGGATTCCGGGATTTGAAGACTTTCAACATTGCCCTCCTTGCAAAACAAGGATGGCATATTATTTCTATCCCTCTTTCTCTTTGCTCACAGGTGTTGAAGGCTAAATATTTTTCCAATGGAGACTTCTTTAGAGCACCTAAGAAGTAAAATGCATCTTTTGTTTGGCATGTATTCTCTTAGGCACAGACTTGTTGGCTCAAGGTATTGATTGGAGAATTGCAGATGGCTCATCAATCCTTGTGTGGGAGGATAGGTGGATCCCTTTCGATGGTGCTCAGAAGGTGCGGACTCATAGAGGTGTGCATCATGAAGACATGAGGGTGGAGGAGCTTCTTGAAAAGGACCCTTGTGGTTGGTGTGAAGATATAGTTAGAAGCATTTTCTTTCCAATGGAGGTAGATGAAATATTAAGTATTCCTTTGTGTGAGACTATGTTGGTCAATGAAGTTGGGTGGGTGGCAAATAAAAATGGTCATTTCTCGATTAAGAGTGCATATCTCCTTGTACTTAAGCTTCAACAAGATGGCTTAGATGTAAGGTGTTCAAGTGAGAATGCAAAGAATAAAATTTGGAACTTGATTTGGACGATGAAGCTTCCGGCAAAAATCAAGCATTTTGCATGGAGAACGTGAAAAGGTATCTTGCCTACTGAGGAAATTTGACTAAAAGAACCATTGTGAAAAAGCCAAAATGTGAACAATGTGGTATTATTGTGGAGAATGTCATTTCATGCTTTTTGGACTTGCCCGGAGGTGAAGGACACTTGGGTGGACGAGCAGTAGTATAAAGCCATTGATTTTTCTACAATCTCCAGCCCAATGGATGTAGTAGAATTCATAAAAAATGAGTATGGAAGGAGGGAGTTGGAAACAACTTGTGTGATGTAATGGGCTTTATGGTTCAATAGAAATGCAAGACGGGTGGGGGACAACTGGAAATCTGAAGGTTTGGTCTTGGGCCTTTTGAGTATTTTGAAATGGCCACAAAACCTTATAGAATTGTTATACCAGATGATCTGGCTTGTGGCAGGACTGAATGGTGTGCAACCAATGAAGATAAACTTAAAGTGAATTTTGATGGATCTGTTTTTGACAAGGAAGGCAAATCAGGTGTTGGTGTTTGCATTAGAAATCACCTGGGGGAGATCATAGCATGTAATTGTTTCGTAGAGGGTCAATTTCAGGCTGAAGAGGTTGAACTGTTAGCGGCCGCAAGAGCTGTTGTTTTTGTAGCGCAGCATACATCAGGCAAAATCACTTTCGAGGGTGATTGTCTGGACGTTATTAATCAGTTTAGAAATAGAGATAAGGGACATTTAGTTCTCGGCAATTTGGTAAAAAATGCTCTACAATCTCTTGATAAATTCGAATCAGTAAATTTTCTTCATGTTCGTAAAGGGGCCAACTCATTAGCACATTGTATAGTAAGACATGCAAGAAGGTTGTCCAGCCCGGTGGCTTGGAGTGGATGGGTTCCGTTGTTTGCAAAAATGGCTTGGAGTGTATATCGATCATACTTAATGTAATATGAGCTTGTATTGATCTGACTTCCCCATGAAATGAATAAAAAAGAAGATATGAAGACGCGCTGGGAAGGTAGCAATTCAAACCCACCTGCCCTGCATCAAAACTTGCCGTTGCATTGAAATTCGCAGGCCCTGATCATCTTGGCTTCACATAGATGCGCATGAGCCAAGACTCATATGATTAGAGTTACTTTTTATGTTCAACCCAACAAATTAAAATTTTAACATGAGAGCATCCCCATAGCCATGCACCTTCAGCAGAAGTTGATTGTTTACACTCCTTCCATCCGGAATTATTATCACCATTAGGTTTTTCAGAATGAACTAGTTATGATTTTCAAAACGAACTAAAACTAGTTCATTTTAGAAAACCTTATGGTGATAAAAATTCTGAACGAAGGGAGTAGGATAATTAAGCTCTAATAAATTAAACTATCTTTTTTGTTTGAGTTATTTTATAAGGCAAATGGGGAAGCAAGTAGAGGAGGGGTGGGGGCCAGTTTGTGGCCAATCAGGATTGTTTCGAACCATGAGGCTCAGCCACTGACTGCTTTTCTGCCTGTTTCCTTCTACATTATTTCTTATTATGTCTTGTCAATTGAAGGAATGTGATAATATGTAATCTCACAAAAGCATTATTGTGCATCTTCAGTGCTTAGTTCGCCACACATGCAGGACTTTGAATTTTTACCCAAGTTCTTATTGTCTCTTAGGGGCAGTTTGGTTCGTGAATTTAGCTCCAACTTCAGCCTGAATTGGGAGAGAATTACCTGAATCATGTTTATGAATTTGGGCTGAATTTAAGATCTGAAGGAGGATCCTCCCCCAATTCAGGCTGAATTAGCAAATCTCCTCATGAGGACATTCACCAAATTCAGCACGGGGGTGCCATTTACCTGAATAAATTGTGAATCTTCATTTAAGCAACGAAACAGAATCGACAATCTACACCAATTCAGGATGAATAAATTCCCACTGAATTTGTCAAATTTGCGAACCAAACAGCCACTTGGTGTTCCTAAGTGCCACAATAATGCTTTCAGATGGACATTTTTGCGCTATAGTACTATTGATAACTCTTATCAAGGCATGCATTTTATTTCATATTTTTTGTCCTATGTGGTGTTTCATATATGATGATTCTTGGTTTGTGGGTAGTGAATATATGTGTAGGTGAAGCTACAAGCTGACAATCTTGGAGCTCTGGGGAAGAAGTAGAAACATGAATTCCACCATGTAGCTTTGTATTAATTGAAGAGTATGCTTCCTATACTTTTGTCTTCCATGAATTCCAGACATGTAAACAACGATCCACTTCTACAGCATGTTAGACATGCTCCCAAGTCATCGATAGATATAAATGACTTTCAAATGTGTACCCATATGTAAATCGGGAAGAATTACCCCTTTCTTATTTAAATCTGTGCTTTTTAATCTTGTGTGTGAAGGAATGTGTGTTTGGAGTTGTAATTCTGTTATAGTGACACAAGATATAAGTTTGCTGAATTTTTTATACAATTATATTGTGCGAGCTCGAAAATACCAGAGCAGTTAGCCTGAGCACGTGTGCAAGAAAATTTCCTGCACGTTCTCATTGTAACTTTTTCCAAAAACACAGGGTTATATAATATGCTATCTGATTCATGTAATGGGTACCATCTTTTTTTTTAATGAAGAAACACTCTTTCTTAATTTGTTGAAGCAGGGGGTATAAATAGGAATTAGTTAGATTGGCATAAGGTTGACACTTTTGGCCTCAAATGAAGATTAGAAAATATTGTTCTCACTCTAAAAGGGATTTTGTTATGGGGAATTACATCAATGTTGTTGCCTATGAAATTCGCTTTTACACTTCCTTTCCTGTCTCCAAATGGTTTTGCAAAAGTTAGCAGTTTTATACATGACGATCAGAGCATGGAATGTTGTATCGACGATATATCGATATCGGATCCCACCCGATAAAACGATGCCGAGTAATATTGTTTTTCAAAAAACATTTAAAATATTGCTGATATATCGATTTTGGCCCGATATATTGGTGTTTTTAAAAAAAACTATTTTTCCAAATTTTTTTTAAAAAAACTTAAAAATAAAAGAAAAAAAAATCAACTTTCCACTTTGTTTCTGATCATATTTTGAATATAGATGTTTTTATGCATATTTTAAAATTTATGCTTGTCTAAATTAGTATCACTCATTTTATAAGTTATATTGTGAAAATACATGGTAAAAACTAGTTTTAGACCACTGATATTTTTTTACACAATATCTCTGATATATCTCCGATATATATCCGATATTTTGTCTCTTTGGCCTACCGATATTTTACTGATATCCGATACGGAATTCCATGGATCAGAGACAAATTACTTTGATAATGGGTATAGGGGAAGTTTTAGTTTGCAGGGGATGACCGACATATAAGACTGATAGAAGCCACAAAGTAAGTGGAGATGGGCAAATGAAAGTTAATTCATTTGCTCGAAGGCATCTCAGTTATATTATAATTGATTGTTTTTCTTAGAATCCAGTATTTCATGTAGGAGGAAATAAAGTCATTAATTTGAGTTTTTTCATCTGATATTACGTGCGGGAACATGTAAACAATTGTTTTTTATATGGAAACCATCGACTTTTTAGCTTTCTGAAAATATTAGCCATACAAAAAACATCTCCTATATTTGTCAGCAAAGTTTTAATGTCTTACCTTTTATCTCTAAATTTAAGATAATAATTGCCTCAATATGTATGAGTAAAACTTTACAGAGGAGCAACTTCTTTATTTGTTCGATTAGTGTTTAGGACTTATACTTTTCTTTCACATGTATAAACAAAAGTACAAGTCACTAAAGGTAATATTATAATTGCTGTATGTACGTGTTTATTTTCTTTTTAAGGGTGGGAAGTACCAACTGTTAGTCCCCAGTGGCAATTGCTTCAGTATGTATTAATGGCAAAATAATCAGCATGATAAGTCTAGCTATAATCAATTATAAAAAAAAAAGTCTAGCTATAATCATAATTATAACCAAGTAGCGTATTTTCCTAACTATTTGGGGTCGGTGACATGTATCTTACACCTTATTCTGCACTGTTTTGTGCCAACTCTTTTGTAAGAGATAATAAAGTTATTTTTTTTATTAACTCTATCCAAGTTCTCTTTAAGTCTTCCTCTCCCTCTCTTGGTATCATTTATATGCGTCACTTTTAATCTTCTCACATGGGCATTTATTGGTTTTCTTTGCATATGCCCGTACCAGTGCAACCTACGTTCTCCCGGTTTCTCCCTTAAAGGAGCTACCCCTAAACTCTTACAAATATAAATCTAACTAAGTTAGTAAAATTTAGAAAACTGGAGAAATGTTTTTAATTCATGTACATCGATTGACTTTTTATATATATGCAAATGATAACTTCTTTTTCAGTCTCAGACGCATAAAACTACAAGTAAAAACTATATAAGCATTTAAGGGGTAAGTTTAGAATGGTTTTTTTCTTAGGCCGCCTATCCTGCCACCCAGGCATTTTGCAGGCGCCTCCACATTCTCCTCCTATATGGGCAAGTTCCGAAAAAATGAGTGATTTTTTTCTTCATTGGGGCACCCATACTCTACAATCATGGGCCCTCAAAGCTGCATCTGTAACTTGTTTCTATGGAATCTGAAGGGGCACCAAAGGACAGAAAAAGAAAGAATGAATTAAAGGAAGTCTCCATATAAAAATGGTTCTCCTTCCCAGAGATAACCATGACGGCTGAAGTTCTTTTTTCCTCATACTAATTTGCAGTATTTCTTTGTAATCCAAAGGTTTTCTTTGGCAATACTATCATGAAAAGTTGTTTGACATGCTGCATCTTGTATTTATGGTGTAATGCAGATGAGTTCCATTAATGCATTTAGGATTTCATTCGAGCCGTATGGTTCCTGGAGGTGGAGGTGCACCGGGCTAAACAATGACATCCAGGCTTGCAGGTTAGACTCTTGTGAGAGGGAAGTAGCCATGAGGATTTGAAACCCAACGCATTATCACTAGCCATTTCATCCAAAAAATGAAAGGTGTCCTCTTGTGAGTGCAGAGAAGGGTGACTTGGCACCAGGGGCAACAATATTTTCATGCAAGTTTGGTAACTCTTAAGTTGCCAAAATGACGCCTTGGAAATAAACAGATTTTTTTCTCTTCCAGAAGGTGCCCATGCAACTTACGAGTAGGACATATGGGGGCAGTCTAGAAGTCGGGGGCGCCTGCAAAATGCTTGGGTGGCAGGATAGGCGGCCCTTTTCTTATTTACTAATGGAAAGAAAAGTTTGACTTTTGGGTCGGAGGCGTTATGTGGATTTTGCGACTTTATTTAGAAAATCAATTGAACGTTTTGTCCTTCAGCACCTATGACTACAGACATCCTTAATGTACTTGTAATTGGGCTCAGCTTCAAGTATTTACTAACCGAAAGCAGAAGGCAGTGATTGATGCTGGAGTTGGAAATTGATGTAAGTTTGAGTTTAGATCCAGTTTGGACTGTATGTTACAAGTTGGTTATTGCTTTAATTTGAATGATATGTGAACGTGATTCACAAAATTTGGAAGTTTTGTACTGCTGTTTTATGAATCCTCGCACAAACCCTTTTGAAACATTGAGCTCTGTAACTGCCTTTGTACATGGCTTTGTTAACGGGTTTGCTTTATAAAATATTTTTTTGCCTTGGTATATATATCAAATTGTGGGAAGTAGAGGATGTTATGCTGGTCCACGGCCCATATTTTCCGAGCATTCCCTGCAAATGCTGGAGCCATGGTCACTAAAACCTTGCTGCTACAGTTCTGCATACTTGGCGAATTTGGAAAGATAGCAAAGCTAGGCATAGCTGGAAGCATTTTGTATCTACCTCCATGATACGTGCCTGGGTTTCTGCCATCATACGGGAGCCATCTATCATCAGGATTGACACAACGTGCATGGATTCTACTGTGCAAAGCAAAAAGGTGCTTTTTGCTGGAGTGCACAATGCATCTGCATGCGCAGTTGATTACGATGACCAACGGCCCTTTAGACGGAGGATAGGCTGGGAAGTATTCTGAAGGAGGATAGAAAATGCTTACATAAAAGGGTGGTGCCACAAGAATCCGGATCTTCACCAGCGAGGCCGTTGGTGAAGTTTTACCACCCGTCGATCATACGGAATCGACGGCGCACACGAAAAATGTGTGCGCTCAGTCAAAAAATATATTTTTGACCGAGCACACATTATGTCCATGTGCGCCGTCAATTCTATACGATCGACGGCTGGTGAAGCTTCACCAACAGATCCAGTTCTGCGCCACAACTACATCAGTAAGCCTACAAAACCAAGCAAATGGATGGAGTGATCTGCCCTTTTTTTTACCAAAATTGCATACTTAAAAATTACTCAGTCATGCTTCCAATGATCACTCAGAGGGTGTTGATGTGTGTGTGTATAGAGTCCAGTTTATAGGATACAGGTCTCATGCAACCTGCATGAGCTAAGTCATCCTCAGCCGTCAGATTTCAATATGAAAGTAAGTGTCAAATCAGTGTGTAGATAAGTGTGAATCATCACCTGCCCTTAGAGCCATCAGATCAAGATTCGGGCTTGTGCAAGCTACATGAGATCAGTCTCTTTTAAACTTTCCTAACACATTTTTATAGAAAGAGCATTCATGTATATGCATGTAGGTGACAGAATGACTAATCACGTAAATGTAAAATAGGGCCGTTGGATCTACTTCTACTTGCCAGAAGCCACATCTCTCCCGTCGAATCCCAACACTGACCAAGAATCATAAATTCCATATCACATTTATAAATATCCTTCTTGTGGGAAATAAGTACAAAAGCTGCCACTACAGAAACTCAGTTGGATAGACATCATAATGCAGTCGATTAGAGCGCTAAGTAAACGTACACATCACACTAGTAGCTTTTCCAAATAGTACACAGTTAACAAAAAGCTCAGCTAGAGAAGCAGCTAAAAACCATCTCCTCCGCCAGATCGCGAGGAAAGAAGAACACCCTCCTATCCGTCCTCCGAGGGGCCGCATTCGTCCTCTTCGCTGCGGCCACCGCCGTAGTCGAACCCGACGAATCCCTTGCCTCCTCAGCTGCCTTTTCAGCGGCTATGATCCGCTCCCTCCGCCTGGCCTCGACGTACTCCTCGGAGACGTAGACGTCCATGCTTAAAATATATGGACACAAACAACCCCAAATGGTAGTCGAATTTTTTGACTTTGGGGACAAGGACCACTCAGCTAGAGAGGGGGAAGTATTTATAGGCAGGATGTTCAAATACCATGGGCATGCAGTCCCATGTTTTGGTAAAAACCGAGGATGGCCTTCCATTTTACTATCATAATTTTACGAAATTTTTGAGAAAGCCACTTAGGATTTACCATCTGGACAGACCTCCTAATGTTGTGGATTTGGCTGAGGTGGCCATGCACCTCTCTAGTATCGACAAAGAAACACTTAGACAATGGACCCGGTCTCATAAACACTTAGACTTAGACAATGTCCAAGCACTACAAAAAGTGGCACATCAACCCATTTGATTAGGTCCAAAAATGTTCAAATGGTCGAGATTTGAGAACTTCAGCTAAAATATTGCTGTTTGTGCTGAATGAGTCAGGCTTAAATGTAATCCTCACATTTTTGAGAAATTATTGGGTGTCCCTGGAACAATAATCCAGCATGCCAGGGAGCCGGATCTCCAAGATTGACAGCGCATACTCGATCGTAACACATGTGCTTAGCTGTTTTGGTGCCAAAAGGCGGGAGTATACACACCATTAATTTTGGAGATCAACGGCTCCCTGTTGCCCTGGCATACAGCTGACGTGGTCAGGCTGTTGCACCAAATAACTCCTCATGCGTCTATGTCTACTGATCAGAACAGATACTACACTTGATCTTAGACAAAAGGGCGAGAAAGGCATTGCGTCTATGCCTACTGGCCATTATAATAACTTTACTAATTGTACATCAATTTGGAAATGATCATGACTTGAAAATTTGGCCTAAGATATCAACAAGTACAAGCCCGTGGTTTCATCCCAGTAGTCTTACTTTTCAATAACTCATAAGATGGAGTGCATTACCATGTTTGCCACAGATTAATTATTTTGATCAAGAAATGGTGAAGGCTTGAATTTTGACTCACGCACGGGCGCGCCAATGCTAGCACCTCCCATCTACAGGCAGTATTTTCGCACATGGCTTTCAATTGTTTTCTGAGATTGCCTCAATGCTTCTCTCATGAAAATTCATTGTTTGCCTTATATTTGATTGATCGATCTGTCCGCAGGAATGTGCTGCAAACTTATGTAAAACCGTAGGAAGAGATAAGAGTAGGTTAGGAGAAGAGATAACTAAGCTTGTCTAATTTCTGTACTTTAACTCTCAAATTTTCATTGATCTTCAGATTATTCAATAAAGACAAAGCCCTTACACTTATATAGAGAGGCCAAACCGATTAATACTAATGAAGAGAAATAACAATTAACAGCTAACAGATTATCCAATTATCAAAATAATCCTACTTATCACATGAATAAATCCTAAAACTTGCAGACCTGATCAATAGTTACTGAAGAGCATTATTATATTCATCATGTAGGTCAAGATATTCGTTATTAGAGTTATCTTAGTGTATGTTTAAAATTTAGTTATTTGCGTGCAATTTAATGTCAAGCCTAGGGGAAATTTTTGGGTGTAGATATATACGACACCAAGTTGCCATGCTAGCGTGGTGTTGGTCACCAATCAACAAGAGACATGTAACCCCCTTGTGGGCCCCTTATTTTCCAAACCAAACGGGGACAACTGTCCAGTTTAGAGGGTATGCCCAGTCATCTTTTACAATAATTATCATGTCTTTAAAGATAGATAGAGGGTATGCTCAACTGTAGCAACCGTAAATTTTATATTAATAAAGTAGATTTTATTGCTCAAAGGGAGTAATTTTGAATTCTAGAAAACTCTTTAAAAAAATTGAATTTAAAGATTTTCCGTCAGACCAATCGATCGCCTTCATATGGCATCGATCGGGAGACGATCGATCGTTTTTGTAAGGCATTGATCGCAAGACGATCGATCGCGTATACGGACCGATCGATCGCCGTTAATTTTACGTTTTTCGAGGCAATCCATTGGGGAACCTCTTGGGCTGATTTTGGGGGATCTTTGGAAGACGTGTCTTACCTAATTAATCCTAATCAACGGATCTAAATCTTGGTAAGTGTTTCAAATTAAAAACCCTATTTTCTAGCTAATTGAAAATCTATTTAAATGGAGAATTAGTTATGGAAAAGAATGAGATTTTTTTTTAGAGTTTAACGTGATTGGGATGAGATTATGGCCCTTTTTATGTGAATGAAGGATGCCATATGTCAAGGAATTAAAATAGGAATAATTATTTTCAATTAAGATATTTACTTGAATTCGGTTTGGTAACTAAGTGATTTGGTCAAAGATACTTACCAACCAAGATGTGAATCTGTTGGGATGGTTTGATCACGTCCCTATCTGAGAGATTCTCCCTTATTTCTTATGCATTGTGGCCCTTGGATGAGGGTATGATCAACGGTGGATGTTTGCCCAAGAGATTTAAGCTTTTTCTATTTAAACCCTCCATAAGAGAGACCATCACCTTTTTTGGTAAGCTTTGGAGAACGTGCCAGCAAGAGGGAAGAGCAACCAGCCTCCTCCTTTGTGCGTCCAAGGTGGTGGTGTGTTCGTTGGTGGTTTTCGTTGTGCTTGCGCGAAGAAGAAGAGTCTCAAGATCGAGTAGAAACCGATTTACGATTTTTGGGTATCGGTTTCCACAAGGTAGGATAATCTTTTACCACAATTCATTTTCTCTAATTTTTGGATGATCATGAGTGTATGATGTTGATGATTTCATATCCTACAGCATGTTCTATTTACATGTCTTACTATTGATGTTAATGCGATGAAAGTTATATGCTTCGGTTTGCATGTTCTACCGTATTTGATCTTACGTATGTGCCAATTCTTCTCGTTCCATGCCTAGATGACATCCCCACTTCACTCGACATGAAAAAATATGTCCTTTATGCTCTTTCAATTGTATTGGACGTCTGTCCGGCATTAGTTGTCCCTTTTTCATGATGGTTGTGTATCATGTTGATTGTAAGCGTAACCGATTGCCAAAAATCGGAGTGTTCCTTTGTCATACATCTTTGAAATGTGATCAAAGTACCTATCTAAGTCTCTGATGTTGAAAAGTTGTAATCTTTAAGTTAGAGTCCAGCATGTTAGAGTGCTGTATGTCTAAGTTTAGGTGTCGTAATTATGATTACATGAGACTATCATACTAGTATGCATGTTGGCAAATCGTGTATTGTATCTAAGTACATATCATGCTAAATAATGAATGAATTAATACAAAATTTATATGAGTCTCTTCATCGTACAATTGGAGCCTGACATCATGTTAGGACGTCACTGTTCACTGTGGTGTCTGGGAATACTTGGCTTAATTGTATGATGTAAGCAATGGATTAAGGGAAGGGAATCACTAATCGGGTTGTGAATTTGTAGCAGAAAATGAATTAAACCAGCAAATTTCAGAACCATTTGGGTTCTGTAAAAGTTGTTAATAAGGTTAAGATAATGTCAGAAAAAGTTATTAAGGAATTAATCAAGTTGGTAACATCAGTTAATTAGTATAACTTAAGTTAATTGCTCTCGGCTAGGACTATTCCTGCACTGACGAACCCTAATCGAAAAATGATAACTAATTGTACAAAAATCTAAAAATTATGCCGTCTGTCAGGTTGTAAACTAGACTCCCAGGGATATCTGTAATAACAATTTCAGAGGTTGATTTGCTCTGTGAAAAAAGTGGTGATTGTTTGAATTAGACTGTTCTGTTTGGGACAGAACACTGTTCTTGGTTCTAAAAACCCTAAACCGTAATATTACTATTAATTTCGGATTAAGACATTATTTAAAACATTAATTAATTGTGATAAGACCTCTAGGGCCTTTGTAACAGTAACTATAAAAGTTTATGTTGTGCACCCTAGAAGGATGCACAAAAGCCGGCGGCAAGGGGTAGGGAAGGAGATGAGAGAAGAGAAGGAGGAGAGAAACTAGGAATTCATTCATCAATACCCTAAACCAAACAAGTCGTCTCCTACATATAGGCGCAGGGGCCTAAAGCTGATGGGCCTGATGGGCCAAGTTATGCAAATAAGTAAATAGCCTATTCCTACTGTAGTGGCCCGCATGGCCGAATGCAAATAAGTAAATAGCATAAGTAAATAGCCTAATAGCCTAATACTAAGAGAGTTGTAATAGTTTACTTTTGGGTCTTAGAGCTGAGAACATTTGTCTGTATTTAATTGTCTTTTGTGTCTCTTATCTTGAACAATCCTTTGTTCAAGAGGCCTCATTGCTTGATCCGTATTCAATGCCCATGATATGATCTATTATGGGCATGTCATTCAATCGTTTCAGTGTCGGGGATTATCAACTCTAGGGCTAGGTACGGTGAAGGTGGCAGAGCATGATCTTTGGCGAATCTTGTGGTGTCTCGTTGATGAGTCATTTTGTCGGGTCGCAGTTGAGTTCTCAGACCCAATTATTTCAAGATATTGAATACTCCTTTATGAGTCAATTCGAGTTTTCTTCAAACATGGTCTTGCACTCCTACGAAGAGTCGAATTTAGAATGACATGTTCCAAGCCTCTTAATGAGATGGCTCAGATATATTCAGGGACACTCGGTTGAAATATTTGTTTCTCCGCTAAGAGTCATTTATGAGAACTCTTAGTTGGAATCATAGTATGCTCACGAGCCATAGCTAGACCCATAGTGGTATCAGATTTATTGAACCTCTGTAGTTCAGCCGATGACGGCAACCGCGTGCGCTTTAGATTGTATGATATTACGGAAGGTCTGCAATCTCCGCCCATTGTGCCTGTAAGCACCGATGGGGCCAGCATCCCTAGACGCATGGCCGGGTTCCTCTGTAGAACCTCTAGGATGTTCTGGTATTGATGTCCATAGGGGAAGTGGACAGAGCTGAGAGCAGAAATTATTATCTCCAACACTTTGGATGTTTGGAGCAGATACTCTTGTGACATCTCCTTACTCTCTGTAAGGTTGGAATCTTAAATATTGATCTTATCCTTCCTTGACCTTTAAGAGTCTCGGATGATGATTGGTTTCCTGGTAAGCGAACTGCATAATTGCTTATCTTGAGTCTATTTGTACTTGTCTTTGTTCTTTAAACCTTTTGGCATTTGAATTATTATTCCATTGTAGGTTTTCTTGTATCCTGCTGGGTATTTCCTATGTAATACTCATGTATCCTCTGATGCAGGGATTAAGATGGAACGGAAGTGATCGGCTATTGCTTAAAGTGATGTTGGACGCTGGAGTTAGAAGACGAGTTACTTTTAATTTATTGTTTATGTCGTTGATTGTGGACTTGCGGCCTGTGTGCCATCTTATTTTATTTTAGTTGTGGAGACTTGTCGAATAATGTAATAATTAAATTAGACTTCTTTTTGTTATTCTATATCATGTGCGTTGATATGGTTTAAGTCTTATCGATCCAGTATGACCCAAGCATGTAAATTGGGTATGTGATGATTCGAGTATTCGGTCCGTCCCAGATTCCGACCCTTATAACCTTAATTGGATTATCGCTTTCGCGCATATTGGGGTTATGGAATTTGGGGCGTGACATCAACTAATTTATGAAAAATAAAAAAAATTATACTTCCTCCATTCTAAAATACTGTATACATTTGGAAATTATCTCAATTCTAAAATACTATGTGCATTTGGCCCAAGTCAGTGATTTCCTATCCCTCCTTTTTTCTTCTCCTCTTTTCCTTTCTTCTCCATCACGCTCCCAAACTTCCTCAACTGTGGAGATGGCTGGCGGGCTCAAGCCTCTTCTTCTTCTTCCTTCCTCCTCCTGCTGGCCACTCTCCTCTGCCTCTTCCTCCAAGACCCAAATGTTTGATCAAATGAGAATGGGCTCTACTTGTCGGTTGCTACCCATCTCATTTCTCCTCCTCGTCCGGCCGCCACTGCCCACCGGGCATCGACGAGGATTTTCCAGTCAAAGGTTCTCTGACGGTCACTCTGGTGGGACACCATTCTTGTTCTCTATTTTGGTTAACAGGTCTTACAGCAGAAGCTTCAGTGAGAAGAAAGCAGAAAAGAGTAGTTGTCATCTCAATTCTTGTATGTTCATCTGGTAGGAACCCTTTTGATTCATACTCTACCTCATCTTTTCTGCAGTTTGTTTTTGTTCATTTGATCATGTTTCATTCTGCGTTTAAAAAGCTACGATTCTTGGGGGATCTGAGTTGGGAGCGAAACCCCAAATCCCATTTTCTTACAACTGTGAGGAACTTAGAATCTGTTCGACGTAATTCCTCAGAAAATCATGTGGGATTGCGGCAGAACGAATCTCGACCCTATTCACTCCCTGCATATATGCGGAATGAAGGGTTTTCGAAATCCCAAGTCGGGGATCTGATCTCCAAGTGCCTGACGCTTCTCCTTTCTCGTGTCGTCATGTGACTTTTTATGGGCCTCACAACCCAATAAAAACAACGTTTTTGTGGAATGTGCACAAAAATATGGAACGGAAGGAGTAGTAGGTTTTTTTTAGCAATATGCTTGTATATTGTGCATTATTAATTAAAAAAGTATGGCAGATGTTTGCAGGCTACTCATTCCCCTGCTTAATGAGTTATTTACACATGACCCTGCTAATCATATTACTTCCTCCGGTCTCTCAAATAACTGAAAATCAACGGGTATCTATTAAAAGTGTCCTTGTCCGGAAGGAGTATAATAATACTACAATATGGGTTATTGTAGACATGCCCATATTGAAACACACTGTACCCGGTGAGTTCTCTGTTGCATCAGCTTATAGATGCTTGTAAAATTCTAATTGATACCAATATTGCATTAGACTATGGTTGTGGCATGAATGTGTCCCATCAGGTAAAGTTGTCTTTTTTATATGCCATAAAGGTCCTCAATGTCCATACTCTACCTCCTAATACGGAAAAAATGATTTTCTGCTGAGTTTGTAACAGTAGCTTATTTGTTATGCAAATTATGCATTATACATTTGTTCTATCGTGAACCTAGAGATTGGGATGACAATATGAAAACTGATGCACTTTGACTAATGGGTCACACTGGATATATATAAAATAGAATTTTAGAGTGTATTGCTAGAATATTCTACAGTTTTACTATTTAAATTACTATGATATATTAGATTGAGCAGAAATTTCTAAGATAAAGGTCTATAATAAAACCATTTGCTTGAGGGCTTCTATATTCCAGTTGATTATAAATGCAAGTATATGTGGTTAGTTTTCTCAAGTATTGGAGCGTGAATTGAAGGGATAATAGGATTTTGCATTTTTATAGTGTTTAAAAAAACTGCACAGGGTAGTCGCATGTGATTTTGTGGTATCAAAAAATCCGCAAGGACGACTAGTGATATACATGAAATATATACATTTATATGCCTCATTTACCTATTTGCTAGTGTAGTTTTAATGATAAAATATGAATAAAATTGGTTATTAGTGATTAAGATAGTAATTAGGAGATTAATAATTAGTTTGCTCTAATTAAGTAATTTAGATGCATTAATGAATTTTGGAGGAGATTAAGGAATTATATTTTTATTATGCATCTAATTTTGGTTTGATTTTACTATTGTAGATTTTTAGAAGTTAAGAATTGGGGATCGTGGGATTAAAGCGCGTCAATCGGGTTTATATGAAAAAAAGATCAAGTTGTAGAAGATCCGATGGCTAGGAGTCTTGTAGCGGGTTTTAAAAGCAAAAAAATACATTAAAGGAGAATGTGTAGAGATGATCCAGACCGTTGATTGTCATCCAAGGAGAAAATGAGTGTTGGTCTTAAGTGAAGAAACCAAAAGAACCATCAGGATGATATCGGACAAACGAGAGTAATACGACGGGTTTTGAAACAAAAATAAAAAAAAGGAAAAAGAAAGCTCGAGCTTGCGCTCGGCTGCTCGACAAAACAGAGGAGCGGCTTGACTTTGTGTTGGAGCGTTTGTTTGAGTAGCAGAAAAAAAGAGGAGTGTTCGAGGTCGATTGGGAGAGACAAGACAGAGAACTCCGAATTTGGGTTGGACTCTTGGCTTGATCGAGGCGTGTTCCACTTGGAAACTCATAGACGAGTGGAGAAGAAAGCGGCCACTCGAATGGAAGTCTAGAAGAATAAGAAGAACAGAGCCCTGGGCTCAATCGATTGAGATTAATAGAGTCGTGTTCAACTTGGACTTGGAAGTTATGCCTATAAAAACCAGGGCGGAGAGAAGAGGAAGAGGGAGAAGCGCGGTTTTGGAGGAAGAAAGGAGTCGATTTTGGACTATTTTGTGTTTGAAATAGTACTGCTACAGTACCTTCGATTTGCTACAATAACTGGCAATTGGAAGACGATGAACAATGTGTAGTGAATAGTAAACTGCTACAGTGTTTCTGCTAGAGTAAACTGTAAATAGTGAATTGCTACAGTACCGATTGATGCAATTTTTCCCGAATCTGATTTATTTTCTCATGGTAATGAATAGCTAAATCTTTTGTCAAAGCTAGAGGTGACATTATTTGATTAATATTTCTATGTCTATGAAAAAGATGGTTTTATTGTTTATTTGATTAAATAAAAATATTTAGAAATAGTCGTAATCTATATAATTATTTGATTTGTCGTTAACGAAAAGTATGACGAATGCTTATAACTCCTTGTGATTAGTAGACTATGCTCGTTAATGATAAATGTTTGGTCAAATCTTTATGTTAATTATTAGGATGAACTTGAATGCAATATATTCCAATTAGGTCGAATCATCATTTGAATCTAATTGAGAAATTAAATAGACATAGAAGTATTAATGAAATAATTGATCCTTAAAGCTTTGATATTTCTCACTTATTATCTTTGTCAGTCTTTAGTTAGTTTTAATTGAATTTTTAATCATCATTTAATTCAGTAGTTAATTCAATTGCGATAATTCAACAATAATAGTTTTTAGATTAGTTTGGAGTAGAATAATCCTGCATCCACTCCCTATGGTTCGACCTTGGACTTACCAAGTATATATTATGATTGTCAACCTTCTCTTGGGTTCGATCAACTAGCTAGGAAGCAGGAAAATGGGCACCGTATCTATGTCTAATACATATCGAATACGAATACGGCCGCGCAACCATTTTTTATTTAAGAAAAAAATAGATAATACCTGATATGGCGGGAGACGGAAGGGACACGGGACTGGACGGCGGGCTTCCGCTCGTGTAGGGTTTTCTTTTCTTTTCCTCCTGCACTGCACCTATCCCGCCTTTCCCCCCCCCCCCCCCCCCCCCCCAAGCCACACTCATCGGAGCTCCTCTACCTGCTCCCCCTCCACACTGGCCAGGCGGGATACGGAGGGAGCCTACTTCCTCCAAGAGTCTAAGCACGTCATTGGCTGCCTCTCCCCGCCCTTCGCCATTGCCATCCTCCAAGCCCCACCCTTCATCACAGCACAAGCAGGGTGACGAGGCCTCCGTCGATGTCCTCCTGGAGTTTCTCTGCCATTCTCTGCATTTGCGCCGCCTCCTGACTCGTCCCTCTCCACCTCCTCCAAATGGGTCCTCCCCAATTCACCCCATTTCGCTTCTGCCGTCTCGGCCAAGGCCAAGAACCCACTCCAGGCCTTTGTCTCTTTGCCCAAGGTCACCTTTGACCCAAAGGGTTTGCCATTTTTGCATTTGAATGTTTGGATTCTGTTTCGATGATTGTTGATGTTTGGTTTTTTATGAAAAGATTATACTGTTGGAAGTGGGCATTAAAACCCACTTTGATATGAATGAGTGAATTGGGTGAAGCAATGAATAGTCCCCACATCCACACCAGGGAGGTGTTATGGATGGTATATAAGGCTCAAGTTTGGCCTTTGAAGTTAGGCCCTTGGGCCACCCCACTTTTGTGGGGGAGAGAGATGTTGGACTCATGCACCTAGGTGGGCTAACCCACACACGCGCGCGCGCCACCGCCGCCGTCTGTCCATCCGTCCGGCCAGCTGGCTCGGCTCGGTTCGGTTCGCACGCGTGGCCGGCCGGGTCAGGTTGGGGTGGGGTTGGGTCAACAAGATTATATTATTTATGGACAAATTCAATTGGTTTAGTTTTCTAATCTATTTTGGTTCAACCAAAATGGGTCCGGTTTATTTTCTTATGACCGTTAACGGATGGACACCTCCGTTTAACGGGAAAGGGTGTTTTCAACGGACCTTTAATGGGATTTCTATAAATTCATGAAAAATGGGTTTTTCTGTATGGTTTTGACATCACTTCGTCTTCTTCCTCTTTTCCTTCTTACTGTGAAAGCATTGCACATTGTGGTTCGTTGTGCGTGCTGTTTGAAGTGCTCCTACAGTGCGTGGTTGATCGTCTTATCCTAGGAGGCAGACGCCCAAGAGTCCTAAGCACCGTAGGGATGGCGAATTTTGTTTTAAGGACAAAGTGTTTCACTTGATTCGATCATCAACTCTTCTACTAACAATTCAATTATCATCTTTGCAAAGGTACACAAAACATTTATTATTAAATTACAGTAACAGTTAAGCACATTAATAACAATCTTAGAATGCTTTTGTATTACTGTACCGTAATATTTTTTAAAAACTGAGATTATCTGGTCCCTGGTTTCTCATGCATCAAATGTTTCTTGTGCTTGTGATGAATACAATGAGAAACCGGGAAGAAATCTCTGTCAAAGGGGCAGTGGAGCATTTGAGCGAACAGGTGGTGGGCTTTGGGGATTGTACCTACTGCAGGACGGTGGTCATGGAAGAATCCCCAGTTTGCGATCATTGCAGATTGCAACAACAGCCAGAACCTTTTCCAGAAGGACATCTTCAGCGCAGTTGGGTGATTGCCCGAGGCGGAGAAAATGAATGCCATCGAGGAAGTTTTCTGCATCACCCAAACCCAGACCCTCATCGCACTCTGCCGACTCGCCACCACTGATCGGGGGTCTCAAGGAGCGAAGTGGATCCACAGCGAATTGTCCTCCTCTGCCGCCGCTAGCGCTCTCCTTGTCATCGTCATCGTCATCGCCGGTCGCAGGAACGGTGAGGGGGTGATGCGCGTCGGAGAGGGAAGGCATGGAGGAGCGATCAGTGGCGGAGGCAAAGAAAAGCGATGGCGACGATCTGTCGATGTCATCGTCAAAGGCGAATCTCTCCATCCCCGCCTCCTCACCGGTGAACACGAGAAGCTTCCCACCGTCTTCCCCAGAATTCATGCTTTTAAGAAGCCGTACCCCGCCCACCGTGGGGCTTGGACACGCTCTTGAGGGCCATGACTGCGCAAGCGCCGGCCTGTTCAGGGGTGACCACGTCCATGATGACACCGCCACGGAGCATTTGGGCGAGGCCGACCTTGACGGAGAGGCTAGGGTGCACCCTCTGGCATCGTTTCAGAAACCCAAGAAAGGTAGAGTTTTTTTTTTGGGCAATCTGGCGGAACTCCGGCGCGCTAAGTCAGAAGCGGCCACTGGAAGGCGATTCACTCCATCAAGTCCCCTTTCCAAACGATGGCAGCCGGGCGGAGTAGAGCTTGGAGCCGAAGGGAGGCGTTGCTTCACTCAGAACGGCCATCGTGTTGTTGGAGAAGAAGACTGATTCGATTCAATGGTTTTTGTTTTTAACATCTGGTTCAAGTTATAAAGTTTGGGTTGCAATTTCTTCCAAAAGGCCCGGTTCAGTGTATCAAGCTCCAATCCATGTAAGTAGAACTCCTACGTTCTGTTTCCCAGTTTTTGGTCCTTTACTTGGTCTGAGTTTAAAGTATAAAAAGGCTTGATTTAATACACTTGAAGGAAAACCAGTATGGTTCAAATGATTTGAGTATTTTATATGCTCTCGTCAAATTAAATAGGATTAAGTAGGCGGGTGGCTTTTGGATCAAGTGGCATGTTAAGATTGAGAACAAGCATGACATGCAATATTTAAAGTTGTTCATTGTGTGATATTGATATGCATGGAATGTGATATATGTATGCAATCTAACTTCATCAGATAGCCTTTTCATGAAATTGAAACAAATTATCATTGCTTGCCATGTGATACGTAGCAATGTTTTTAAATTGCATGTTAATCCCACTATGGATGGTAGAAGTATTATGTTCCATTCATGGATGATTGTTCTTATTGATATGTGTATTTATTAAAGGGCAAAGGGTATCTGAATGAAGGGCTTTTCAAGCCCAAGTGTGATTTTGCATACTCGCATTGACTCTAATCATAAATGCGAAACTTGTGTGGAGTCAAAATTAACAAGAAAATCTTTCCAAAGTATTGAGAGATGTACTGAACCTCTTGAGTTAATTCACAGCGATGTCCGTGACTTAAAACTTGTTCAAACAAGAGGAGGTAAAAAGTACTTTATTACATTTATTGACGATTGCACTCATTATTGTTATGTATACTTGCTGAGAAGTAAAGATGAGGTAATAAACATGTTCATATTATACAAAACAGAGGTTGAGAATCAACTTGGCAAGAAAATAAAAGTTCTAAGAAGTGATAGAGGTGGGGAATATAAATCACCTTTTGGTGAATTCTGTTCACAACATGGTATTATACACCAAACCACGGCACCTTATTCACCACAGCAAAATGGAGTTGCTGAACGGAAAAATAGAACTTTAAAAGAAATGATGAAAGCTATGTTAATAAGTTCTGGGTTACCTCAGAACATGTGGGGGGAAGTTTTGCTTTCTGCCAATTATATTCTCAACAAAATACCTCATAAGAAAACCTTGCAAACACCATATGAATTATGGAAAGGTCGAAAGCCTTCTTATAACTTCGTCAAAGTGTGGGGGTGTCTAGCAAAAGTAGTGGTCCCTAATGAATCTAGGAATGCTTCATTTTTTGAACATATTTTTCCGTTGAATTCTACACAAAAGGAAAGTTCTCTTAAAAGAACTTTGGGTGTTGAAAAGGATACTAGTGAAGACCAAGATGGAGAAGATGATGAACCTAGACGTAATAAACATACTAGAACATCAAAATCCTTTGGTCTAGACTTTTTAACTTATTTGTTAGAAAATGAGCCTCAAAGCTTTAAGGAAGCTATATCCTCTCCTGAAGCACAATATTAGAAGGAGGCTGTAAATAGTGAAATTGAATCCATTATGCAAAATCACACTTCAGAGTTGGTAGATCTACTCCAGGGAGTAAACCTCTTGGATACAAGTGGATATTCAAGAGGAAGATGAAGGCTGATGGATCAATTAGCAAATATAAAGCGAGACTTGTTATCAAAGGATACAAGCAAAAGGAGGATCAAGATTATTTTGATACATATTCACCACTCACAAGAATAACTTCTATTAAGTTGTTAATCGCTATGGCTGCTTTGTATAATCTTGAAATACATCAAATGGATGTGAAAACAACATTCTTGAATGGTGACTTAAATGAGGAAATATATATGCAACAACCTGAAGGGTTTGTTGTACTGGGTCAAGAAAACAAAGTGTGTAGACTTATTAAATCTCTGGGCTTAAACAAGTACCTAAGCAATGGCATGAAAAATTTGACAAAATGATGATGTCAAATAGATTCAAAATCAATTAATGTGACAAATGTGTTTATGTCAAAGTAAGACCTGATGGCTATATTATAGTATGCCTCTATATGGATGGTATGCTCATTATTGGTAGAAATGATAATGTCATTAAAGCTACTAAGAGGATGTTAAACAAATAGTTTGACATGAAGGATATGGGTGTTGCAAATGTTATACTAGGGATGAAAATCACTAGAACATCTGATGGATATGTGTTATCTCAATCTCATTACATTACAAAAATCCTAGACAAATTTAATGAGAATGATAATCGTCCAACGAGAACACCTGTGGATGTGACATTGCATTTAAGCAAAAACATGTGTGAGAGCATATCACAACTTCAATATTCTCAAATTATTGGAAGTCTCATGTACCTCATGAATTGTACGAGACCGGACATTGCATACTCAGTAAATAAACTGAGTAGATATAATAGCAACTCAGGGGAAGACCACTGGAAGGCTCTAGTCTGGGTTCTTAGATATCTAAGATATACCTTGAACTATGGACTGCACTATACAATGTATCCAGCAGTACTAGAAGGGTACTGTGATGCGAATTGGATATCTAATACAAGAGACTCCAAATCCCCAAGTGGATATATCTTTACTCTTGGAGGTGCAGCAGTGTTTTTGAAATCTTTTAAACAAACGTGCATAGCAAGATCCACCATGGAATCAGAATTTATTGCACTTGATAAAGCAGGTGAAGAGGCTGAGTGGCTTTGTCATTTTTTAGAAGATATTCCAATGTGGGGGGAACCTGTGCCACCTATATGTATCTATTTTGATAGTCAATCTGCTATAGGAAGAGCACAAAGTAATTTGTATAATGGTAAGTTTCGACATATACGTCGGAGGCATAATACCATAAAATAATTGCTCTCTAGTGGAATAATTTTCATTGAGTATGTAAGATCAAAAGAAAATATTGCGGATCCGCTTACTAAGGGTTTGACTAAAGAACAAATAAGCAATTCATCGAGGGGAATGGGCTTGAAGCCTATACATTAAGAATCACCATAATGGCAACCCAACCTAGTTGACTGGAGATCCCAAGATCTAGGTTCAAAGGGACAACCGAATTGTGGGGGATTCAAGGGGAATCACTACTGAGATAAAATCTAGTTCCCATTCCTATGATGAGATAGTGATGCCTGCCAAATAAATCAGGATAAACTTTGCTTTTAATGGTTATCATAGCTTGAATTAATTCGAGTGGGGTATTGCAGGATACTCTTAATGAGAATCACCTATATGAGTATGAAGGGCCACTTCTATGAGGATTTTAAGGTTAAATCTTCTAGAGCACTCATGAAAACCAGGTTTGTTCATGGCCAAAATGAACAAAGTCATGAGAACCACAGTATGTCTGAGAAGTGATTGTGTGAATTATATTGTCTTGGTTTACATAAACAGCTAAACAATTCAAGACATCATGTTCACTGATTAGCCAGTAAACTCGATAGTTTTCACAAGAGAAGATTCAAAGCCAAAAGCTACCTTTCCCCCATGTATGATCTTCTTAATATTTGCTTTCACGATTTATTTGCATTGTTTTTGAATAGTTATCCAGCCAATTCTCATTCATGTGGGGGATTGTTGAAAGTGGGCATTATAACCCACTTTAATATGAATGAGTGAATTGGATGAAAAAATGAATAGTCTCACATCCACACCAAGGAGAAGGCCCAAGTTTGGCCTTTGAAGTTAGGCCCTTGGACCACCCCACTTTTGTGGGTGAGAGAGATGTTGGACCCATGCACCTAGGTAGGCTAACCCCCACACGCGCGCGCTACCACCATTGTCCGTCCGGCCGGCCCGCCGGGCGGCTCAGCTCGGTTTGGTTCGCACGCGCGACCGGCCGGGTCGGGTCTGGTATGGTTGGGTTGAGTCAACAAGATTATATTATTTAGGGACAAATTCAATTGGTTTGGTTTTCTAATTTATTTTAGTTCAACCAAAATGGGTCTGATTTATTTTCTTATGACCGTTAATGGATGGACGGCTCTGTTTAATGGAAAAGGGTGTTTTCAACGGGCCTTTAATGGGATTTCTATAAAGTCATAAAAAATGGGTTTTTCTGTATGGTTTTGACATCACTTCGTCTTCTTCCTCTCTTCCTTCTTAATGTGAAAGCATTGCACACTGTGGTTCGCTGCGCGTGCTGTTTGGAGTGCTCTGCTCCTACAGCGTGTGGTTGATCGTCTTATCCTGGGAGACAGACGCCCAAGAGTCCTAAGCATCGTAGGGAGGGTGAATTCTGTCTTAAGGACAAAGTGTTTTGCTTGATTCAATCATCAACTCTTCTACTAACGTTTCCATTATCATCTTTGCAAAGGTACACAAATATTTATTATTAAATTACAGTAACAGTTAAGCAGATTAATAACATATACTCCCTCTGTCCTGTTTTAGATGCCCATTTGAAAAAATATCCCATATTAATAGCTCCAATTAAAAAAAACTGTATGTTGAATGCTATGTTTTGAGTGGGCAGTACAACTTTTTAAAGCATCGCACCCAGCCACTTAATGTGAGCCAAATGGAGCTATTAGTATGGGACAAATATTTTTCCATATAGAGCTATTGATAAGGGATGGAAGGAGTACTATATATAAGCCTTCAAGTTAGAAGATCTTTTTTTTTACGGGGCTTGTTTTTTTTGTAACAATTCATGGTGCTAGCTTTAATATGTTGCTTTGGCTTTGCAGTTGGAAAAGCATTTGCTATAGCTACCACAGTTGTCTTCGGTGGTGCCGCATTGGCCTTCATGTTTACAGCTTCCAAGTTAGAGTTGCAAAATGTAAGTAAGAAGATCATTTTTGTTTGTTTTCATCAATGGACAGAATTTTCCTTCGTGCCAAGATAATTGATAAAATTTTTGCTGAATCGTATTGGTTTATGCAGCATTTTTGAACTCCTAATTCCATGAATTCAAAAGTTTGATTAAAAATACATTTAAAAATTATATCAATAATTTTTATTTGTTGTATCATATCCTACTTTTTGAAAAATTGTCTTGTCCTCGTGTCCGTATCGTATCACCTAATTCGTATCCATGCTTCCTAGGTCTCCAACATCCCCAAATATTCACCTTCCTTCTCCAATGCCATGTCTGATAGGATTTTCTTCGGCATCTCTTCAGGCCCAACCCTCAATGGTAACTCCCCAGAATCAGGTCGTGAGGGAGAGCTTTCTCCTGCCAATCCTTCTCCAGCATCTTCAATAAATTTGGCAGGATATTCCCCTCCTCAATTCCAGGCCAAGCCAGCAGCTCTTTGTAATCCAGACTTGATTACTCTAGCGCCCCCATTCGCCATCATGCTCGAGTTGAAAACACCTCTTCCAGTGATCATATGTTCAAGATTGCAGCTAATCAAGATCTAGTTCCAATGGTTAAGACTGCAGCTATTGAAGATCGAGTTCGCTGCCTCTTCATGCCCCACATCTCAACAGGCAAGAATTAAAAATGTTACAATTCCCCAAGTGGATCCTAGGCTCTGTTTTAAAACCCGGTTCGGCCCGGCCAGTTGAACCAGACCCGGTTCATTTTTCGGGACGGAACGGCCGGGCCGAATCGGGTTAACGACCCGGCCGGGTCATATGCGAGCTGGGCGGGATGACCCGCGAACCGGCCAAACAGAGAGGAGGGAGGGAGATCCATCGCCGGGTAGGAAAGGGGGGTCGTCACCGGGGTGCCGGTGGGAGGGAGGGGATCGCCGGCGCGCCGGGGGGAGAAAAACAGAGATGGGGGAGGGAGAGGGGTCGTCGGGGGGAGGAGTCATCGCCGGGAGGAGGGGGTCGTCGCCGGGGCGCCGTGGGGAGGGGGGGGCATTGCTGGGGAGAGGGGGCATAAAAACAGAGAGGGGAGAGAGGGGGGCGGGTTACCGGGAGAAGGGTTGTCGCCGGGGGGGAGGGGGGATAAAAACAGAGAGGGGAGAGAGGGGGCGGGCCGACCCACTGGGTCAAACCGGTTGTCCCGACCCGGTCATCAAACCGGGTCAAGGACGGTACCGGGTTTTAAAACACTGATCCTAGGAGTTGAGCTCATTTGCTTGAGCAAATGGAGGCCCAAGTCAGAGGATTGACGGGCAATGATGGGATCAATTTGGTTGTGGATCTATCTAGGCCCAACACATTGCTCCAACCAAGCCCACCTCATTCCAGGTTGGACCCGCACTCTCTTCGATATGTTAGACAAGAATTAGAATATAGTGACGATGATACTGATTCTTCCCTTTGAGTTCCAATTCGCATGCGAAAAGTAAAACTAAGAGCTCCAAATCATCAACCAATAAGAAGAACAAGAACAAGAAAGGGGGCAAAAGAAGAAATAATTAGTTGTTTTCCCCTTTGGTAGTTGTTTTATTTAACATTAGTGCCGTGTCTCTTAGAGGATAAACCTTCTCTTTCCCTGTTTGCCTGGTGTTTTGAAAGGCCATCCTTGTATCGTTATAACTTCACTTGCCTAGGTTTCCTAATAAAAGATCTTAATTATTTAAAAAAAATACCCCGCATGAGTCGTGCACGTCTTTTTCATGGGACAATTTTATCAATTGTTAGTTATTTCTCTCCATGGTTTACGCGATAATCTTAAAATGTTTACACCTCTTTATATTTTTGCATCAGATTTGGTGAGTATCTCCGACTTCATATTTGATTTAATTCACCATTGTATGAGTAGATAACATATATTCTTGTTCCTTTGTAGCTTACTTGTGTGAGACAAGTGCACGCTCAGTCTCATAGTGCTTTGGTAGACCGATCCTATGATAGCTATGTAGCGGCATGTCAGACGATACACGATATCTCTGGTCATGTTCTTGCGAGTTTGCCATTGCTTCGGCCCGTTATGACTGAGATTCCAGGAATGGAGGTTGTTCCAGATCCTTTATCAGCTTCACCAGATGTTGTGACATCATCGGCTGACACGACGGGTTTTACCCCATCACTAGTTGTTCCAGACGCCTCGATCGATCAAGTTGAGAGGCCCCTTTCTTCAAAAGTATATACCCGGCGACAGCGTGCACTCCGTGCTCTACGTCAGGCACCTTCTTCTTCAGATGCTATGCCTGACGTTGATCCTGAGGAATTCCAGTTCGAGCACGAGGACGGGGTAGGAATAGGTTGAGGAGAATTGATTAAACACTTGTAATTTTATAAGTACATTTGTAATACGTTGTATAACTTTGTAATAGTTTAATGTTGTGTAATATGTTTGCGTATATTTTTATATATGTTTTGTGTATGTTTATGAATGTGTTTTGGTGTATGTTTGTGGATGTATTATCAGGTGAAAAATTGTAGATTTCATCCGGAGGATCAGTCCCGAGAGGAAAAGTAGGTGAACCAACGCCTCCATTGTCTGAAAAAAAAAAGCAAAAAAAAAAAGCAAACTTGCTAAAAGGCGTCGGTTGAACCGACGTCTTTGGTAAAAATGCCAAAGGCGTCGGTTCAATGGATGCCTTTAGCTTTAAACCAGGAAGGCGTCGGTATAACCGACGGCTTTAGCATTTCTACTAAAGGCGTCGGTTTAAATGACGCTTTTAGTCTTTCAGTTATACGAAAGGCGTCGTTTGGACCGACGCCTCTACGAAAGGCGTCGGTTGAACCGACGCCTTTAACATTTCTGCAAAAGGCGTCGGATCGACCGATGCCTTTCGGGTCAGTTTAAAAAATGCCATGCAAGCACCAGCGGCCGCGCTGGCGCCTGCGTGGCTTGTCAGATACCCTCTTTTGCAAATAAGTTCTACAGTGTGTCATTTTTTAAAAAAAAATTTATACCCTATTATATAAATTTCCCTTTTTCTTTTACACAACAAACCACTTTAAATCCTAGGAAACACATGAAGCATGGGAAATTTTCCCCACTCAAGATTTGGAAATTAAATCCACCACAAGTAACCCGCCCGCCATAAAAAAATAATTCTCTTACGAACTATGTCAATTCTTTCCAAAGAATATGTCAGCATTGGCAAGTTGTAAGACCATTACACTACTTCCACAATCCCATGGTATGCTGAGGCATTCAAAGTGCAATTCTTGTACTAAGTACTTATACCCTCCGGTTACTTTATAGTTTATATTGAGACAATTAGCAAAAATAACATACCAAAATTAGATGATACTATTACCTAATTATTCTCCGACCAGGCGGCCAAAGATTGTGACAACGACTGCCCGACAACAACCCTAGGTCAAGGTCGAGAGGCTTGCACGATGAAAGGTGATTCACTCGCTTGTAAAGCCTTAGACTTTTATTGTGGGCCACACATCTTAATAAAATTGACCAATTATGTGACAGGGTAAATTAAGTGACCGAGGGAGTATTGAGTCAATTTCACACAACTTTTGCCCCAAAATCTTTAGTTAGTAGATAGTGGCGCAAAAGAAGCTAATCAAATATAAAGTATTCCTTAGTTGTGCGAATGAACATACAAGGATGCCATTCCAACAAAATGATCAGCCGGTTTTCATGTCCCTATTGGGTGGTAATGAGATGCCACAAGGATTAGTAGGTCAGACCAGATTACATATGCAGAGAACTGACATAGCTCATCATCTAAAACAGGAAGTATCGTGAGCCTAAGAGAAATGAGAGATTATAGCTTAGTGAGAGTGTCTGACTCTATTGGGTGTACCATCCCTTTGTATTCGTCTTCTTTATGACCCTTGGGAATCTGCCCCAGCCTTGACATGGTGGGAGAGGGGATAGGTCCGACGGAGGAGAAATTATCTATCGGAACCGAATGGAACTATCTATAGGGACACGTGGTAGAACGGTTGTACTAGATAGTTTATCCCGACGGAGGTGGAGCCATGTAAATTTAGATCAATTGGACGTTTCAAATCTCTCAGAAAGCAGGTTAATGTATTTGTACACTTTCAAAAGGGTAGCTCACCTCTCCATCATACTCCATAACAACTATTCATCTTCCAACTTAATAAAAGAAACATAAATGCAGATTATCAGCTTGACTGTAGTTTCTTCAAATTCCCAAAGAGAGGTCCATTCCCCCTTGCAATATTTGCAGTTTAATTTCTTGACAGTAGTTTCTTCAAATTCCCAAAAAGAAGTCCATTCTCCCTTGCAAGAACTAAATTTCTTAAATTGATGTTCATGCATCCGTTGCACGCATTCATCATTCATGTCTATATATCTATACAAGCCAGATAATGCCGCTTTCGTATACAAATCTGCTTAGCTATTCTCTCCCTCTGAAACATGGATTTGTTTTCCCTCTCCCCTACTCACTCCGTCCATATTCGTGATGTTTTTTCTAACATTAATAAGGTGTCAATTGAAATGACCGTGGTCGGCCGGCGCACTGCAGCGGACAAGTACGTCGAGCAGCTGAGGCGCCTTCATGTCAACCATTCTAACATCATGGCCCTTAACATAGAAATGAAGGGAAACAAGGAGATTGCCGTTCCGAACCTTTGTGTCGGCACCAGATGCATTATATTCCAGCTTAGCCACATGGAGGAAGGTCTTCCCCAATCTCTCAAGAAATTACTATTGGATCGGAGTATCACTTTTGTTGGTGTGCGGAGTGAAAGCATTAACAAGACACTTACTGAAAATTATGGGGTGACTTGCAAAAACATCTGTGACCTGGGTAGGTTGTGTGCTTAGTTTCTCGCAAACCCAGATCTCCAGCATTCTCTCTCTTATCGGAGAATAGCTGAGGATGCACTTTGTTTGCCGTCTAATTCTATTCCAGACTTCTTACCATCAAAGGAGTGGAGCAACAGATTTCTGTCAATTTATCAGATCAATTGTGCAGCAAAATTTGGTTATGTTACCGCTGCTGCAGCGAGGAAGTTCTTGAAGGGGTGCTGATGGAAATTCGTTGCTAGGTTGTCTGTGTTATTGTGTCTGTCATAACTTGCTTTGGGATCTTCTAATTAGTAACTACTCCCGTTCCAAAATACTATGTATATTTCAAAATATTATTATTCTAAAATATTATATATATTTTACCAAATCGCGTGACTTCCTCTTTCCAAAATTAGAAGAGATTTAGAAAAATTGATTAGAACTTTGTTCATGAACAATCATACGACTTGAACGGGATATAAGGGAGAACAAGTCATGTGAATTTCTTGTGGGCTTTATAGTCCAATAAAAATAAGAATTTTTTCAAATGTACATAGTATTTTGGAACGGAGGGAGTATTAATTATGGTCTAGTCTAAGCTTGATAGCTGATTTATATGCATGTCAATTGTCAACCTATTTTGTATACAGTAAACGTGCAGGAATATCCGTTCTCACATTAGTCGGTCACTTAAAGTTACTGGAGTGGTAGCTAGTTTGTTTGGTTTTGGTTCTTTTAGTAACCGTTTAAGGGTCGAAGCTAAAGCTTGAGTGTTGATTTCTATGTATGTCAATCTTCCTTTAAATTAATGAATGTCTACATGTTAAAATAAGAACAACTTTCTCGTTCTCTACGTCAACCACTGCAGTATCCACTCTCATGTACTGAAAGTATCTTTTATGTTAAATAAAAAGAAAAAAAATAACTTTCATCCAGCTTTAGCTGAAACGGCCCAACAAATATGGAAAGTCATAATCATAATCATAATCAATTAGCGCCTTTTCCCAACTATTTGGGGTTGGCGACACGGATCTTACTCCTCCATTCCAGCCTGTTTTGGGCTACCTCTTTTGTAAGAGATAGTAAAGTCAAATCCTTTCTTATTAACTCCATCCAAGTTCTCTTAGGTCTCCCTCTCCCTCTTTTAGCATCGTTTACCTGTATCCCTTCTAATCTTCTCACAGGGGCATCTAAAGGTCTTTTTTGTATATGCCCATACCAACGCAACCTACATTCCCTCAGTTTCTCCCCTAAAGGCGCTACTCCTAGGCTCTCACGAATATATTCATTTCTAATCCTATCTCTCCTAGTTATCCCACTCATCCACCTTAACATTCTAATTTCGGCTACATTCAACTTATCTATATGACTCCTCTTTGGTGCCCAGCACTCCGCTCCATAGAGTATTGCAGGCCTAATGGCCGTCCTATAGAACTTGCCTTTAAGTTTTTTTGGAACCCGCTTATCACACAACACTCCCGAGGCTGCCCTCCACTTTACCCACCCCGCATTAATCCTATGCACCACATCACTATCAATATCCCCTTCTTTATGGATAAAGGATCCTAAGTAACGGAATTGATCACACCTTGGCACTTCTTGCCCATCTATTTCAACTAGGGCTCTATCTATAATTCTACCTTCCTTAAAATTAAATTCCATGCACTCTGTCTTAGTCCTACTTATTTTAAAACCTTTAGATTCTAGAGCAACCCTCCACAATTCTAATTTCGCATTTAAACCTACTTTACTCTCATCAATTAAAACTACATCATCTGCAAAAAGCATACACCAATGTACATTATCTTGCAAATGACTAGTAAGCTCATCCATAACTAAAGCGAAAAGATACGGACTTAAGGCTGACCCTTGATGAAGACCTACCGTAACCGGAAACTCCTTCATTTCCCCCCCAATAGTCCGCACACTAGTCACAACCCCTTCATACATATCCTTTATGATGTCTATGTAACCTCTTATGACACCCTTCTTCTTCAAAACACTCCAGATAAGCTCTCTCGGCACTCTATCGTAGGCTTTTTCCAAAATATGGAAAGTAATTATCCAAAAAAAAAATATATATATATATATATATATATATATGGAAAGTAAAGGAAAGATGGACCAATGGTTGATTGAACTGCTCTTACACCCGAACGAAGGCAGGAATCGAATCCGCTGTTGAAGCTTCACCGGCCATTGATTTTATGGCATCTTCTGTGGGCTCAGTCTAGACTTGTGAGCACAGACAAGGACGACTGGACGCATAGGCAACTTAGGCAGTTGCCTAATGGCCCCACCATAAGCAGGCCCCATTTATATGCATGGATATATCATAGATGTGTTGTAGTTGTACGGTGAGACATAATAGTGAAAGCATCCAATTGGTAGAAAAGAGTGACAGCATCAAAAGAAAATAAAAAACAAGGAGTGAGCAAAGACATCAGAAAAGGCTCCTGCATATGAGTGCTTCATTCACTCTCTTCTCAAATACTCCCTCCATCCTCCATCCTGAAATAGATGCTCCATACTTAAAAAGGGGGTAGTTTGTTAACACTAACCACTTTTAGGGTCCAACACGGAGTACATTACGCACAATGTAATATTGGTTTACTATTTTATTTTCACCACTGTTGCTCTTATTTCTCAAATATAATCTTTGTCTTCTTGTTATTTGTAAACGGTTATGAAATTATATTATGTGAAGCTTCAAATACGAATCTAAATATGCCAAATGCCCTAATTTATTTAGTGTAACACAATTGATACTCCCTCGGGACACTTTTAATAGATGCAATTAATTTTTGAATGAACTTTTCAAATGAATTTTATTAAATTCAATTATATCAATTAAAAATTGCCCAAAAGGAGTATAATTTTTGCCTAGGGCCTTCCATCCTATTGAGCCAGCCCTGCGCATAGAACTTCCATGTGTGCCATTGATTGCAAAAAAATCAATGCCCACCGAAGCTTCATCTGCGGCCTCACTAATGAAGCTTTGCCAGAGTATGAAATGAACACAATTGATACTCCCTCCTGACACTTTTAATAGATGCAGTTAATTTTCGAATGAATTTTTCAAATGAACTTTATTAAATTCAACTATATCAATTAAAAGTGCCCAGAAGGAGTATAATTTTTTCTTAAGGTCTTTCATCCTGTTGAGCCGGCCCTGCACATAGAACTTCCATATGTGCCATTGATTGCGAAAAATCAACGGCCAGTGATGCTTCATCAGTGGCCTCACTATAGTGAAGCTTTGTCAAAGGATTAGAACTCTTGAAGCCATGCATACATTCAAGAAACTCTCCCCAAATTCTATCGTACATTGTAGACGGTCTACACAAGAAAAAATGCTGATGCAATAATCAAGTTCGAACTCACATATACCATTTTAACTTTTGAAGGAAGATGGAATTCACATGTAGGAGTTACTGTTATTTCTCCATCCAAATAATAGAGACTACATTTGAAAATCAATTAAGTTTAGGGTAAATTGCACTTGACCCTTATATATTATGGCAAAATTGCACTTAACCCTCATGACTTATGAAAATATACACATAACCCCTATGACTTATGCAATGAGACAATTTTACCTCTTCTCTTTATTCCTAAATCTACATTCTTCCTCCTTTCGCCATCCTCCTGACAAAGGCGGTGCACACAGACTATGTTAATAGACACATAATGCATCGGTCTTACTTCCCCCGATGTAAAAAAAGTTAGCTACTTTCCATTATCTTCATGGCTACCACAGACCCTAAAATTGAAGATCTATTTTCGACAATTAAGTAGCGTGTTGGTTAAGTGCACATTTTCATAATTCATAGGGGTTAAGTGCAATTTCACCATAATTTATAGGGGTCAAGTGTACTTTACCCTTAAATTTATTGGTATGTAGAGCCCACTGCATTTCAGGCCTCGGCTTACCCCTAACATGCACATTTATGAAGATCTATTTGACTGTAGATCACATCTAGCCACTTATATTTTCGATGTGTGTAAAAAATCTAATGTAGTCCGTGTTATTTGGGCAGAGGGAGTATATTCTTGGGCAATGATATCCCTACATCACTTCCCTACAGCACTGACATACACATCTCAGTGAGTGGGTAAACTAATGTAGGGATGTGTATGTGAGTGTTGTAGGGAAAATGATGTAGAAATATCATTTTCCTATATTCTTTGGGGCCCTTCAACTAGCCTTAGCAAGTTTCATTTAATATATCAACAGTCTACAATGAGCCAAGTCATATCGAGTCTTCAAATTTCGATCTAACAGTGGTTGTCAAATCAGTGCATAGGTGAGAGTGAATCATCACCCGTCCCTAGTTTCTGAAACCCACTAAGATCAATAGATACTCCAGGAGGCTTGAAGGCTACATATCGAGTTTAAAAAGGTTGCTCAAATCCCTATACCAGAAGTGCTACATCATCTTATTGCGGACCAGTCAAATCTTTTCTAAAGATTAATCCATGTTCAGTGCACTCTGTGTTGTGTACGTCAGCACAAATTTGGAGCATAACTTAAATTAGGCAGGATTAGTCAATAAGATTAGTTTCTTTTCTCGTATCATTGAATGATTTGTAATAAGGCATGATCGGGTAATCATGTTGTCATCGTGTCATCATTACATCATCATAATTTTAATGAAGACCTCTTTATAAGGGGTCTTCCTCTCTTGTTTGGATCATGCAATTGAAAAGTTATTCTTCCCTCTTCTCGTTTTCTATTTTCTTCACTTCCGTCAAGCCGGTACCTTTGTGATCCAGCCTGGTCACAACATTGGTATAAGAGCTGTGACGATCGGCCATGCCGCCTCGTAAGCAGTCGGCCATGGCCACTGAGGCACCTCTAGAGCTAGAGACGACTACTGCGGATGCCAACCCAAAGGCCACGACCGAGATGGCTATTGTGGAGTTACGATCCATGTTGGCTGCGTTGCATACCCAGGTCCAACAGATTAGCCTTGCGCAGGCCACGAACCCAGCCACACATACAGCGGCCCTCCTAACCACGCCGCCGCCAGTTTCGGCAGAGATGGGTGAGCAGTCCCGACTTCTGGGTTCACAGGTTTCGGACGGCCAAGCGCCATTTGCAGCAGCGGCGCAGTCTCACCATTATGGCGTGCAATTCGGTTCCTTCAATCAAGCACCGGAAGGGGGCCGTCAGGGCTATGACCCACGAGGCATGCCAAGTGTTCTGTCAAATGCCTCAATGGCAACACCCTTCCAAAATATGAAATACAAGTTTGAGGACAAATGGGAGGAACATCCTGGACATCGCGGTGGCCATCAGGATGGGGCTGAGCCTCGGTTGGCTCAGCTACAGTTTCCGCGTTACAACGGGGACGATGATTCGGTGGAATGGCTCTATAAGGCGGAGAAGTTCTTCGCCTATCAAGGGATGAACTCAGAAGCAAAACGACTGCGCATTGCGGCGTTCCATCTGGATGGTGACGCCTCTGTTTGGTTCTAGAGTTTCGAGAAGGAAGTATGCTATCCAACCTGGACTTCCCGACAAACTCTGCGTCCAGTTCGGGCCCAACGAGTTCCAGGACTTCAATGAAATGCTCTCGAGCCTGCGCCAGACCACTACTGTGCGAGCATATTATTTGGAGTTTATGAAGATTGCAAACCGTCTGCCAGATTGGTTGATGGCGGCCTTAGTGGGTTCCTTCAAGAGAGGGCTCAAGCTAAAAATTTTGGATGTGATGCGCCATTTTTCGTGTCACTCAATGAGAGATGTCGTGCATCATGCACGAATTGAAGAAGAGAAGCTAGCCTGTCAACGCCGAGGAGGCCGCATGGGCCCTGCAATGCGACCTCCTATCAGTTCAGCATTGGCCCCTATGCCAGCGCCAGGCTCCATCCCCAGCCAAACCACCTCCTCCGGTCCTGCTAACCAGCCAGTGCGTCGGCTGACACTAACCTAGATGGATGAGCGGTTCGCCAAGGGTCTCTATTTTAAGTGCGACGAGAAGTTTGTACCGGGCCATCGTTGTTCAGTCCGTGGTAGTTTGCTCATCAAAGAGGCCGAGGACGAGGAAGTGGCCATGTTGGAGGAGGCGCCAGGTGCTTATGACAGTGTTCAACTAGAGATATCCTTGCACACCTTCTCAGGTGCTTTCACTCCATGGACCATGCGCGTCCAAGGGCACCTCAAACGGCAATAGGTAGCTATTCTCATCGATAGTGGTTCCACCCACAATTTTATTAATGACAAAGTGGCGTAGCACTTGGGATGTTATATGTCGGACTCCAAACCGTTTGACGTGCTGATCGGGGATGGCAAGCACCTTCGAAGTGTGGGAATGTGCGCGCAGGCGGCATTGACCATTCAGGGCCACACCTTCACCACCAATTTACTCCTCTTGCCCACGAAGGGGGCAGACGTGGTGTTAGGGGTCCAACGGCTACAGGAATTGGGCGACGTGGTATGGAACTTCCGAGACATGGTTATGGATTTTGAGATGCGCCTCCACGGGTCACAGCCTGACACATTACATACCGCACAAGAGGTTAGTTCTCTTTTCTGTTTTACACACCAAGGCTTCTTCCTTCAGCAGCGTGCAACAGTGGAGGTGGGTCAGACTGACATGCCAGATGACATGCTCGCTCTCCTGGCTGAGCAAAAGGAGGCCTTTTCAGAGCCATCCGGGCTTCCACTAGCAAGACATCACGACCACCAAATTCTTATCACTCTAGGAGCGTCGCCCGCCAATGTTCGGCCTTATCAATATCCGCACATACAGAAGGCTGAAATTGAACGGTTGTTGAATGAGATGCTTCAATCCGGTATTATCCGCCCGAGCACTAGTTCTTTTTCGTCTCTGATGTTACTGGTCAGAAAGAAGGATGGGACTTGGAGGTTTTGTGTCGATTACTGTGCACTCAATGCCGTCACCGTAAAAGATAAACACCCTATTCCAGTGATCGAAGAGCTATTGGACGAGTTGGTAGGGGCTGCCATTTTCAGCAAGCTCGACCTTCGTTCGGGCTATCACCAAATTCAGATGCAGTCCCATGATTTTCACAAGACCGCTTTTCGGACCCAGGACGGGCACTTTGATTTTTTGGTTATGCCGTTTGGACTGACAAACTCACCGGCCACCTTCCAGAGTCTTATGAATGATTTATTTTGGCCATTCCTCTGCCGGTTCATCTTGGTTTTCTTTGACGATATCTTGATCTATAGCAACTCTTGGGAAAACCATTTAAAGCACCTTAGGTCAGTTTTTTCTATATTGCGAGCTAATTCCGTATTTTTGAAGCACTCGAAATGCTCCTTTGGCCATATGCAGGTGGAGTATCTAGGTCACATCATCTCTCGTGAAAGGGTGGCCACTGATCCCTCGAAGGTAGTGATATATACTCAAATTATGCATTTTATTAGCTCCTAAACTTATGTTTATGTTAGTGTTTGATTATATTTTGGTGATACTTTAATGTAGTTTTTGGTTTTTGTAGGAAAAATAAGCGTAAGCTGCAAATGTGGTGAAAACATGACTCCAATGGTTGAATCTTTAATAACTTCTTGTGAATATATCTGATTGGACTAATTCATGCTTTTTTTGAAGTTCAAAAAGTCAGCTTTCCAATGCCACCAACCGCGCGAAATTCGGAGTTCAGAGCAAAAAGTTACGATCATTGGAAAACTGTGATGCAGAACATGAATAGTAATCAGGCGATCGACAAATGAGGCTATCGATCGCATGAGCAAAAAAATGAAATTTTCGCCATCGATTGTCACCTTTTGATCGATCGTATCTACTGGAGTATATTGATAAATAGTAAGCGATCGATTGGCACTGTAGCGATCGATCTCCGTATTCGCAAAATTGAAATAAACCCTATTTTGAGTCGGAATTGGAAGGGGGTTTCGTGGTTTCTATTCACCCCTATATATATACCTTAAGGGGGGACGTTTTGAGCATTAGAAATTAAATCTTAGACGCCTTGGAGGCTAGGGAAGAGAAGAAGAAGAAAAACATAATGAAGATAAAGATGCTTGTTTCTCTTCTAATGCTTGGCTAAACTTCTTTCCAAGGCGTAGGCGAAGCCCGAATAGATTGGTTGTATCGTTTTGTTTCTCTCATCTTAATTTTACCTTAGTTGGTATATGAATCTTTGTTATATTTTTAAAGTTAATTTATTAAGGTTTATTCTATGTGCTCGAGAGAGGCTAGAGTGAATTCTTGTGAATTTTAATCCAAAGAATACTTGCGTGTCCAACCAAGAATGTGAGTAGACTGAGGTGTCATATATCAATAAAGTTTCATTGGTTTATGCTTGAGAGAGATAGATCACAATTCCATGTTTTAATTGCTTTATGTGTTACGTCCAAGAGGAGAGCACAATATTTTGAATTGACAAGTATATATCCGAGAGGAATATGCTAGCCAACTAGGAATCTATACAAAAGAGAGAGAGAGAGAGAGAGAGAGAGAGAGAGAGAGAGACGATACACTAGTTTATTGTGTGGTGGATTCGAAGCCTTGGTATTTCTCCACATAAGTAAATCTCAATTAATTTAGTTAAAGTTATTTCTATCTTAGATTAATTAAAAATTGTAACTTTCTCTTGACTTTGGTAGATTGTTTATCCGTCCCTGAGGTTCGATAACCCTAAATACTCACTGTAGTACAATTGCCTTGTGCACTTGCAAGGGTTTAATATTTAAACGATCAAGTTTTTGGCACCGTTGCTGGGGACGGAAGCCAATAGTTTACAAAATTCTTAGCGTAGCTAGTTTTAGAGTAGTTTAGTTTAATTTAGTCTAACTTTTAGTTGCTTAATTTGTGTTTTGCTTTCTTGTGTTGGATTAAGAGAAGACGTGGAATTCTCGCCAACGTTAGAAGGGTCATCCCTTCCCTTTGTTTGTACTCTCTTATCCTTCTCTTTTAGATTAACTATGGTGCTGGGTGTTTCTCCTTTCTTGTTGTAATTGCATGTTGTGCTAGTTGTGGCTATTAGGACTGGTAGTTGTCAATATTTAGGGCTATTGATTGCTAGTTGTGGATATATAAGGTTATTTTTTCTGATTAATGGATGTATGATGGTGTGGTTAGGGTGGTGAAAAAATGTCTATACCTTTCTATGGATTTAGCCATGAGGACCCATATATGCACTTTAATGATTATTATTCCTCAGACACACCTACTTCCACTCCCTTTGAAGTGCCCTTCCACCCATGTCCTTTATCTTTTGATACTTATAGCAATGGGTGGGAGAATCATTCCAAATTTGGGAGTAGTATATCTTCTCTAAAACCCACGAACCGGATGATTACGAAACCATGTGCCCTTTGTTTAAGTCCCACCCGTACCCCAGTGGAGCTCTTTGGTCCATCCTACAGGGAAGTATTTTTTCAGAAATTCGGCTTGCAGTCCCTCCCAAGTGGTAATGAAATTATGTTCGAGGGAGTGAAGTCACTCATTGACCTTGTCTTTCAGGGTGAAGGGAAACAGCCTAAGGCGAACCTGGTCGTCAGATAATGTCAGCTTAAAGGTAGTGTTGACTTCTAGGAAGTTCTGTAGGTGCCTATAGGGATTCTTGATCTACACATGAAATATACGTTTTATTATCTCCTAAACTTATATTTATGTTAGTATTTTGATTAGATTTAGTGATACTTTAATATAGTTTTTTATTTTTGTAGGAAAATGAGAGTAAGATGCAGAAATATGGTGAAAAGTGACTAATGTTTGAATCTTCATAACTTCGTGTGTATATCTCATATTAAACTGATTCAAGCTTCATGTTAAATTTCAAGAAGTCAGCTTTCCAAGGCCACTGACAGCGCATAATTCGGAGTTTGGAGCGAAACGTTATGACCATTGGAAAATTGTGCCACATAATAAATAGTAACCGATCGATTGGACCACTTCGCAATCGATCGTATCTACTGGAGTTTGCGAATTGATGAAAAGCGATCGATCGGCACCAAAGTGATCGATCGGAAACTGATCGATCAGCGTGACACAGGAAATAACAAAGGAATGAAGTAATCAATCGGCAAGAGATCGATCGGCCAAAAAAGTGATCAATTGCCGTATGCGCAGAATTGAAATAAGGACCTATTTTGACTCGGATTTTGAAGGGGATTTGAGGGTTTTCCTTCACCCCTATATATATGCCTTAAGGGAGAACGTATTGGGCATGAGAGAATAGAGTTTTGAGTCCCTTTGGAGACCTTGGAGGCTAGAGCAAAGGAAAGAAGAAGAAGAAGAAGATGAAGAACATGATGATGGATTTTCTTCCAATGCAAGGCTAAACTCCTCTCCAAGGCATAGATGAAGCCCAATAATCTGATTGTATAGTCTATTTTCTCTCATCTTATATTTACTCTAGTTGGTGTATAGTATCATCACCGTTAATTTATTAAGATTTATTCTTTGTACTCGAGAGAGACAAGAGTGAATTCTTGCAAGTTTCAATCCGAAGAATACTTGTGTGTCCGAGAGGAACGTGAGTAGACCGAGATGTTATATATCAATAAAGTTTCATTGGTTTATACTCAATAGAGATAGATCACAGTTCCATGTGCTTAATTGATTTATGTGTTACGTCAGACTGAGATATTATATATCAATAAAGTTTCATTGGTTCATACTCGAGAGAGATAGATCACAATTCCATGTGCTTAATTGATTTATGTGTTACGTCCAAGAGGAGAGCACTATAATTTGAATTGACAAGTGTATGTCCGAGAGGAATATGCTAGCCAATTGGAAATCTTTATTCAAAAGAGAGAGAGACGATAAACTAGTTTATCGTGGTGGATTCGAAGCCTTGGTCTTCTCCATATTGATTAAATCTCAGTTAGATTAGCTAAAGTTCATTGTTTTATTTAGATTAATTAAAAACTACAACTTTATCTTGAATTTGGTAAATTGTTTAACCGTCCATGAGGTTCGACAACCCTTCAATACTCGCTGTAGTATACAATTGCTGTTGTTGTTTTAATTAATCTCTTAAATTTACTCGCAAGTGTACGAATCGTGTTTGGAGTATAGTCGCACAATTCTTATGAGGTCGAACCCACAGGGACTTGTGTTTTTGGAATTCTAATTCGAAGATCAGATTATTACCCTTGTTGAAGAATTAAATTGATTTGACTCACTACAACTACGACTAATCGAAGACTCAATGCAATTAAACAGCTTTAACTAAGAAATTAATCTAAAGGCAATTAAATAATCTATGAAAAAGAAACTAATTGACAAATAAAAATTGAAACTTTAATCAAGAATTTAAAACACTAGGGCATAAGAATCAGCACATGACAATCATAGGAATATTTCTTTTAAAATCAGCAATTGTTTTCACGATTATCTCATAGAGAATTGGAATTCAATCTATTCTCCTACGGAAAATTTCAGCATTAAAGCATATAGATTTTTAAATAGAATTTTGTATTCTCTTGCATATCAACAGATGAGATTCAAATCATTACATGTATCCATCATTTAATAAATAACAAGTAATATCCAAATAGCATGTTAAACATATAACTCAATGCAATTAATTTGAGAATAACAATCGTTAAAACGCATTAATTTAGGCAAAAACAATTGCATCACATGAATACCATTCCTACAACTAATCATGGCTTCATCTCAGCCCTAGACAGGGATTTAGCTACTCATACTAAGGAATTTAACTGCAAACATAATAGAATTCATTTGAATTAAAGGTAAATACTGACTTACAGGAATTGTGAGATAATGAAAAATAGAAAAATACTGTTCCTCTTCCCTTCTTGGCCGACTGTTCTAACAGTAACAGTTCGAGCAGATTTCTTCTTCAGCAGTAACAACTCACAATGAAAAATCCAAGATGAAAATAAGAACAGATAATAAAAATCAAAATTTGAAACTGAAAAACAAAATGAAATCTCTGGTCGTCTCCTCTGTCGACCCGTGCCTTTTGCTCTATTCTTCTTCTCTGTTTTTATACAGAGACTGCCTCCAGCTCTTTTCCACCTTGAGGATGAGCCCAAATCAAGTAAGATTCCATCTTCAGCACGCCCTCCTTTGGACGATTCCCAAATCCATCCCAAATTAAAGATCCAAACTTTCCAAATCGAGTCCGACTCCAAAAATCTAAACTTTCCTCCATTTCCTGCCGTGCTCGAGCTCCTCCTCGCCATCACCGTCGTCTGGTTCTCCTTCTTCACCATCGTCGATCGTCGATTGCCCCGCCGTGTTCGCTGTGCCTCAGCTCGTTGCTCCGCCATGGGCCTCCTCCGTCGAGCACTACCCATGGCCGCCATCTGGAACCATCACCGTCGCACTGCTTCTGTCGCCTTCGTATGACCGCCGCCGTGCCCAAGTTACCGTCGATCGCCTCGAGCTTCGCCGGCCCATCGCCTCGATCCTTCGTCGGCCGCTCGAGCAGGCTCAATCCTCCGTCGGCCGCTCATCGCCTGTTAGACATCCGACTAAACACCCGAGCCTTTCGCTCGGGTTTTGTTTTCTCTTTTTTTTTTCAGTGAACCGGCCGAACCAGTTTGGTTCGGCCCTTTCTTTCTTTTTCTTTTTTTTTCTTTTTTTTTCTTTTACTTGATTAAAACCCGTCGAAGCAATGCCGTCCACTTGATCAAATCTGAATGGCTCTTTATCTTAACTCAGCGCCCGTCTTCTCTTAAGTGACTCATCAACGGTTCAGATCTTCAATGCGCGTGATATCAGCTCTTGGGTCACTTCGGCACTTCAAAACCCGTCTATTGGCATCAATTTGGCTGTTCTGCAGTCCGAACATTTGAACCTATACAAAATAAAATATGTCCCACATTAGACATGCCACATAATTCATAAAATGGTAGAACATATTGAAATTTGAGCCGTTTAGAGAGCATTATTTAATTAATTCATAATTACTTTGAAAATTACCAAAATTCACTTTATTCCTCATTTTAATTAGAAAACATGACTAACAAATAGGTAAAAAAGCATATAAAAATGTGTTTTTTCATGCTTAACAAATACCCCCAAACCTAGATTTTGCTAGTCCTCAAGCAAAACACAAAGAAAAAATAATAAAACTACTCAAAAATAAATGCCACTGTCGTAGGGAATCACGATTGCATTTAGCATATGCAATAAGCCTTTTAAACCCCCAGGTGTTCCTAGCTGGACGAGTGAAGTCTCGTGAGGGTTTGCAGCCATGCTACCCACAAACATGTATTTATAAAATTAACCTTATTCTTTATCTAAATTAGAAAGAAGTCAACTAAATACTTCAAAATACACAACCTATTATCCCTTCAAATACACACTGCAATACTTAAGAAAATTAACCACATGTACTTGCATTTATAATCAACTGGAATATAGAAGCGCTCAAGTAAGTGGTTTTATTCTACACCTTCATCTTGGAAATTTCTGCTCAATATGATATAGCATGATACTTTAAATAATAGAAAGTGTAGAACATTGTAGCAATACACTCTAAATCTCTGTTTCACACAGATCCAGTGTTACCCATTAACCAAAGAACATCAGAATCTACATAGTCATCGCAATCTTTAGGTTCATGATAGCACAGATGCTTGCGCGCCTCCTTCGGGTCCAACATTCTAGATTTGAGAGGATAATACACCATAGACTTTTTTTTTTCATTAGGACTGTGTAAGGCCTGACTTCAAGATGCTTAGGTTTAGCAATGACTCAGGCCAATGACTCCCAGCCAGTTGGCTTAGGGCATTAGGTTTTAAGATGGACCACTTCGGACCTGAACATCAGCCTAAGTTAATCCTATAATAGTCAAGCAGCCCCTTTTCTTTATTTCCGTCTCCATTTTTTTTTTCAGCATATATATTTCCAAGCATCTTATTCTGTTCAGGCTGTATTATACTCTCAACCTATTTCCGGTTCCAAGCCCTTGCCATAGCCAAGTAAATGGTCTATCATGATCTTTTAAGCTCAACAGATAACCACACATCATCCAATGACTCTGACTAAAGACATCCCACTGAAGATTAGTATTCAACAAATCTCTAGAAGGTATTACTTTATGTAACTGGTGTGTGTGAGTGAATTTTATTAGCTTAAGCACTTGATCCAAGAGGATTGTAACAGAATGCTATTTCTCAGTTAAGTGTCTCTATCCTCTAGTATACTTACTCACACTTCCAATGTAAATTAATCTCTTAAAAATTGATGTATGCATCACGAAGGGATAAACTACCAAAACCTATAAAAATACTAACAAACAACCTAAAAAACTACAAAATTTTGATTTTATTTTTTAACTAGAAAATTCAAAACAAGCAAGAAAATAACTAAGATATCCTAAACAAATATCTTCCTATACCCCCAAACCTGCATGAAACATTGTCCTCAATGTAAAAAGATATGAACTAAGTACTGAGGAAAATAAATAGATGAGGGAAGGAAAGATAGTACCTGCACTCCACTGAAACGCTATAGTATCTATCAAAATGAAAAGAACATGTGAAGCACAAGAATAGCATAAGAAGAAATAAGCACAAAAATAAAAATTCTAAAAAAAACTTGGGTTGCCTCCCAGTAGCACTAAGTTTTACGTCTTCAGCCAGACACAGCTATTAATTATTAGTCATGATAAGTCGGGTCTGCCAGACTCAATTCATTGATCTGAGGTTGCTGCAATTCCAAGAATGGTTTAAGACGATGACCATTAACTTTGAATATATCACCATTTTTGGGGTTTTCTATTTCAACTGCTCCATGAGGATAAACAACACGAACTAGAAAAGGTCATGTCCATCGAGACTTCAATTTACTCGGAAACAGATGTAAACGAGAATTGTATAAAAGAACTTTCTGCCCCGATTTAAAAGATTTTCGCAGAATATTTTGATCATGAACCTTTTTCATACGATCCTTTTATGATTTTGCACACTCATAAGCATCATTACGAAGCTCATCAAACTCATTCAATTGCAGTTTCCTTTGAATTCCTGCTCTATTCAGATCAAAATTCAGGTGCTTAATTGCCCAATAAGCTTTATGCTCAATTTCAACTGGAAGATGACAAGCTTTCCCATAAACAATACGGTATGGAGACATTCCAATGGGAGTTTTAAATGCAGTACGGTAAGCCCACAAAGCATCGGTGAGTCTCAGTGACCAATCTTTGCAATTAGGATTGACTGTCTTTTCTAAAATATGCTTAATCTCCCTATTAGATATCTCAACTTGACCGCTTGTCTGAGGATGGTATGGGGTAGCAATTTTGTGGGTTATGCCATATTTCTTCATTAACTGTTCAAAAACCCTATTACAGAAATATTTTCCCCCATCACTTATGATAGCACGAGGAGAACCAAAACGTGCAAAAATATTATCTTTTAAGAATTGGACCACCACTTTGTGGTCATTGGTTTCGCATGCTGCGGCCTCTACCCATTTAGAGACATAGTCTACCCCCACAAGGATATAAAGATTGCCAAAAGAGTTAGGAAAAGGTCCCATGAAGTCAATACCCCATACATCAAAAAGGTCTATAATAAGGATTGGGTTAAAGGCATCATGTTACGACGTGAAAGTGCTCCTAACTTCTGACATCTTTCACATGCTGAACAATAAGCATGACAGTCTTTAAAAATAGTAGGCCAATAAAATCCACACTGCAAAATCTTTGCAGCAGTTTTTTTAGAACTAAAGTGGCCCCCACATGCTTGATCATGACAAAAAGAAATGATGCTTTGTTGATCATGTTCAGGAATACATCTCCTAATAATCTGATCGGGACAATACATGAACAAGTATGGATCATCCCAAAAGAAATACTTAACCCTGGACAAAAATTTGGACCTATCTTGGGAAGACCAATGAGATGGAAGTTGTTCAGTTACTAGATAGTTAACTATGTCAGCAAACCAAGGCAACTGGGACACTGCAAGTAATTGCTCATCAGGAAAAGATTCAGTTATGGGCAATGATTCATCAGTAAAATCAACTATCAACCTAGATAAGTGGTCGGCTACAACATTTTCAAAACCTTTCTTATCCCGAATTTCAATATTAAATTCCTGTAGCAATAATATCCATCAGAGAAGTCTAGGTTTAGCATCTTTTTTAGATAAAAGATACTTCAATGCAGCATGATCCGAATAGATATAGACCTTCGATCCCAATAAGTAAGATCGAAACTTATCTAGAGCAAAGACTACTGCCAGCAACTCTTTTTCAGTGGTAGAATAATTAAGTTGAGCATCATTCAATGTTTTACTGGCATAGTAAATCACATGGGGAAGTTTATTAATTCGCTGCCCCAACACAGCACCAATAGCATAATCAGAGGTATCGCACATGATCTCAAAAGGTAGGCTCCAATCAGGTGGCCGAATAATAGGTGCAGATGTTAACTCTGATTTGAGTTTCTGAAAGGCATTATTGCAAGCATCATCAAAGACAAATGGTGTATCTTTTGCAAGAAGATTACACAAAGGTCTTGAAATTTTACTAAAGTTTTTAATGAATCTTCTGTAAAATCCAGCATGGCCTAAAAATGATCTGATTTCTTTCACAGTTCGTGGTGGTGGAAGATGTGAAATCAAATCAACTTTAGCTTTATCAACTTCAATGCCTTTATTAGATATAATATGCCCAAGAACAATTCCTTTTTGAACCATAAAATGACATTTCTCCCAGTTAAGTACCAGATTCTTCTCTTTACACCTCACTAACACTAAAGATAGATAGTGCAGACATTCATCAAAATTAGAACCAAAGACAGAAAAATCGTCCATGAATACCTCTAAAAATTGCTCTACCATATCAGAGAAAATACTCAACATACACCTTTGAAAGGTAGCAAAGGTACCAAAAGGACACGTGAAAGTGGTCTTTTCTTGGTCTTCAGGGGCTATGGGAATTTGGTTATAACCAGAATAACCATCAAGGAAGCAATAATATTCATGTCCCGCTAACCTTTCCAGCATTTGGTCAATGAAAGGAAGGGGAAAATGATCTTTTCTTGTCAAAGCATTCAACTTCCTATAATCAATACAGACATGCCAACCCGTTTGAACTCGAGTTGGTACTAACTCATTAGCATCGTTTTTCACAACAGTTATGCCAGACTTTTTCGGTACAACTTGAACAGGACTTACCCATTTACTATTAGAGATTGGGTAGATAACTCCTACATCTAAAAGCTTAAGGATTTCAGCTCGAACAACTTCTCGCATTACAGGGTTAAGACGACTTTGGGATTCACGAGAAGGCTTAGCATCATCCTCCAAATGAATTCTATGTATAACAACAGAGGGACTGATGCCTTTAATATCTGCAATGGTCCACCCTATGGCTTCTTTGTGCTTTACAAGAACATCAAGTAGTTTACGCTCTTGAGCCACATCTAGGTCAGATGCAATAATGACAGGTAAGGACTCGGCAGGACCTAAATAAGCATATTTTAAAGTATCAGGTAATGGTTTAAGGTCTAATTTAGGTGGCTCAACACTAGATGGAACTACTGGTGATGATGATAAAGCAAGAGGCTCCACTTTTGGTTGCCACCGTTCAGTACTCATCAGAGGTATAGACTCAAGCAATGAGTTTACTTGGTCAATTGACTGATCGATATCAACTTCACAACCAAAATGTGTTAAGCAGGCCTCTAAAGGATCTTGGGAATGTGTTTGAAGAAATGTTTCATGGACAAGTGTTTCAATCAGGTTTATTTCATTCACATCATCCATGTCAGGTGGTTGTTTACTGATGTCAAAAATGTTCAATTCCACCTTCATATTCCCAAAAGAAATTTGCATCACTCCATTTCTGCAATTAATGATAGCATTAGATGTAGCTAGAAATGGACGACCCAAAATGACAGGTATTTGCCCACTTATATTTGGAACAGGTTGAGTATCAAGGACAACAAAGTCCACAGGGAAATAAAATGTATCAACCTTAATCAGAACATCCTCAACAACACCTCGAGGAATTTTAACCGAACGGTCAGCTAATTAAAGTGTCATTGAAGTGGGTTTTAGCTCTCCCATACCTAATTGCACATACACAGAGTAGGGCAATAAATTCACACTTGCCCCCAGATCTAACAAGGCCCGCTCAATTTGATGTTTCCCTATCATGCACGAAATTGTGGGACAACCAGGGTCCTTATATTTGATAGGAAATTTACATTGAATGACAGAGCTGACTTGTTCTGCTAGAAATGCCTTTTTAGGAACATTATTTTTCTTTTTGACTGAGACTAGATCTTTCAAAAATTTTGCATATGAAGGCACTTTTTGGATTGCATCTAGAAAAGGAATGTTTATTTGCACTTGTTTAAACACTTCTAGAATATCTCCATATTGTGCACCTTTTTTAGGATTGACTAGTCTTTGCGGATAAGGTGCCCTAGGTACAAAATTCCTAGGTGGAGAATCACTGTCAACAGTTGGAGAAGAATTAATTTCTTTAGTCTCTATTTCAGTCTTAGTGTTCTCACTTTCTTCTTTTTCAGGAGTTTCAATTTTATTATCAGTTTGCTTTCCAGACCTAAGGGTAATGACTGATTGAACATGTTCCTCATTCTGTGAAGAATTAGAGCTACTACTAATGGAGAATTGGCCCTTCTGGTTAGGCACAGGTTGACTAGGGAATCTCCCTCTCTTTCTGCTAATTGAGGAGCCAATTGACCAACTTGAGTCTCTAACTTAGCAATTGCTTGAGTATTCATGTGTGTAGAGTTTTTCATTTCAAGCATAGCTTGGTTAGTTGACTGAATAACTTGGCTTGTAGATTGGATGAAAGATTTGAGAGTGTCCTCTAACGAGGATTGTTTTTGAGTAAGGGATGGAGATTGAGTGACAGGTTGTTGATATTGGGTAGGAGGTTGAGACAAGGCTGGATAAGGTGGGTTATTCTGCCTAAACTGATTATGCATGGGTTGCATAGGCTGCCCACCTACATTCATAGGTTGTTGACTTTGTCTCCAGGAGAAATTTGGATGATTTCTCCAACCTGAATTGTAGGTTTCAGAGAAAGGATTGCCTGTCGGCTTCCCATAATTGTTTAGGACAATGACTTGTTCTGCATAACATTCTGGATAAGTATTCATGGAAGGGCAGTTCAGAGATGTATGCATCGGGCTAGCACACACAGAGCATGCTTCATTCATGTTGAGAGCATTGATGCTTCGGTTCAAACTCAGGGCATCTATTTTCTTGGTTAATGCATCAAGTTTGACCTTAACATCTACGTCATCTTTAATCTCGTAGAGACCTCCCTTCTTAGGAGTTTGATGTTGTCTCTCCCTATGACTTGCAAAATCCCACTGTTCGGACCTTTCAGCTAATCGCTCTAAGAAGTTATAAGCTGCTTCACCTCCTAAGTCTAAGAAAGCACTGCCGTTCATTGATTCAATCATGTTGCGGTGTGTTTGAGTTAAGCCATTGTAAAAGTGTTGTATTAACCTCCATGTTTCAAACCCATGATGTGGACATTTTAGTAAAAGGTCTTTAAATCTTTCCCAACTCTCATAAAATTTTTCATTTTCATCTTCCATGAAGTCAGTGATTTCTCTTTTTAATTCATTGGTTTTGGCCATTGGGAAGAATTTGGACAAGAATTTACTCACCAACATATCCCATGTTGTGACAGAGTCAGCGGGAAGAGAATTTAACCATGCCTTGGCCTTGTCTTTCAAAGAGAAGGGGAAAAGGCGCAGACGAACAGACTCATCAGAGAAGTCTGTGAACCTAAAAGTTGCATAAATTTCTAGAAAATCCTTTACATGCATGTAAGGATCCTCTCTGTTAAGACCATGATAATTGGGCAAAAGTTGAATTATCTGAGGTTTTAATTCAAAATGCTTTGCAGAGGTTGCAGGCAACACTATGCAAGATAGAGGGTTGATTGTGATCGGAGAAAATAACTCCCTCAGAGATTTCTCAGGTTGATCTTCCATTTTGATTGAAAGATCAATTTTAGTTTCACTATTCTCTAAAGGATTGGAATTACTGCCAACCAGACGCAGTGTGTGATCACGTGTCCACGTGGTCATCCACTGTCAATCAACTCTCACGTGTTTAAAATTTTTTATTTTAATTTTTTTTATTTTAATTTTTTTTAACCTAAAATTATTGCAAGGGTAAAATTAGTCTTAGAATTTGATTTCCTACAAGTCCCCGGCAACGGCACCAAAAACTTCTTGTTGTTTTAATTAATCTCTTAATTTTACTCGCAAGTGTACGAATCGTGTTTGGAGTATAGTCGCACAATTCTTACGAGGTCGAACCCACAGGGACTTGTGTTTTTGGAATTCTAATTCGAAGATCAGATTATTACCCTTGTTGAAGAATTAAATTGATTTGACTCACTACAACTACGACTAATCGAAGACTCAATGCAATTAAACAGCTTTAACTAAGAAATTAATCTAAAGGCAATTAAATAATCTATGAAAAAGAAACTAATTGACAAATAAAAATTGAAACTTTAATCAAGAATTTAAAACACTAGGGCATAAGAATCAGCACATGACAATCATAGGAATATTTCTTTTAAAATCAGCAATTGTTTTCACGATTATCTCGTAGAGAATTGGAATTCAATCTATTCTCCTACGGAAAATTTCAGCATTAAAGCATATAGATTTTTAAATAGAATTTTGTATTCTCTTGCATATCAACAGATGAGATTCAAATCATTACATGTATCCATCATTTGATAAATAACAAGTAATATCCAAATAGCATGTTAAACATATAACTCAATGCAATTAATTTGAGAATAACAATCGTTAAAACGCATTAATTTAGGCAAAAACAATTGCATCACATGAATACCATTCCTACAACTAATCATGGCTTCATCTCAGCCCTAGACAGGGATTTAGCTACTCATACTAAGGAATTTAACTGCAAACATAATAGAATTCATTTGAATTAAAGGTAAATACTGACTTACAGGAATTGTGAGATAATGAAAAATAGAAAAATACTGTTCCTCTTCCCTTCTTGGCCGACTGTTCTAACAGTAACAGTTCGAGCAGATTTCTTCTTCAGCAGTAACAACTCAGAATGAAAAATCCAAGATGAAAACAAGAACAGATAATAAAAATCAAAATTTGAAACTGAAAAACAAAATGAAATCTCCTCCATGAAAAATCAAAATTTGAAACTTTCTTCCATTTCCTGCCGTGCTCGAGGTCGTCCTCGCCATCGCCGCCGTCTGGTTCTCCTTCTTCACCATCGTCGATCGTCGATTGCCCCGCCGTGTTCGCCGTGCCTCAGCTCGTTGCTCCGCCATGGGCCTCCTCCGTCGAGCACTACCCATGGCCGCCATCTGGAACCATCACCGTCGCACTGCTTCTGTCGCCTTCGTATGACCGCCGTCGTGCCCAAGTTACCGTCGATCGCCTTGAGCTTCGCCGGCCCATCGCCTCGATCCTTCGTCGGCCGCTCGAGCAGGCTCAATCCTCCGTCGGCCGCTCATCGCCTGTTAGACATCCGACTGAACACCCGAGCCTTTCGTTCGGGATTTGTTTCTCTTTTTTTTTTCAGTGAACCGGCCGAACCAGTTTGGTTCGGCCCTTTCTTTCTTTTTCTTTTTTTTTCTTTTTTTTTTCTTTTACTTGATTAAAACCCGTCGAAGCAATGTCATCCACTTGATCAAATCTGAATGGCTCTTTATCTTAACTCAGCGCCCGTCTTCTCTTAAGTGACTCATCAACGGTTCAGATCTTCAATGCGCGTGATATCAGCTCTTGGGTCAGTTCGGCACTTTAAAACCCGTCTATTGGCGTCAATTTGGCTGTTCTGCAGTCCGAACATTTGAACCTATACAAAATAAAATATGTCCCACATTAGACATGACACATAATTCATAAAATGGTAGAACATATTGAAATTTGAGCCGTTTAGAGAGCATTATTTAATTAATTCATAATTACTTTGAAAATTACCAAAATTCACTTTATTCCTCATTTTAATTAGAAAACATGACTAACAAATAGGTAAAAAAGCATATAAAAATGTGTATTTTTCATGCTTAACAATTGCCTTGTACACTTGCAAGGGTTTAATTTTAAACGATCAGTTCTCATTCAGTAGGCCATGGTAAGTGGGAAGCATTTGGATGATGTTGGGCTTGATTTCAAAATTGGCCACATTGGCGGGCAGTAGGATGCATGTAGGCTGTGGGACGGTAGTAGTCCTGTAGGGTACGAGCATGAGGCACTACCGGATTTTGGTTAAGGCCATTTCTACCCCTAAGGTTCATGTTATCAGCCATAGGATGGGTGTCACGCCCCAAAATTTTCGGCCTCGTCGGAGTGCGGAAGACATTTTTTTTCATGAGTATGTTTGAGGCCAGAAACCCTTAGATATGACCGAATACTTGAACATCCCGTCTAATACATCACAATGAATAGATGTGTACTCGACATAACACAACTGAGTCTTTAAATAACATCATTAACACATATGAAATGGGAACTTAATAATCTTAAATTAATCCATAATACAAGTCATCTAAAATAACTAAAAATCAAAATCATTAAAATGCTTTTGCCAACATGCCAATAATATTAACACTAAATTTAAAATAATAAAGATAGTTTTATCTTCCACAACTGTCTTCGAGTCTTTTATTATCTGCACTTGTCATAGTTATACTTTCTTCATGCCTGCATCAGATGATGCATGAGTATTCCGAAGAATTATTGTCACGCCCCAAATTTCCAACCCCGAAGTACGCGGAAGCGATAAGCCAATAAAGGTTATAGGGTAGAAAATCTGGGACGGACCGAATACTCGAATCATCACATGCCCATTTACATACATGGGTTTCGCAGGGTCGACATGACTTAAACAAATATTCACGTACATGAGATATAAAATAACTAAGTAAAAGGACAATTGTCTTATTACAATAATGTAAAGGTTCTCACAAAGCAAATAAATTAATGGCACACAGGCCACAAAAAAACCAACATCCAAAATAACTGAAAACAAAATAAATGCCAGCTACTCCTCGTATCTTTAAGATCACCAACCTCCACGCCGATAAACGCTGATCACTTCTCTTCCGTCTTAAACCCTGCATCGGAAGATGCGTGAGTATTTCAAAGGAAATACTCAGTAGGATACTAGAAAAACTCACAAAGGAAATGAAATTAAAATGACTCGATGATAAAAGGTCCAACAACTCCGGACTAATACAAACATGATTCACTTACATGAAGCTGACACATCACTCGAAACTCTTGCTAATCGAGGATGAACAAAATCAAAATATCAATACGACTCCAGACTTCCAAATAGTAAGGAGATAACCAAAATATCTGCTCCGGACAACCAAAGTGTCGGAGAAATCAATTTCTGCTCTCAGCTCTGTCCACTTCCCCTATGGACATCAATACCAGAACATCCTAGAGGTTCTTCAGAGGAACCCGGCCATGCTTCTAGGGATGCTGGCCCCATTGGCGCTTACGGGCACAATGGGCGGAGATTGCAGGCCTTCCGTAATGTCGTACAATCTAAAGCGCACGCGATTGCTGTCATCAGCTGAACTATAGAGGTTCATAAATATCTGAGACCACCACGGGTCTAGCTATGGCTCGTGCGCATACTATGATCCAATCTAAGAGTGTTCAACAAAACTCTTAGTGGAGAAACAATTTATGTAGAACGGGATCAGTCTAACCCTAATAAGGATGTTCTCATGAAGAGACTCATAAAATCAATTTCGGAGATCAGACTCTCAAAGGAGTACACTGAAATTCTCAACATTCAGAAGGATTGACTCACAAGAGTTAAATCAAGGAAACTAATCTGTGCCTAAGCACGGGTTGACTCGAAACCGCAACTCTTCAGTAGAGACGCGTCCAATACCTTCACCTTGCAATATTCCAATCAAGACCATCCCCGGTTCTCAAGACTCTGACAATGGCGTATCTCATATAACTTAGTGGTAAGGTTTAAGAGGATAAACCCTAACCTTAAACCAAGGCTTAATGGGGAAAGAGATGTACGGTGTTAGGAACCGTACAGGAAGACTCGGTGACCATGACGTTCATAATAATTTGAGTTGCCCATTACATAATACTAACACCATATAACTCTGGGTTTAATTAGTAATACCCTCCATGTGTTACATATATTATATGGTTTAACATAGCGTATAACTTATGCTATGGGAATGGACACTGTTATGTACACAACAGCCCCATTTCCGGATTTATCACCGTCTTTACACAATTTTTTGTCTCTGAAATTTTTATTACAGACAGCCCTATGTCTTTAGATTATTACCCAATTTAAGTCATAATTTTCTGAATTTTCTGTATTTTGTTATGTATTTTCTAATACAGTTTGTCGGTGCAGGATTATTCCTGGCCGAGAGTACTATACCTTGAATTAACCCCATTTCCATCAGTTATTACTTGTTCTAATCATAATCAGGGTCATCCAGACTTAATACACTATCATCTTAGGCATTTACTAACTTCTGATCACTTTCTTAATTAGGCATTAAATTGCATATCAGATCCTTATTAAAACTGTTTTTACAATTTAGCCTTATTAGGTCATTAACCCCCAAACTGGACAGCTTTTCGAGGACACTTTGTCTCCAGGTCAGACCTGGTAACTGAGGTCTTCGTGTTCCACAAGTCCTGACCCATAAGGGCTTATACTTTCAGGTTATAAATCTTCTTAATTATCTCCTTTAAAAGGCCGATTTGATATACTCAATCAATTTAGGTGTATAATGCTTAAAGTGAACAGCTTTTACAGGACACATAACCAGACCACTCAAACTCTAATTTGACCTAATGGAACGTACAAAACCAGCAAGCCTAACTCATAAAGTTGGCTGCTTTTTAGGGTAAAAATTGAATTACGATGTCTCTCTACGATTGCTTTATGTCATGGCATAGAATAACACCAAACCCGTTGACAACAATACGAAACTGAACAACTTTATGAAAACAGACCCTTAAGCCACTTGAAATAGAGAACAACATGCATTAATGGACAGCAAACGCATGGTAAGAGGGTAGCAAAAGAGTAGTATACAACAGGGATGTCTCGATTGGGTTATGCATGGAGATGGATACAATATACTAGAATCGGGTTATTCAATTCATCATGTCAACCATAAACAACAAGATGATTAATCCAAAACACCAGAGATCAGCAATGTCGCATATTCATCATAACTCGAATCATCAGGAAAAGCTCATGAATTTTCAATATACACATGTGTGAGAAAAAAAATATCTTACCTTGACAAACCGATGCTAGTTGCACGTCAACCTGTTTGCACTAAATCTCGCTGCTTCGCGAACTCCACACGAACCAAAACACCACCCTTGCACGCACAACGAAGAGAGGCTCACTGCTGGTTGGAAGAGGAGGGGAAGGACGTGATAGTGGAGAAGGGGATCAGCAAAGGAGAAGAAAACAGCCGGTTCCAAAAAGGGTGGTTGATCCACTCTTGTATGGTTTAAATAGACCATGCCTTGTGATCCCCACCATCCACCTTCACCTCATCCAAGGGCCAAGGATTTCTCCAGCCCATCCAACACAGCCTGGACGAGATCCCCTAAATCAGAATATTCAGTTTTGCTTCCATTAAAGTAGGGATTTATCTCAACTTACTTAGTTATCAAATCCCTTCCTTTAACTTCCCAATTAGATGTCGATTCAAAAAGATTGATTCAAACTCCAACTTGGCGCCATCCATAAACATGGAAGGCCAAGTCAGCCTACCTAGGGCGTCCCAAATTGTCTCCCAAAGATTGACCCAATTTGGCTAATTAAATATCTAGTTATAAGAGAAAATAATCTTATATGATTTAGGGTTTTGGAAACCCAATCAATCTTCAAGTTTTAGATCCCCTGATTAGGGTTAATTAGGTAGGACACGTCCTCCAAAGATCCCTCAAAATCAGCCCAAGAGGTTCCCCAACGGATTTGCCTCAAAAATCGTGAAATTAACGGCGATCGATCTGGTCCGTATACGCGATCGATCGTCCGGCGATCGATACGCTACAACCGCGATCGATCGTCTCCCGATCGATCAATCATAAAAGCGATCAATCGGTTGACAAAAAAATTAAATTTTTAACTTTATTTTTAATGAGTTTTCTAGAACTCAAAATTACTCCCTTTGAGCAATAAAATTCCACTTTATTAATATAAAATTTACGGTCGCTACATCCTCCCCTCCTTAAAGAACATTTTGTCCCCGAAATGCCGCAAATTATTCTTCAAAGAGTTGAGGGTAGGATTTCTTCATCTCATCTTTGGTTTCCCATGTCATTTCCTCAGAGTGCTGGTTTTGCCACAAAATTTTCACCAACGGTATTGTCTTTCTTCGTAGCACCTGATCTTTCTTATCCAGAATTTTGATAGGCTTCATCGGAAAAGATAAGTCTGCTTCTAGTTCCATAGTTGTGTAGTCTAACACGTGCGATGTATCCGGCACATACTTTCTCAACATAGACACATGGAATGTGTTGTGCACATCTGCTAACTGTGGAGGTAAGGCCAACTTGTAAGCAACTAGCCCAACCCGTTCTAAGATCTCAAATGGTCCTACAAATCTTGGACTTAGTTTCCCCTTTTTACCAAACCTCATAACTCCCTTTGACGGAGAAACCTTCAAGAACACATTGTCTCCTTCCTGAAACTCCAATTCTCGTCTTCAGCAATCTGCATAACTCTTCTGTCTGCTTTGCGCTGTCTGTAACCTTTGTCGAATCTGTTTCACCTTCTCTGGACAGTACTGTACTAATTCTGACTTCATTACTTGACTTTCTCCAACCTCTGTCCAACATGTAGGTGATCTGCATGGTCTTCCATACAGTGCTTCGAACGGTGCCATTCGAATACTAGAGTGGTAACTGTTGTTATAGGTAAATTCGATTAGTGGCAGATGATCGTCCCAATTGCCCTTCCAATCGATAGCACACACTCTGAGCATGTCTTCTAAAGTCTGTATTGTCCTTTATGACTGTCTGTCGCTCTGTGGATGAAAAGCTGTACTGAAACTGAGCTTCGTACCTAAGGCTTCCTGAATACCTTTCCATGTTCTGGATGTGAACCTTGGATCTCGATCAGATACAATCGATATCGGTGTGCCATGCAGTCTTACTATTTCTCCGATATACAACTCAGCTAAACTCTCTGGGTTCTGCTTCCATCGAATCGACAGAAAGTGTGCTATCTTAGTAAGTCCATCCACGATCACCCAAATTGCATCTTTCTGCTTCTGAGTTTTAGGTAAGGCTACCACGAAATCCATTGTGATATGATCCCATTTCCACTGTGGAATCTCCAATGGTTGTAACAATCCTGCCGGTCTCTGATGTTCTGCCTCACTTGTTGACAAGTCAGACATCTGGATACAAACTTTCCAATATCTCGCTTCATTCCGTTCCACCAGAAGTTCCTCTTCAAGTCCTGGTATAACTTTGTGCTCCCTGGATGAATCGCATACTGTGAGTGATGCGCCTCATGGAGAAGTTCTTGTCTCATCTCCACATCCTTTGGTACAACCAACCTTCCTTGAAATAGGATGCTTCCATCAATTCCTTTAGTGAAATCTGTCTTTTCCAACAGCTTACTGTAACTGTGGATTATTCTTTTGTGCCTCCAGCACCTTCTCATATATCATAGATCTTACCGATATATTTCCTAGAAATGGCGCTCTCTTAGTAGTCGGCCATTCCAAGTTACACATTCCCAAATCCTCCATCATTCGCCATTCTTGCACCATCATATGCGCCACTATTCCTGTCTTCCTGCTTAGTGCATCTGCAACCACATTCGCCTTACCCGGATGGTAGTGGATAGAGAAGTCATAGTCCTTCAAATACTCCAACCACCATCTCTGTCTCATATTCAGGTCCTTCTGAGAAAAGATGTATTTCAGACTCTTGTGATAAGTGAATACCTCGAAAGTTTCACCATATAGATAGTGCCTCCAAATCTTTAAAGCAAACACCACTGCTGCCAGCTCCAAGTCATGAGTTGGATAATTCTGCTCATGGATCTTCAGTTGTCTCGATGCATAAGCCACTATCCATTCTGCATCAGTACACAACCCAAACCGCATTTCGAGGCATCACTATAGATGACAAACCCACCAGATTCTGATGGAAGTTTCAGAATCGGTGCGGAAGTCAATCTTCTCTTCAGCTCCTAAAAACTCTTTTCACAATCATTGTTCCAGTTGAATTTCACTCCCTTCCTTGTTAACTTGGTCATTGGCAAAGCTAAACTAGAAAATCCTTCAATGAACCTCCGATAATAACCCGTCAATCCCAAGAAACTTCTGATCTGGGTCACGCTCTCCGGTTGTTCCCAGTGAAGAACGGCTTCCACCTTCGTCGGCTCCACCAAAACTTTGTCTTTTGATATGACGTGGCCCAAGAAGTTTACTTTGTCCAACCAGAACTCGCACTTGCTAAATTTAGCATACAACTGGTTCTCTCATAAAATCTGTAACACTTGAGCCAAGTGTCTTCAGTGCTCTTTCTGACTCACTGAGTAGATCAATATATCATCCACAAACACGATCACGAACTGATCTAACAATGCCTTGAAGATTCTGTTCATTGTATCCATAAACGCTGCAGGGACATTTGTTAGACCAAACGGCATCACCAAAAACTCACAATTTCCGTATCTGGTTCAGAATGCTGTCTTGGAGATGTCTTCCTCCTTGATCCTCAACTGATGGTATCCGGACCGCAAATCGATTCTCGAGAACACTCTAGCTGACTGCAGTTGATCAAATAAGTCGTCGATCCTCGGTAACGGATATTTATTCTTTATTGTCACCTGATTTAACATCCGGTAGTCTATACACAATCTCATGGATCCGTCTTTCTTCTTCACGAACAAGACTGGTGCTCCCCACGGAGATACACTAGGTAGAATCAGACATTTATCCAGCAATTCATGTAGCTGTTCTTTCAACTCTTTCAATTCCGCAGGTGCCATCCGATATGGTGCCTTCGATATCGGTGCAGTTCCCGGCATCAGATCTATGGTGAAGTCAACATCCCATTTTGGCGGCAACCCAGGCAACTCCTCCGGAAATACATCGGAAAATTCATTTACTATTTCAATTTCTTCCATTTTAGGGATAGTTTTCTCTTCTGACACTACAGTAGCTAAAAAGGCTTTACATCCTTTAGCTACTAATTTCTAAACTTTCATCGCAGAAATTAGACAGCTTCTTTCTTTAAACGAATTCCTTGGAACATTAATTCTTTCTTTCCCAGAATTCTAAAATATACTCTCTTCTTGCTACAATCAACTGTAGCACCAAATTTAGCTAACCAGTCCATTCCCAGTATGATATCAAAATCAAACATCTCAAGCAAAACCAAATCAACAAGCATCACAGCATCATCCATCAACACTGAAGAATCCTTCAGATACTCAGTTGCTAACACTGAGTCCCCAACAGGAGTAGAAATGGAGAGATCACACTCAAGTCTAGAAGGTTTCCTTTCTAGACTGGCAGCAAACACCACAGAAATAAAAGATCTAGACGATCCTGGGTCTATCAATACTCTAGCCAATCTATTCAAGACAAGTCGAGTACCTTCGATAACGTCGTCCGAAGCTTGGGCGTCTGCTGAGGTCAGAGCAAAGACTCGAGCTTGAGCTTTCTTACTCATCTCCCCTCCTGCTTTCTTGTCACGATTAGGACAATAAGGCACAATGTGACCAACTTCATTACAACTGTAACATCTCCGGGTATCTTGTGGACATGGCTTCCCAGCATGAGACAGCTGTCCACAGAATCTGCACTTGCCTCCAGCTTCTGGCCCGTTGTTTCGTTGAGGCTGACGGTAGGGTACTAATGCACGATTCTAATTATTCCCCCGATTCGGCTGTTGTTGCTGCTGTTTCTGTTGCTTCGCTGGTCGGTTAGCAAAACGACCGTTGTTCCCGAATCTCTTGAATCCAGAGCATTTGAAATTACTGCCCTGACCCTTGTTGGAACTTCCTTTCTGCTCTTAGGTCCTCTTATAGTCATCTTCAAGGATAGAGGCCAACTCCACTGCTTTAGCCATAGTAGTCAGTTGCGAAACCAGAACCTTTGACCTTAGTCCATCGCGCATACCATCTACGAATCTCCTCGCCATTACTAGCTTGTTGGGACATGCGTCTGTCGCGAATCGCTGTAACTGTTCAAACTTTGTCTCGTACTGAAGTACAGACATGGATCCCTGATCCAGCTCTAAGAATTCTTTCTCCTTCCTGCACTGTACATGTGGAGGAAAGTATTTCTTATTAAATACTTCCTTAAATTCTGCCCACGCGATCTCTTGTCCTGCCTCGAAATTATTCCGCTCTGCCGATTCCCACCAAAATACAGCCTCACCAACGAAGAGATAGGTTGCGAACACGACTTGTTCTTCTGCCGGAACCTTCATACCCTTGAACAATCGTTCAACTTCCACGATCCATCGCTCAGCCTTTTCAGGGTTGTCGTCACCAAAGAAAGCTGGTCCCACTCTCTTGAATCGCTCTAGGGTAGGCACCTTCACTTTGGGCTTATCGCTACTGCTTCCGCCATTTCATAGTTCCCTTGTCACGCCCCGAAATCCTATACCTCGATCGGAGTGCGGAAGCCAATCAATGGAATACATTTCGAGGTAGTGATCCCGGGCACGAGAATGAACAGTCGATTTTCCAACCGATTACAATCATCTCAAAAGGACGTGTAACCGATTATGCCCGTAATCAGTGTAATACAATAATAGACATCAATAAGAACTATGAAATGAATTTACTTAATAATAATCCATTTAAGGAAGTCAAATAAAATAAACCTATAAGTTTATGGCACACAATTGCCAATAATGTCATAAGCATCAATAAAAGCTAAACAAATAACTAAATAATCTTTAAACTCTTCTCGGAGCCTGCAATCCGCCATTCCACTACTGCACTTCCTGATCTCAATTTCCATTTGCACCTGCATCAGAGGATGCATGAGTATTTCATAGAAACACTCAGTAGGATGTAAAAACCCACTGAATTAAAACAAGCAGTATGAAGAGAATAAGAATAACAAAGGATTGTGAACATCCCACAACATTTAAACTGAACCGAGGTCAATACACCTGCAAGGTTAGTCAACCACAATTCCGACTCGCAAGTATAGGAAAACATCAATAAGGCTCCGAATAAACATGTGTAAGGAGAGAATGACAATCATATTAAAGGCTCCAGACATCTAAAGTGAAAGGAGTTACAATTTCTGCTCGCTAACCTGGTCGCTCGCAAGTGACTAAAATAATATACCAGAACCCTGCCATGCGTCTAGGATGCTGGCCCCACCAGTGCTTACAGACACGATGGACGGAGACTGAGGACCTTCCTTAATGTCCACAATCTAACGTACGTATAGTGCCTCCCTTCGGGTAGTATGGAATCGCAATTTCATAAATATAAGTGACATCGCAAGATCTAGCAATGACATAATTGGGCATACTATGAAACCACCATGGGGAGAGTCTTGCAAGGTCTCCAGTGGAAGAAGCAATCATGTAATAAATATGAGCAATATCTCAAAGGAATAGAGGTCACAACACTCTAAGATCATAAGGTATTTCTTACCAGAATAGACTCTCTCATGGAGTATGGATAGAATAACAAGACAACTAAAACACTTCGAATAATAATAACTCACCAAGGAGTAACATACAATCAATACATATCTTTCATGCTCAGCCCTAGATAGGAATTCCTCATTCATATTAAAATTCTATAATACAAATATCAGAGATAAGAATCAAAGAATTTTAGATGATTTGAATTCCAAGTGGAATATCAAACTGACATCAACGCTTTTAAGATAGATAGTTATGAATCACCCGTTCAAAGGATTATCCCTCCTAATTAGATTACTTCTAACCCAATTCTTACTATGGTATTACATAAGTATATAGTCCAATTACTGGTATTGACATATTAAACTTTATCATATCATATTACATGATGTTATTTGTATACTTAGTATTTTCTCTTAGAATCAGCTCACTGCCTCTTGCACAACAGTCCCCTTCCGATGGCTACTATGCTCTGTACAATAATTCTTAACCTTTTAAATTTTTACCGATAATACCTTCGTAAGTCTAGTTTCTAACCCCACTGATTTTATATTTTTCCGATTTTATTTGAATTAGTTATGAATTATTTACTTCCAACTATGAGCACAGAAACAGTTCTAGCCGAGATTAAGACTCTTAATTAAACTTGATTATCTTACTTAATAACACATTATAAATGATAATATATCATTAACAGACCATATACTCCCCCTCCTAGACCAATTACAGAACCTAGGATTATCTGGAATTACTAAAGTTCACTCCTTGCTTGTGTTCACTTATATATAACACAATTTTTAAACATTAATACATCCCAAACAAGACAATTAATGCAAGACACACCCTAAAGGCACAAACTCAACGTGGGTAATAATCAATCAAGCAATATCAGAACTTCTAGTCTCTGCAAAATTAATAAAGCATTAGACTTTATGTACGAATTCCCATCTAGAAGCGAAACATGAATGCACATATGATTTATGATGCACTACGCATAGAAATAATGACACAATTCATTCATCTCGCAAGAATCCAAACAATAACTAAGGTGCTGAATCAAAACACATGTCAAAAGCATATAATCAGAAGAGAGAAGAGGGGAAAAACCATCCTACTTAATTCACCAAAGATTTTGCCTCTCTACGCATTGCTTGTCTCCTCCGCTTCCTCCAAAGCTCCCGCTCCAAGCTCTTGCAAACTCCCACAAGAAGAAGCCTTAAGGAAGATGGGTGAACGTGAGAAGGGGAAAGGTCTCTGGACATTCTAGGGTTAGCACAAGCCAATTCTCTAGTGTTTATATAGAATTGGGGGAGAATCTAATCTTAAACTAATCTTCCAAATCATGGACACTTCCAACCAATGGGAAGGCCTCGTGATCCCTCTAGAGACGTGCAAATCAAGTCCCATTGGGATTTGGTATCTTTCCCAAGCAAATCCACCCCAAAGATAAGCTAAAAATCGCAAAACCGCAACCGGCGATCGATCGGCTATACGGTGATCGATCGTCGTATGCGTTGATTTACACTACCGCGTTACAGCCGATCGATTGCAATTATTGCCGATCGATCGCTTTACGCGAAACAAAACATTCAAAAATTATAGTAACTACGATCGACCGTTTTGATAAGGCATCGATCGGTTCTTATGGCGATCGATCGCAGTCACGCTCAATTAAATTCAATTTCTCATAACTTTTTACTCCGAACTCCAAATCACGCATAATTGGTGGCGTTGGAAAGCTCTTCTCACCAACTTTAATTTCCATAAGGCAAAACATGACCAAACCAAACATTAAGAGGGTCAAATTTGGGTTTTAAAATACTTACTAATTTTCCGGGTGTTACATCCCTTCTAAATCTTTGTACCGTGAATAATTATTTAAGTCTTTCTGAGCTCCGATACCAAGCTGTCACACCCCAAATTTCCAACCCCGAAGTACGCAAAAGCAATAAACCAATAAAGGTTATAGGGTTGAAAATCTGGGACGTACCGAATACTCAAATCATCACATGCCCATTTACATACATGGGTTTCGCAGGGTCGACATGACTTAAACAAATATTCATGTACATGAGATATAAAATAACTAAGTAAAAGGACAATTGTCTTATTACAATAATGTAAAGGTTCTCACAAAGCAAATAAATTAATGGCACACAGGCCACAAAAAAAACCAACATCCAAAATAACTGAAAACAAAATAAACGCCAGCTACTCCTCGTATCTTTAAGATCACCAACCTCCACGCCGATAAACGCTGATCACTTCTCTTTCGTCTTAAACCCTTTATCGGAAGATGCGTGAGTATTTCAAAGGAAATACTCAGTAGGATACTAGAAAAACTCACAAAGGAAATGAAATTAAAATGACTCGATGATAAAAGGTCCAACAACTCTGGACTAATACAAACAGGATTCACTTACCTGAAGCTGACACATCACTCGAAACTCTCGCTGATCGAGGATGAACAAAATCAAAATATCAATACAACTCCAGACTTCCAAATAGTTAGGAGATAACCAAAATATCTGCTTCGGACAACCAAAGTGTCAGAGAAATCAATTTCTGCTCTCAGCTCTGTCCACTTCCCCTATGGACATCAATACCAGAACATCCTAGAGGTTCTTTAGAGGAACCCGGCCATGCTTCTAGGGATGCTGGCCCCATCGGTGCTTACGGGCACAATGGGTGGTCGTCTCCGAATCGATCTATCATAAAAGCGATCGATCGGTCTGACGGAAAAATTAAATTTTTAACTTTATTTTTAATGAGTTTTTTAGGACTCAAAATTACTCCCTTTGAGCAATAAAATTCCACTTTATTAATATAAAATTTACGGTCGCTACAAATACCCAGTAGAATGCAAAAACCCACAAGAATAGAATATACAATATAGGACAAAGAGTAGGGTTTAATATGAGACAGTTGAATAATCAAGAATATTTGAACTGAGAAACAAGAATTCCATGAAGCATCAATGAAGGCTCCCAAACATCCAAAGTGTAAGGAGATAAATTACCATAATCCAAGACTCCGAATATCAACGTTTCCTGACTCTCAAGTATAGAGTAAGGACAATAAATTATACTACTCCAAACAAATACCGATGTAAGGAGAGAATGGTCAAAATACCAAAGGCTCCAAGCATCTATAGTGTAAGGAGTTACAATTTCTGCTCGCTGAATTTACCAACCCCATGTGGTAAAATATACCAGAATCATGCTAGAGGTTCTCCCTTCAGAACCCGGCCATGAGTCTAGACATGCTGGCCCCATCCGTGCTTACGGGCACAATGGGCGGAGACTGCAGACCTTTCGTAATATCATACAACCTAAACATAAGTATTTGCCTCCCTTCGGGCAATAAGGAATCAAAATTCCATAAATATCGAAGGTCACGCTGGACGTAGCAATGGCTCGTGAGCATACAATGATTCCACCGAACAATTAGTGGAGAAATAGGTCAATGTCAAACTGGACAATGTTTCAACAATAGCAGAGGTCTCAACTTTCTGAGAATAGGGTAACTCTTACTTTAATGACTCTCTCATGGAGTATGAATAGAATATCAAAGACTCTCAACAACGTATGACTCACATTCTGGAGCATGAATAGAATAGCAAAGACTCTCAACAATGACCATGTTACGCATGCATAGCCCTAGATAAGACTTATGAAGAAAGACTTGATCAAGAATTGCCTTTCAAAACTCCAAGAAAACTCAAGTTATATCATGAAGAATATCAAGTTCTGGTTTCAAAGAAGACTTGACTCAAACAGACTCAATAACAGGTCAACTAAAGTTTCTCAAACGAATGGAAGTGCATTGATCAAATAAAAATAGATGGTTTGGTTTCCAATTGGAAATACGAATCGAGTCAATATCACCAGTGGAACATATAAGACTTGATGAACATCAAACCACTCACCATTAGCCAGTGATATTATAGTATTATACTTAGTCCATCCTACTGTAATACTTACTTAAAGTCTTATATAATACATATAAAGTTCTTAGTATACTTATTATAGCATAGGCTATTATTTTGATAAAGCTTTCTCAACCTTTACCATAATTACAGTGTTCTATTTTTACATATTAGTCAATTTCCGACCCTTACCAACATCAAAACATAAATAATTAGACTCTGAAAATTTTACTGTGATTACTCCTATGTGTCTAGTTTACAATCCAACAAACGGCATATTTTTATGATTTTTATATAATTATTTATAAATATGTTAATGAAGGTCATCAGTGCAGAAACAGTTCTAGCCGAGACCCTTAATCATAGTTCTAATCAAATTGTGAGTGTGTTTACCCCATAATCCGTTCAATAATACATAGTATACTTGAATATCTTCCATATCTTACTTATTCCAGAACTTTATTAGGTATGATATGTCATAATATTTACAAAGATTGAGGTGTACTTTCATTATCTTAATTCATCTCACACACATACCCCTTTTTTTAGTTGAATTAGGCAAACTGGACAATTAATTAAGGACGATAAAATTGGACAGCAATATCAGGGACCAAAAAAACACAAGGAAGCTTCAAATAGGACTCCAAATAATTCAAACTTCTCATCGTTGGGCTAGCATGTGTAACAATTAGGAATTGGAACATCAAAGTTCACACGATTGAGCAACAATTCAAAAGAATGGTACTTAGCGATTGACTCTAATGAAGATTCACAATCATAAATCAATATATTGACAAAAGAAGCACTTGAACAAGGTATGAAATTCAGATCCAAGCGTGTGGGAAAAATCATCCTACCTTGTCCAAACGTAGTATCTTCTTGCTTCCTCGCGAAGGCTTTTGATTCCTCTACACGATGTCGCCCTTTAGCGCTTCGATCGTTGACTCTTGAGATGAAGGAAAAGGTGTAAAGCTTGCTGGAACAAAGGAGAAGGAGAAAGTCTTGGGACATTCACAAAGGATTTTGCTTGAAAAATACCAGCCAACCCTCTCTCTTATGCTTATATAGACCCAAAACCTACTACAACTAGGATATCTCCAAATCAAGACTCCTTCTTAAACCATACTCTCACCACCAATTAAAAGCTCTCCCTCATTAGTAAGGGACGTTCAGCCATGTTAATCCATTGGTTTCCTTATTTAATTAGGATTTCAAATCTCTAATAAGATTCGTTCACTATCTTAATCTTAATTACCGCACACTGTCATAAGCGTAATGGTCCACTTCCGACTCTTCCCACGGTCAGTACAGTTGAACTTAGACCCTTAAATTTTTATTGGAGTTAGCCCTATGAGTCTAGTTTTTAACTCCACTGATTTTATATTTTTCTGATTTTTTTTAGAATTAGTTATGAATTATTTACTACAAACTGTCGACACAGAAATAGTACTGGCCGAGCTTACAATCTTAATCATACTTTAAATATCTCGTTCCAAACTAGGAAACTACCATATCTAGGCCAACCAACTAGACGTCCCCTTCCTATTGGTTGATTAAAAAATGAAATATTTATCTCTTTTTAATTAAGATTTATCTTCCCTAATTATCTCAACCGAACTGATACTTCCCGATCCTCCGCGATATTTACCATATTTACCGCTATTAGGTCAAATCGTAGATTTTGCTCCAAGATTTACTCCCACCATCCGAAGATCATCTTATGGCAAGGTTACCCAAGTTCATAAATCACCCCTGGGCCAGTGCCACATGGTTCAGTGCCCAGGTCCTGCGTCTTGGCTTGAGTCCTACGCGCACAGGTCTCTAACGTCCCGCGGTTGTACTACTCGTCATACTAACACGTGTGCATCACTAACCACACATCCAAACCAAATTCACTTTACTAATTAAGAGTAGTCCACTGAACACATGCCCTGGCGCCTGGCCCACTCCTGGTGTCAGGTGTTCTCAGACCCTGGCACCAGGCTGGCCTCAGCTCCAAGTTGTGCCCAGCGCCAGGACCAACCCTCGCGTCCTAGTTTTCTACTACTATTAGCAATGCGATTAACAAGTTATATCACATCATTAAATCAAATAATACATTAAAGCACATCACATAACCAGAAATCAAATCAGGAAATGAAACTTTTCTATTTTAGACTAGTTTCCTAAAATAGATACCTTTAGTTAACGTACCAATTTTCTAGGTGTTACAATGGGATTCAGGGATCAGGTTTCTATGAGTTCTATGGATTGTAGACAAGCACTCACGATCAGGATCAAAGGCCTGGTAAGGGTTCAGGGAACGACGACCATGCATGCACAATCACAATAACGCAAAACCTGTAGCAATCTTAAAATCTACAACTAGCAAGCAGCAATCTTAGATATTCACAACTAGCAACCTAATATCCACCACTAGCACGAGCAGACAATCCCACAAAGAAAATAGAAAACACTCAGCACTCAATTAAACTAAAAAAAAAGAAGGATAAGAGAATGCAAACAGAGAGAAGAGGTAGCCCTTCCACGTCGGCAAGAATTCCACCTCTTCTCTTGATCCTGCACAAAAGAAAAATGCAATTAAGCTACTGGAAAGTAATCTAAATTAAATCTAAACTAATCTAAAACTAAACTATACTAGAAATTTGGTAAACTATTGGCTTCCGTCCCCGGCAACGGCGCCAAAAACTTAATCGTTTAAATATTAAACCCTTGCAAGTGCAAAGGCAATTGTACTACAGTGAGTATCTAGGATTGTCAAACCTCAGAGACGGATGAATAATTTACCAAACTCAATAGAGACAAGTTGTTGTTTTAGTTTAATCTAAGGAAAGCAAAGAACTTTAACTACTTTAAATGCATTTGACTAATATGGTTAATGCCAAGGCTTCGAATCCACCACGAAATAAACTAGCTTTATCGTCTCTCTCTCTCTCTTTTGTATAGATTCCTAGTTGATTAGCATATTCCTCTCGGACATATACTCGTCAATTCAAAATATCATGCTCTCCTCTCGGATGTAACACATAAAACAGTTAAAACATTGAATTGTGATACTATCTCTCTCGAGCATAGATCAATGAAACTCTATTAATATATGACACCTTAGTCTACTCACGTTCCTCTCGGACACGCAAGTATTCCTTCAATTGAAATCCACAAGAATCACTCTCACCTCTCTCGAGTACAAAGAATAAATCTCAATAAATCAACAGTGATTGTGTAATAAAGATTCATACTCCAACTAAGATAAAAGTAAGATGAGATAATGAAACAACAAAACCAATCTATTTGGGCTTCATCTATGCCTTGGAATTAGTCTAACCAAGCATCGGAGGAGAGACACGGATCATTTCCTTCATCTTCTTCTTCGTCTTCTTCGTTTCTCCCCTCTTCTCTTGGCCATTCCCAAAAACTCCTATAAAGACTCTCCCAAGACTACCTAATGTCCCTCTCACGAGCCTCTTTAAGGTTCATATAGGATGGGTAAGAAAAGTCCCCAATACCCCTTCAAAACCCTAAATAAAAAGGGTTTTCGTTTCGCACTTCTGCTGTCGGCGATCGATCACCTGGTTAGCCGATCGATCGCTGTCTGATCGATCTCTTTATATAACTTTCTTCACTATGTTCCTGCTATCTCACGTCAATCTTTCTTCATACGGTGATCAATCACGTCGATGCGCACTGTACAACCAAAACTCTAGTGGATGTGATTGATCGAGAAAGCAACGATCAATCGGGAAGTCATCTGGTGGCTCTTCAGAAATGGGGCAATCGATCGCGTATATGATGTGATCGATCGGCTACTATAACAACAAACATTCCAATAGATACGATCGATCGAGAAGGGTGATCGATTGTTTCCTTCATGCGTATCCTGATTCATGGTGATCGATTGCGTATGCTTGGCGATCAATTGGCTATTGTAGCTTTGCCAAAATCTTCTATTTCTTTTCTCTCTTTGTGCCAAACAGCGTGCAAGTTTTATTCTCCTATAAAAGATAAGAAAACAACATTAAAGCACACGAAATCTATTCTAATACTAACACAAACATAAGTTTAGAAGCTAATAAAATGTATAATTCACATATAGATCACTTGTTGCCAAAGAGGATCAAGAACTGCCTCTCTAAAAGATTGAGGCTCAGAAAGTTTGTGAATAGAGACCAATAATGAAGCAATAGAACCAGAATAACATGAATAAGCAAAATCTAGTAATTGAGTGGACTTACAAATGCGTTGAGGATAGCGAGGAGTTAGACGGGGTAGTCACAGAAAGAGAGGAAGTAGTAGGAGTATTAGAATCATTAGAAACCAAAGTGTCAATACCTACAGAACTAGTAGGAACGAGAGAATGGGGACCATGAGGTGGAACAATATCTAAACTATCTTTAGACTCAGGGAAATGATCAAGACGAATAACATCAGATTTATTTAGGTTATGAGAACTAGCAGGAATAGAAAAGAATGGTATATGCTCAAGAAACACAACATGAGAAGAGATATACAATTTTTGGGTGACTGGATCAAAACGACTATATGCCTTTTGACCCTCACCATATCCTAGAAAAACACAAATAGTAGAACGAGAAGTTAATTTGCTATGCTCTACATGAGGTCAAAGAACAAAACAAGTACAACCAAATACTCTTAACAAGAAATAATCAGAAGCATGCCGATACAACTTTTTAAAAGGTGTCAGACCTGAGGTGTGAGATGAAGGAATATTATTGATTGAGTGGAAAGTGATAAGAATTGTTTCTCCCCAAAATTCACGAGGAACATGGGCAGATAATAAGAGAGAATGAACAGTTTCAACAATATGTCTTTGTTTTCTCTCAACAACATAATTCTGCTCTGGAGTGTCAGTACATGAGGTTTGGCGAAGTGTTCCATCAAAAGCAAGCAATTCAAAAAATTTAGTAGAGGTATACTCACCACCTAAATCACATCTAAAACTCTTAATAACAACAGAATGTTGAGTTTTGACAAGGTCACGAAACATAATATAAATATTCAAGAAATCAGAGCAATTCTTCATAAGATAAACCCAATAATCTCAAGTGTAATCATCAATAAATGAAACATAATATCAAGACCCCCCCTTTTGTAGGAATAGGAGAAGGTCCCCACACATCAGAATGAAGCAAGTCAAATGGGGCAAAAGAAGAAGAAATACTTTTATTAAAAAGCAAGACAAAAAATTTTGTCAATTTACAAACACTACAACCCAAAATATCATGTGTTGCAAATTTTCTAATGCTCCTATAGAAGCCAAGTATTTTAGACAAGATGTTGACACATGACCCAAACGAGAATGTCATAATAAAAACTGGAAGAAGGACTCAAACAAAAAGAAGATAACACTAGAGGCTACAATTGACGGTATTCTTAGCTCATCCAAAAGAGAAAGAAGCTGAATAACCAAAGTCACACAATTGACCAACATAAGCAAATTTCAATGTAAAATTTAGAATATAATAAATATTAGAAAGTGATAAATTAGGGGTGACAACAGAACCAACACCTGTAAGGGCATAGAAGTATCATCAACAGTCATGACAAATACAAATGAGGTAGGATACAAAGAAGTAAAAGATGATAAATTTGATGACATATGATGGGAAGCTCTAAAGTCTAAGACTCACATACAAGAAAACATACCTGTAGAATTAGGAGATAATAAACCTTTAGGAGCAAAGACAGACATAGCATGTGGCTGTGTGGCAAGAAACTTCTGAAATTGGAGGATGATGTGGCTCCAAATTCAGACGGGTCTAATGGTGGTACAACTGCTACCATATTAGGTTGTGGAGGCCTGTATGGTCACTATTGGAATTGTTTTCATTCCCGAATTTCCAAGGAGTCTGTTATTGGCCCATAACTTGTTGTGCACCCTAGATGGAAGCACAAAATCCGGCGGTCGAGGGCACGGAAAGGGGATGAGAGTAGAGATGAAAGAGATGAGAAAATAGGGTTTCTTCTTTCATAATCAAAATAGGGCAAGATGCCCACTACATATAGGCGCCTTAAGCCTGGCGCTGATGGACCTTATGGGCCTTAAATACATAAGCAACTAATTATTCTATTCCTAACAACGGCCCACAATAGCCTTATTACATAATAAAATAACCTATAAACTAAAGAAACGTAACATTCCACCACGCTCGGCTATAGCCTAACCTCAAGGTGTAAATGTAGGAAATCGGACATAGAAGTCATCCTCCAACTCCCACGTCGCATCATCTAAGGGATGATCATGCCAAGCAATCAACACCTCATACACCAAATGGTTAGACCGACGAACTCGACGGCGATCCACGATGGATGACGGAAGAGCAGGGGGGTCCATCAGTAAAAGTAATGGCGCAGGCACTTCACTGGATAGGCGAGAAGGATCCCCCACATAATGTCGAAGACGGGACACATGAAAAATAGGATGAACCTGGGAAGTAGGGGGCAGCTGTAAGCGATAAGCAACTGGTCCGATACGTTCCAACACCTTGTAAGGACCATGAAACCGATGGGCGAGTTTGGCCGAGGCAACTTTCACTAAGGAATGTTGACGATGAGGCAATAAATTAACATAAACTATATCCCCAACAGAAAACTCGCGGTCCATGTGAGAGCGATCATAAACCTGTTTCATCCAATTCTTTGCAGCCGTGAGGTTAGCCTTAAGCTGACGCAAGACCTCATCGCGCGTTTGAAGGGTATAATCCACCTCACTAACAAAAGCACTGAAAGGTAAATACTGAATCACAGTGGGCGGAGGCCGGCCATAGACAAATTCAAAGAGGGTGAAACCCATGGACGTATGATATGCTGTATTATATGACCACTTAGCCCAGGGAAGAAGTTGGAGCCAACGACAAGGTTCCTCCCCGGCCGGCAAAGCAACGGAGGTACTATTCTATGCAACAGTTGACAACCTCGGTTTGCCCGTCGCTCTGAGGATGATAGGCAGCACTCATATGCAACTTAGTATCCTACAAGGCAAAGAACTCACGCCAAAAGTGCGATATAAAAATTTTGTCCCAATCTGAAACAATCGTACGCAGCATACCATAAAGCTTGGCCACTTAACGAACATAGAGTTCCGCAACCGTTTTAGCCATGTATGGGTGACCCAAGGCGCAGAAATGTGCATATTTAGAAAGGTGATCAACTATCACAAAGATAATAGATTTACCTTGGACCACCGGAAGAGCCTCAATAAAGTCCATAGAAACATCCTCCCATACGTGCTCCGGAATAGGAAGGGGTTGCAAAAGGCCAGTCGGAGTGGTAGTGGAAGCCTTGGCGCATTGACAAATATCACAGGCCGCAACATATGATTGAATGGCTTTCTTGATTTCGCACCAAAGGAAGTTCTGATTAATACGTTTATAAGTGTGGAATGATCCTTCATGGCCAGCACTAGGAGTGTCGTGAAAGAAGGATATAATAGCATGCCTCAACGAAGAACTCGGAGGAACCCAAAAGCGGTTCTTCCACATAATAAAATCTCCCTGCAAAACAAAAGAGGGTAAGCATGTCGGATCAGCCTGGAGTTGACCCAAGATGTCCACTGCCTCGGGCACATCCCGATAGGTTTGAAGCAAATCGGCCATAAAAGGAAATGTGGGAATAGACAGGCCCATGAGAGCCACCTCCTCATCTCGTCGGGAAAGAGCATCAACCACGGTATTGTCGGCCCCTCTTTTGTAAACCATATCATAATCTTAACCCATGAGTTTGGTCACCTAGTGTTGTTGGGCTGGAGTAGATATTCGTTGGTTATAGAAATACTTCAAGGGCTGATGGTCCGTCCAGATGATAAAATGCCGACCCAATAAATATGGACGCCATTTCGTAACGGCATGCACAATAGCAAGCATCTCACGTTCGTAGGCTGACAAACGGAGAGATCATCCCAATAAGGCCTTGATGAAGAAGGCAATGGGGCGCTCAGTCTGAAGTAGGACAGCACCTAGCCCGCTATCCAAAGCATCAAATTCAACCACAAATGGTTGAGAGAAATCTGGCAAGGCTAACACCGGTGCAGTAGACATAGCCTGATTCAAAGCGTCAAAGGCCATCTGTGCCGCTGGGCTCCATTGAAACGCCCCGGCCTTAAGCATAGCAGTAAGGGGCGAGGCCAGAGTGCCATAATGGGCGATAAAGCCTCGATAATAGCCAGTCAGCCCCAAAAATCCACGTAAGGCCTTCGGCGATTTAGGAGTCGACCACTCGAGCATAGCTTCCACCTTAGCTGGATCAGTAGAGACCCCGTGTGCCATAATAATATGACCCAAATAATCAATCTATGGATGACCAAAGGAACCCTTCGACCGTTACAACAAAAGAGAGTGGCCGGCCAAAATATCAAAAACCGTTCGGAGGTGGCAAAGGTGATCCTCCCATGAGGCACTATATACCAAGATATCATCGAAGAAAACTAGTATAAATTGACGTAAGAAGGGCCAGAATATATCATTTATCAAGCTCTAAAATGTAGTCAATGCTGTGCATTGGTCAAGCCGAACGACATGACGAGAAATTCATAATGACCGTCATGGGTACGAAAGGCGGTTTTATGAATATCAGCTTAATGCATCCATATCCGATGGTAACTGTAACACTCGAGAAATTGGTACGTTTATTTAAACCAAAATTTGACCCTCTTAATGTTTGGTTTGGCTATGTTTTTCTTTATGGGGTTAGAGTTGGTGAGAAGAGCTTTCCAACGCCATCAACTATGCGCGATTTGGAGTTTGGAGTAAAAAGATATGAGAAATTGAATTTTTAATTGTCGTGGCTGCGATCGATCGCCAGGACTTACGATCGATCAGCAAATTGAACCGATCGATCACCTCGAGAAATGATCGATCGTAGTTACTGTGATTTTTTACTGTTTTGTTTTCGGAGCAACCGATCAATCAAAAATATTGGCGATCGATCGGCTGTGACGCGGTAGCTTGTGAAAGGCATGCGACGATCGATCGCCGTGTGGCCGATCGATCGCCGGTTGCGATTTTGCGATTTCTAGCCTATTTTGGAATGGATTTGTTTGGGAAAGATGCCAAATTCCAACTAAACTTAAATTTCACGTCTCTAGATGGATCTTGAAGCCTTCTTATTGGTGGAAAGTGTCCATGATATGGGAAGATTGGTTTAAGAAAAGATTTTCCCAAACTCTATATAAACCCTTGTGGAGTTGGCTTGTGCTATTGAAACCCTAGCCTTAGAACATCCAGAGCCTTATTCTTCTCCTTCCCACATTCACCCACCTCCTATAAGGCTTCTTCTTGTGGGAGTTTTGCAAGAGCTTGGAGCGGGAGCTTTGGAGGAAGCAGAGGAGACGAGCAACGCGTAAGAAGGCGGAATTTTCGGTAAATTAAGAATAGGATGGTTTTTCCCTTTCCTTTTCTTCATCCTTATGATGTTTATGAGTGTTCTTATTCAGTACCATGATGTATTGCTATGATTCATGTAAAATTATTTGATTTATGACTCTATGTTCCATTCATCTTATGATATGATCATGTATGCTTTCATGCTAAGTGTCTAGAGGGGATTCACACATAAAGTTGGTTGCTTTATTCATTATTCAGAGTCCAGAAGTTCTAATCTTATATTGTTGACATTAATCCACGTTGATCCATGTGTCATATTCGGGTGTCTTGTATTAATTGACCTAATTGTGATGCATTAACATCTAAGATTGTAATATATGCTATGTAACATGATAAAAAAGGGTGTACTTTGGTAATTCAAGACAATCCTAGGGTCTGTATTTGGTCTAGGAGGGAGTATTATTGTCTGTTAATGATATGTTATCACTTCTAATGTATTATTAAGTGAAGATAATCAAGTTTAATTAAGAATCATAATCTCGGCCAGAACTATTTCTGTGCTGACAGTTGGTGATAAATAAATCATAACTAATTCAAGAAAAATTTCAGAGAGTTAGTCTGACTGTACAGAGTTCGGAAGCCGTCGAAAAAGGACTGTTGTGCAGAAGACAGTGAGTCAAATATGAGAGAAAATACTAAATATCCAAATAATATTATATAATATGGTATGAGAATAATTAATGTGTCAACATCAGTAATTGAACTATATGTCTATGGAATATCACAGTAAGGTTGGGTTAGAATTAATCCAATTAGGAAGGATAATCCTTTGATCAAGAGAATCATAACCACCTATTTTAAAGCGTTGATGTCGGTTTGTGATTACACTTGGAATTCAAATCATCTAAGACTCTTTGGTATTCTTGTCTCTAATATTTATATTATAAGTTCTAATGTCTATGAAGAATTCCTATCTAGGGATAAGCATGAAGGTAAGCATTGATTGTATTGGTATTCCTATGATGAGTCGTCACTATCCCAGATGTTGAGTTTCCTTGTTATTCCAAAAATAAAGTTATATGTCTTGAGAAGCTTTGTTGTTCTAATCTACTCCAGTAAGTGAGTCATATGTGGTTCAAGACCTTGATGTTCTATTTGTACTCCATGAGTGAGTCATTATGATAAGTGTTACTCTATTATCAGAAAGTTGAGACCCATGCGATTGGTTGTATCATTGTCCGGTTTGACATTGACCTATTTCTCCACTACTTGTTCGGTGGAATCATAGTATGCTAATGAGCCATTGCCAGGTCCAGCGTGACCTCCTATATTTATGGAATTTTGATTCCATATTGCCCGAAGGGAGGCAAATACGTATGTTTAGGCTGTATGACATTACGGAAGGTCTGCAGTCTCCGCTCATTGTGCCCGTAAGCACAGATGGGGCCAGCATGCCTAGACGCGTAGCCGGGTTCCAAAGGGAGAACCTCTAGGATATTTTGGTAAGTATCCACATGGTTGGTAAATTCAGCGAGCAGAAATTGTAACTCCTTGCACTATGGATGCCTGGAGCCTTTGGTATTTTGGTCATTCTCTCCTTACACCGGTATTTGTTTGGAGTTGTAGAATTTATTGTCCTTTTTCTATACTTGAGAGCCAGAAATCCTTTTCTGTTAACTGACCTTTCTTTTCAAGTGTATAGACCTTTGGTTCAGTTCAGATGTTGTTGAATATCCATAATCCTTTATTGTCTTTATACTGTTTTGATTCTTTGTGAGTGGGTTTTTACATCCTACAGAGTGTTTCTATGAAATACTCATGCATCCTCTGATGCAGGCGCGAAAGAAAATTGAGATTAAGAAGTTGCAGTATTTGATAGGCAATTACAGGAGCCGTGAAGAGTTTTGGAGCTTATTTAGTTATTTGTTTTATTTTTTTTATTAATGTTTATGACATTATTGGCAACTGTGTGCCATAGACTTATAGGTTTATTCTATTTTAAGTTTTTATTGAAGATTTATTACTAGATTATTATTAAGTAAATTTATTTAATATTATTTAATGATGTCTGTTATTGTATTACACTAATTGCGGGCATAACCGGTTACACATCCTTTTGAGATGATTGTAATTGATGGTGAAATCGATTGTTCGGTCACGTGCCCGGGATCTCTACCTCAAAATGCATCTCTATTGATTGGCTTCCGCACTCCGATCGAGGTATGGGATTTTGGGGCGTGACAGTAACCGGAACGTAAATCAAGCTTAGATAAATACCATGCACCTGATAATTCATCGAGAAGCTCCTCAATAACATGGATGGGATACTTGTCCTTCAGTGTTATGGCATTTAAAGCGCGATAATCCACGCAAAACCGCCACGTCCCATCTTTCTTCCTGACCAACAACACCGGTGAAGAATAAGAACTAGAATAGGGTCGAATGATACCTGCCTCAAGCATTTCCGCCACAAGACACTCAATCTCAGCCTTCTGCACATATGGATAATGGTAGGGCCGGACATTGGCCGGGCTCGACCCGGGAATAATAGGGATCTGATGGTCGTGCCCTCACGTGGGAGGCAACCCCGATGGTTCCCCAAAGAGAGACACATAATCAGCCAGGAGGGCTGTCAAATCCGCAGGAAGGGCCTCCTGGTTAGGGCTTGGTTCGGACCTCAGTTGTATCAAAAGGCATTGAGGGGAGTGTAGAAAAAAATTGCCGACCGCCTGAGCTGATTGGAGGGTACCGAGGAGGGATCCTTGAAGGTGGACCTGTTGTTCACCCGTACCAAACGACATAACCAAATCTTTAAAGTTCCACACAATGTCCCCAAGTTCTTGAAGCCATTGGACCCCCAATACAATATCAGCTCCCTTCGTCGGTAAGAGGTGGAGGTCGACAAGAAAATCATAGCCCTGAATATGCAGAGGGACACGCGGACAAAGTCCCTTACTGCGCATGCACGTACCATCGCCAATGAGGACATCAAAAGCACACGCCTGGGCAATGTGGCAGCCCAAACGTTGGGCCACCCTGTCATTAATAAAATTGTGGGTACTCCCACTATCAATCAGAATCGCAACATGTTGGCGTTTCAACTGACCTTCCACATGCATCGTGTGAGGCATGTGTGGTCCGGAGAAAGCATGAAATGAGTTCTTAGTTGTGGAGTCCACATAATCAGCATCTCCCGGTGGATTGGTGGTCTCGTCCTCCTCAAGACATGACTCTTCCAGAATAAAAGTTGTGGGTGGTGTGAGACAACGATGCCCCGGAATATAGCGTTCATCACAGTTAAAACAAAGGCCTTTTGCCCGTTGCTCCTCCATCTGTGTCATGCCCCGGGCACCGCCCGATCAGAACCGAATCTGGTCCAAGAGTTGAATCGGCACACGGGGGCGACATTAAGGAGATATAGCGGAAGACTTATGCCCCTCATACGGGCGGTCTCACTAACAAAGTTACGCTAACAATTTTCAACAAGAGTAAATAAGAGGAACAAAGGTAGAGTTTAACTCAAAATAAATCAACAAGTCATTAAACCCACAACTACAAACATGAGCCATGAAACCGGGCTCAAATCAAAGGGTCCACAAGTATTGGTCACAAGTCTTATTATACAATAATAAAACAACTCCAAATCAATAAACTAGACCAAGTCCAAGGCTTCCACACCTAATCCTGCTCTCTCTATGATCGCTCCACAAATAGAGTATCCATCTGCGTGTCGCACCACGCAGCCCCAAAACAAAACAAGGAAAGAGGGGTGAGTATAAAACTCATTAATGATTTTAACTACCATCGACAATAATCAGAAATTATATAGCATTATAACAGATCTATAATCAACATGATTATCCCATTTTCTAGTCATGCATGTATAACACATAATCCTGCATAACAATATCTCATCCACATGCTTCCATCTCATGCATTCATATCTCATAAATTCACTTTGCATGTCCAATATAACCATCACCTGGTACAATCATGCATTCATATCTCATAAATTCACCCTGCATGTCCAAAGAAATCAACACATGGTACAATCATGCATTCATATCTCATAAATTCACTATGCACATCCAAAGTAACCAACACATGGTACAATCATGCATTCATATCTCATAAATTCACCCTGCATGTCTAAAGTAACCAACACATGGTACAATCATACATAACATCGCAATAAATATGTATCATCACAATGGTGAATGCCTCCATCAAGGAGTAACACAATATTGCCACGAAGGCGGGACACAATCAAGGCCACGAAGACGTATCATGGTCCAGTTCCTACATGGGAACAAAGGGGGTTGTCAATCCCAACGTGCGCTCGCCCTAGACAATCCTGGCCAAAGATGCCCGAATCTCACATAGATAAACTAGAACAGGTGTGTTCGCCCTCGGTAGTCTCCTGCGGTGGGGGAGAGCCCAAATCTCTCATAGAGAAACTAGAACATGTGGCAGCTAGTGCACAAGAGCCTACCACCCGGGTGCTCAGTGTCCGGTTTTTGACATCTCAAATCTCTGCAAGGCGAGTACACCATGGCCCCCCACATATCTCAATTAAACTCAACCCAAGGAGTGAACCTGTTCCACGAAGGAACGAAATCGAAAACATGTCCTTTCGGACCAACCAAGTTTCGATTAATCCACCGATCGATTAATCCGGCATACAATCTCACACATTGCAAACAATCGATCAATTCCGTTTAAACAACGAAAAAACTTCATCTATGAAGTCCGATACATGATGCATGCTATCATGATATATCCGTGAGCAATCCTACGTGGGTTCCAACACATGGAACGTGCTCCCAATCCATCCCCTCATGCATCATAATCAAAGCATAATCAACTAAAATCTCATAATAGATTCCCATGCGTGTGTATACTCATGCATATTCTAAGCACATGATTCATGCTTCGACATAAACTCATTGAGCAATATTTGTATGCATAAATATCTTCCAAAATAATAATTCTAAACCGAAATCAAAGCAATTTCTATCATCAAGCTTAAATCCATCCATATAGAGTTGAAGGCTAACTCCTGCAAGCATGCTCTTTTACCATACAATAAACCATAACATGATCACCTCAATTACTCATAAGCCATATGACCTACACATGAATTATGCATTTCATAAGCCCTTTAACCTATGTTTATGTTGGTGTTTGATTAGAATTAGTGGTACTTTAATGTAGTTTTTTAGTTTTTTTAAGAAAACAAGAGTAAGATGTAGAAATGAGATAAAAAGTAACTCTAATGTTTGAATCTTCATAACTTTATGCACAAATCTATGATTGAATTAATTAAACTTCATGTTAAATTTCAAGAAGTCATCTTTCCAATGCCACCAACCACGCACAATTCGGAGTTCGGGGTAAAAGGTTATGACTATTTACAAGTCGGGCTGCAAAGTAAAGCCGAGAAAACGATCGATCGATGAATAATGCTGATCGATCGCGGGTCATCTCTTCCATTTTCAAATATTCGAAACCGAGACTCCATTAATACATTTTCAAACTTTCATCCAAGGTAACAAACATCATTAAAAACCCATCAAACCTTCCATAATACTAATCTAGATCATTCTAAGATATAACCCTAAGAAATAGAGGCATGAGATTAACACATATTAAACTTACCATTACAGACTAAGCATACAAAAACCCCTTTCAATAAAATCATTCAAAACGAAATTTTTACCACACAAGGCTGAGATTGAAGAACCCATTACCATGACTTGATGAGAATGAACATTCAATCACTTTCCAAAAATACGATTTTATGTTAATACACTAGTAATCATGATTTAGCCGTGAATATGAAAAGAAAACCTTAGATCCAAAGCTTTGGAAACATAAAAACAAGATTTTGAAGATTAGGGCTTGGAAAAGAGATATAAAACAGTAGTTTTTATGTTTTCAAAATGGATTGAAACAATGGAGAAATCAAGATTAAGAAAGGTTTTAAGAAAGACCTAAAGAACAAGAAGAGATTAAGCTAATTACCTCTAATCCTTTCCTTTCCAAGCCTAATGGGGAATAAGCTCCAAGTCTCCTGTTCAAGCCTATTCCCAAAATGGAAAATGGCACAGCCCTTTCCTTTTATAGAAAAAGTTGGGGTAGACCTAAGTAAAATGTGGGGTAGAAATAGGGTTTTTAGCTAAAATTGGAAAATTTTGGCTATTTTAATACGAAATTAAGTCCAAAAAATTCTAAAAAAATTTATAATGACTTTCTTTAATGTATGGGACATTTTGGTCATAAAAACCTAATTTTCAACGGCGGGGCCCGCAGGGGTGCCGTCAAACCCTAATTTTGGGAAAATTAGTGAAAATTCCCAAAAATACAGGTTTTATCCAAAATCACTTGAAACTCATGATTGTGAAATTAGTTTTGATTAAAACCTTCGTAAACTTAATTATTTTCGAAAACAACCTAGTTAAATCAGAAAACACTTAAACCACACGATAACCGATACTTAGCATTAAAATAAATCGGTTCAAAGGTGAGAGTCCTTACAATCTGGGCCTGGGAAAGTCGGCAGAGAGGAGGGTGAGTAGAGGACCCTGCTGGTGGTCCCACCCTTGGGGGGACCCGTGGCCCATTGGTGGCAGTCGGTCGAATGGGCGGTAGCCCTAGCGAAGACCGAGAAAAGGGTCGTACTGCACGCCGTTGCCGGTTCAACCATTCCTCCGCAGCGCGAGCATGCCCTATAATATCCTTCATGGATTTAGGCTGGAACTGATCCGCAATATCTGCCCGCAGCCATGCATGAAAGCACCCACTAATGCCGCTTGATCCCAATTGGGCAATCGATTGGCGATGTGCATGAACTCTTGGTGATATGCACGCACCGTGGAGGATTGCCATAGAGAGGCCAGCAATTCATTAAAATCAGCATAGTCATTCGGCCCAAATTGCACGCAGAGTTCACTCACGCAGAAGGTCACACTCAAAGTATTGGAACCAAACCAGCGCATCCCCCGTCAGATGGAAAGCAGCAATCCTCAATTTGTCCATATTAGATTGCATGCCATGATACTCAAAAACTTTATTGGCCTAGTAAATCCAATCGATAGGGTTGTCAGCTCCCCCATACTTGGGAAACTGTAACAGAGCTAGACATGGTTCAGCTGACGACCTTCCGAATGCATTGGTAATCGGAGAGTGAGAATTATCTGGCGCAACGTCTGTGAGGCCAGGGTAACCTATATGTCCGAACGCAAGTCCATAGGACGGTAAGTCCATCCTGGGTGAGCGAGGCACGGTGGCCTGACTAGGAGATGCATGCAATTGTGTGCCGGCGTCACCAGGGGGGTAGGACATTCGTCGGGTCAAAAGTGCCAAACATCGATTGCTCTGATAGCAGTGTTGTGCACCCTAGATGGATGCACAAAGCCGGCAGCTGAGAGTAGGGAAATAGAATGAGAGTAGAGACGAAGGAGACGAGAAAATAGGACTTCTTCTTTCATAATCAAACTAGGGCAAGATGCCCACTACATATAGGCGTCTTAAGCCTGGTGCTAATGGGCCTTAAATACATAAGCAACTAATTAGCATGTTCCTAACAACGGCCCACAATAGCCTTATTACATAATAAAATAACCTATAAACGAAGGAGATGTAACAAAACTGTTGGTGTTGTTGCATTCTATTAAATAGATTAGGACATTGATTCTTCCAACGTCCCTTCTGCTTATATAAATGACATTCATCATTACCAGGCTTCGAAGAGGGCTTGTTCTGATAGTTGGTAGGAAGTTTTGGAAGTATTGTTAAAATAGATGGATTAGGAGGTTGGAGAACTCATCTTTCTGCATGGAACTTAAGACGAGTTTCCTCATCCAACAATTCACTGGCCACCGAGTCAACAGAGAGAAGTGGACTATGATGCAGGATTGTCCCGTGAAGTCACTCAAAATCATCACAAAGAGCCATAAAAATTTGAACCAACTAATGTTCCTCTCTACAAGCAATAAATCGTGTAAACGCACTTAGTTCTACTGATTCAGTGATAGCCAACTGATCCCAAAGTTCGGTCATGGTAGAATAGAATTCTGGATACTCATATTTTTCTGTTGAATTTCCCGATTGTCCATTTCCAAATGATATTGTTTCGCAAAATTAGATTGTGTAAACAATTTTGCCAAATGATCCCATATCTCCTTAGCTATTTCATATTTTGCCAACTAAGTACTTATCTCCGACTCAATAGAATTGTTAATCCAAGTAATAATTTTTGAATTGTTGAATTCTCAAATATCTAACTGTTCTTTATATTTTGCAAAACTTTGATCTATAAGTTTACCCAAGGTCCCAATAACATTAATCCCACATCTTTTTGCCCTTTAAAAAATTATTCATCACATCACCCCAATACGAATATTTTTTCCCATTCAATCTTACACTAATAGATTGAAGTGAATCATCTATTTCACTAGCTATTTTGAAAACCAACAGAGACAATAAGCAATTATGAAGAAGAAAGGAACATGGGCATGGCGATGGCGGCGACAGAGGGGTGGGACGGTTCGGGGCAAGGCAACCCACCTGAGCTTAAAGATCTCACTTTTGCGGCGACAGTGGGGGGGGGAGGAGGGGCTTGAAAATGGCGGGGGCTGGACGAGGTGATCTACACATAAAATATGCATTTTATTATCTCCTAAACATATGTTTCTGCTAGTGTTTGATTAAAATTTCTACTACTTTAATATAGTTTTTTATTTTTGTAGGAAACAAGAGTAATACACAGAAATGAGGTGAAAATAGACTTCAATAGTTAAATCAGCATAACTTCGTTTGCACATCTCTGATGGAACTGATTCAAGCTTCATGTTAAATGTCAAGAAGTCAACTTTCTAACGCCACCAACCTCGTGCAATTCGGAGTTCGGAGCAAAAAGTTATAGCCATTTGAAATTCATGAACAGTAATTACGATCGATCGGTCAGTCAACGCGATCGATCGCATGAGCCGCAAAACAGTATTATTGAAGGAAACGATCGATCGGAACAAAAAATGATCGATCGTATCTACTAGAATTTTTGATCCGCGCAAGACAGTAACTACGATCGATCGGTATCATCCGGCGTAGATCACCAAAGCAATCAATCGGAGGAAAATAACGAAGGAATTACGATCGATTGATAGGCAAACGATCAGCAATACGGAGCGATCGATCGCCGTGTGCGGAAAACTGAAATAAGACTTATTTCGACTCGGATTTGGAAGGGAACTTCGTGGTTTTCCTTCACTCTTATAAATAGGCCTTATGGGAGAACGTTTTGAGCACCAGAAAATAGACTTTTAAGCTTTATTGGAGGCTAGAGAGGAGCAAGAGAAGGAGTCTTTTAGAGCAAAGAAAAAGAAGGATTCATGACGATGGATCTACATAAACAGGCTTCTCTTTTCTTTCTTTCTATGTGTAACTAAACTTTTATTCAAGGCTAGATGAAGCCCTAGATGTGTATTGCTACTCTTGATAATTTAATTTTATAAAGTTGATTATAATTCATGTTTAATGCAATTTCATGAGTATTCGTTGAGTTCTTGATCATAGACTTGATTGATTATGAATGGAATTAGATATTGTGATTGATTTTATGCCCGATCAAGGATAAGATTGATTGCATTATAATAGAGTTGTGATTGATTCTATGCCCGATCAAGGATAGGATTGATTACACAATAATGGATGAACTTTCGTGCCCGATCAAGAATGTTAGTGAATTCATTAGTAATTCGTGTGTCTGATCAAGAATACGAATTATCATATCATGTTAATTTATGCTTAATAATAATTGTGAGTAGTAATTGCATGTCTAGTGGTGGATTCTTTGCCTTGATATTCTCCATATTGATTGAATCCCAGTAATTTAGTTAAAAGTTCATTGCTTTCTTAGTCTAGAATCAACACTGCTATTTTTTTTTAAATTTGGTAAAATATTAATCCGTCCCTAAGGTTCGACAACCCTTTCTATACTCACCGTAGAATAATTGCCTTGTGCACTTGTAAGGGTTTTATATTTAAACGATCACGAGGCAGCGACAGCGGCAGAGGGGGGGATGAGATTCCACTTTCCTTTCAAAACCAAACCAAACAGAGAGATTTCACTTTCCTTGTATTGGATTCCACTTTCTTTAGGTACAACCAAACAAAGGGAAAGAATCTTGTTTCTTCGTATTTTTCTTTCCTCCAGATTCTACGTTCTCTTATCCCTGCTTTCCTGGGAACCAAACAGACCTAAAGGATTTGCATCACTAATGGTTTGCCCAATAGCCCTTAGTGTGGTCCCAAAATGGAAGATCCCCGGGCTTTAAGTTGTACTAATGTTTGCCCTTCCTTTTTTGAACTATTTCTTTACTGGCCATGCCAACCAGAATTGACAGAGAATATGGTGAGTTCACAGCGGAAGCCAAATTCCAAGTCAATTTGTTTCCTCGTTTAGTTATGGTTGTATACTCCATCCATGTCTTTCACTCTGTTTAGGACTTCCATCTCCTTTTCTTTCTTTGATCTTTATGGTCTTAAATGCAAGTTTTGTGGCTCTGAACACTGTTTAGGAGCTCGTGAACGATGTTTCGTATTAGGTAAGAAAATCTGCGAGGGTCATGCTACTTAACTAGTTTTAAAACTCGGAATTTGAATCCAAAAACTCGGCGAGTCAACTCGGCTCGGTAGCTAACCGAGTCAAACTCGCCTACAGACTCCAATCAGCATGACTCAGGATGAGACTCAATTGACTCGGCGAGTCAACTCGCCGAGTCTCGTTAACTCGAGTCAAAATTTGCCTTTAGCGACGAAAAATTCCGTCGCTGAAGCACTTTCATTGGTTATTGTTCTTATTGCGACGGACAAATTCCGTCGCTAAATCCATCAATAATAACCGCACCCCAATTGCACTGAAACGACGGATTTTCAAATATTCATATCCTATTCTATTCCTTAGTAAATATAAATATTAAAGAAATAATTTACTACATAATTGTAGTATGAATGCTGAGATTAGTTGACCAAATAAAATCAGCATGCCACCAATTTAGCTCCTACCGCCAAAGTTTTCGAAATATAATAGAGGCCAATATTGGTTTAAAGAAGCGGTGCTATGCAACCTTTCCATCAACCAATGACTTACATGGAGTTACCAGAATATTCATATCAAGAATTAAAGAGAATTCGACCACCATATAAAAACTTGATCTACATAGCGAGCAAAACTAAATGCTTTGAATTATACATGATTTGAAAAATTTAGCTACATGACTCCATTTTGACTCCACTAAAACTCCGAGTTGACTCCACTCCATGAGCTTCCGAGTCGAGTCCGAGTCTTGAGTTTTCAAACACTGTACTTAAGTATCTAATTTTTTTTTATTTCCCACACTTACTAATCACCAAAATCAAACTGAGGTTTCCTTCTCTCCACCCCCAGATGACACTATCATAAGTTGGCCCTTTCAGCAATTTTAACCCGATGGTGCAATGTTATTCGTCCATGTTGATTTTTTTTCTTTGGGTAAGACAGATACATGCACACTTGGTTTGCATGTGCAAATGGGAATTGAACCCACAACTGGGAGATATCGCACAACAAGGTTTTTACCGTATTGGCCCTGCAAAACATAGTATTGGCATGAATGGCCATGCATTAATATCAAAACAATGAATGATCATCCATGTGTGGGTGTTTGCATGTGCATGGGGTCATTTCCATAATTTCAAGATGTGCAGGGCCATTTTTAACAATACAACGTATTCCGGGCTAATACGGTAAAAATCTCACCCACAACCGGCACATGACTCTCTTTCACTGTCCAACTAAAACCCGCCATATTTTTTTTATATAACTGAAAACCCGCCATACTACCCTTGGAGGGTTTTGTTGGATAGATACATTTTATCTATCCATTTCCTTTTATACTGCCATGAGAATTCAAAATAATAAATCTAGTATTTTCTTCTCCCCTTTGGAGGATTTTTTTCTTTGTGTTGCGTATTTTTGCTAGTGAAGATTAATCTATTGGAACTGTACATACATATGCAAATATGATGACTTCAGTTACCAAATTTTACAGCTTAAAATTTTATTGCCAAAAATATTTGTTTAAATTTTTTAAAGCTTAAAATTTAGTTGCCATGAAAAAGGTTATATCTTAGTTTACAATTAAAGACGTAAATTGCTTTAACTTTGAAGAATGAAAGAAGCAATATTCATGCAAAAATTAGTGCATTATGTATAACATAGAAAACATGTAGGTTATAATTATGGGTTCGGCCCATATTACATAGCCTATTTGCATGAGGTGTCGGCCCTCTCGTGTGGTGCGTGGACACGTGGAGTGTGCTAGGCCCCGTGGCCCTGGTGGGATCCACACAATATGGAAGAGACACCAAAGATGGGCCGTTATGGGAGGAGTCATGGGTGGTTAAGGATAACTATAAAGAGAGTTATTAGGGGTAGGTTACACCCCAATTAGTAATCGATGAGAGAGAGAAATAAGGGGATGTGAATATTGCATGAATAGTGATAGTTGATAGAATCTCTCCTCTTGTACGCCTCTCTCTCTCTCTCTGGGTGATCTCTCACGTCTCTCTCTCCCTTGAGTTCTGTTTTTGCGTTTTAGTTTTGGGGAATTAATCTTTGGAGATCCAATTCAAGAAACAACGCAAGGAGAATTGAATAAGGAGATTGTTATCTCACGAGGAGAATAGCAACCCTTGTCCATGCATTTTGGTTCGTGGTGATATCTGATAGAATCCATTGTTATTGTGAGTATTCTTGTTGAGGATTGAATCTTGGGCACAAAGGCCACAGGTTAGTAATTAATCCTTTGGATTTATTTGATATGTGCATGATATTAATCATTGTTTATAATATTGCTCATTCTCTTGTATATTTCTATGTTGATTGTGTGTGCAAGAGAAATAATCCAAAACAGGGACAAATTTTAGAGAATTTGGTATCATGATAGGCGATTTCTCGCGCTTCCGCTGCGGCTCGCAATCCTTCAGTGGTATCGGAGCCCCAAATCCATTGTGATGCTAGAATTCCCAAAACCCTAATTGATATTCTTGTGGAATTTTGAGCAATCGAATTGAAAAGTCGAGAAGATCGATCGCTACAGGTTCAAAACCGAGAAGACAACCAGTTAACGATCGATCGCCGTCGTTAGCGATCGATCGTATCTACTGGAAGTTTCGTTAAAAGAGAGAAACAATCGATCACTTGAGTTTGCGATCGATCGTATCTACTGGAAGTTTCGTTAAAAGAGATAAATGATCGATCACTTGAGTTTGCGATCGATCGTATCTACTGGAAGTTTCGTTAAAAGAGATAAATGATCGATCACTTGAGTTTGTGATCGATCGTATCTTCTGGAAGTTGATTTTAGGGTGACGTGATCGATCACCCAAAATCACGATCGATTGTAACTACTGATAAGATCGAATTTGAGGAAGAAGCGATCGATTGGTTGAAAAAATGATCGATCGTATCTACTGTATAAATTGAAATTAAGAACGTGATCGGTCGGTTGTGAGAATGATCGATCGCATCTACTGTTTTGTTCAACTTAAAGTACGCGATCGATCGGCGGTACTGAAATGCTGATTTATAAGTTGAGCAATCGATCGTCGGAGTAAACGATCGATCGTATCTACTGTATTTTGTGCAAAGTCTACAGTGATCGATCGCCAATCTGAAGCGATCGATCACCTGATAAAGATTTGAAAAACCTGTGTTGTTTTGAAGCAGTATTTGTGCCACATCAACAACTAAATATTGATTGTTGTTATTAGTGATTCAAACTTTGCCTTTTGATTCTAATTGTCCTATTTCACTGGTTGTAGAGTTTTATAAAGATCTTCACCTTGTTGCACCACTTGCTGACTTTCATAAAAAGTTGCAATGGCATCCCGAATGGTCTCGAGTGAGCTGGCAAGGACTGAAAAGTTGAATGTCACAAACTTTGTCACCTAGAAGAGGCGCATTCGTCATATTCTGTTTCTTGAAGACTTGGGTCATCTGTTAGACCAAGTAGTTGAACTTCCAAGTGATAATAGTACTATTGCTTAAAAGAGAGAGTACGAGAAGTTCAAGATAGATGATGCACGAGCAAGGACCACTATGATTGATTCTAAGTATTTAGCTTGTGTGGTGATTGATGATGCATTGTTATGGCATTTACACCTGTGTCATGTTAATGTTAGAAAATTACACCGAATGTCGGGTAGTGGTTTGCTACCTAGAATAGGTGATGATTTGCGCATTTGTGAAGATTGTATATCTGGTAAAATGACTAAGCTACCTTTTCCCAAAGGTCAATGAGCCATAGACCTTTTAGAGGTCATTCACTTATATATTTGTGGGCATATAAATGTCAAGACTCAAAGGGGTATGACGTATTTTATTACATTTATAGATGACTATTCAAGATATCGGTATGTGTATTTGTTATCAAGAAAGTCCGATGCCTTAGATAAATTTAAAGAATTTAAAGCATCACTTGAGAACCAATTAGGACGAAAAATTAAAGTTTTGAGAATAGACAGAGATGGAGAATACACATCTGATTTGTTCAAGGACTATTTCACTAACCAAGGAATTGTTCATCAGTATACATTGCCGTATACCCCTCAACAGAATGGAGTCACTGAAAGACATAATAGGACGTTATTGGACATGGTAAGGTCCATGTTAAACCACTATGAACTAAGAACTCAGTTTTGGGGTGAAGCACTAGACACCGTTATTTATATATTAAATTGAGTACCCTCTAAGTCGATCAAATTGACCCCATATGAGTTATGGATGAGTAGATGTCCAAATTTTTTGAACTTGAGAGTGTGGGGGGCAAAGGCCCATGTTAGAGTGCCTGATCAACTGAGAAGCAAGTTGGATCCTAAGACCATAAAATGTAATTTTATAGGTTATTGTGATCATTCTAAAGGGTATCGATTTGTAGTACACCATAATAATGGGACAACTGGGGTAATTGAGTCTAGAGATGCATATTTTCTTGAGGAAGATATAGACCTTAAAACTCCTAGTCAACTAGTGGAATTATTTGAAATAGAAAAAGAAAAGATTACCGTCACTAGTAATGAACAAGTGATAGGTAATACATCCAATGAGGATGTTGAAACTCGTGCATCAAGAGAGTGTAGACCTTCAGTGTTGTTGAAGGATTACTATGCTATGCTTGGTGAAGATGAAATTACGGTAGATAAACCGATACTTAATGATCCTATCATGTTTGAGCAAGTTGTGAGTATTAGGGCAAAATTTGGGAGTATGATTTTGTCTCTTAATGTATGTCAATTTAATGTACAAAAATATATGGGGTATGTGAGAGGAAAATGGGGTATATGTACGAATTAGGTACATGTACAAATTGGGCTATATGAAGAGATTGAGATGAAACAATTCCAAGATGAAGCTCAAGGAATCTCAAGGAAAATAAAGATTGCAAAAACCCAAGACAAAATGTGGGAGCACACCACAAAGAGAAGGCCCAACATAAAGAAGAGAAGGCACACCACAAAGCCCATGATCAAAACACTACCCATTGTAGGCCCATAGCTTTTGGATAAAATTGGTTGGGTTCAAAGTATTCCAAGAAAAACCCACTAACCAAAGTGATCCAAAGCTTCTTCCAAAGACCACCTAAGTTCCTGAGGAAAAGACACATAGAAAAAGCCCATTTGTAAAATGGGCTAATGGGCTAAAAGAACCAACCATAGATTTTAGATCTAATGGCAAGACCAAAGTGATCTCAAGTGATCCCAAGTGATCTAAGGACACAACCATAGATCATTGATCTATTGGTTGAACCAAAGTGATCCCAAGTGATCCTAAACCATCCCAAGGAGGATCTTTGCCTATAAATAGACCACTATCCTTCTCCTCTTGGGTATGGATTTTGACTAGCCTCTTGGGCTTAGCTTAGTTCTCCTCTCCTCATCTTTAGCTAAGCTCTTGAGTAAGTCATTCCATCAATGGATCTTCACTTTCTCTCTTTTGTATAGCTTGCTTCTTGAGTTCCTACTCTATATGAAGTCTATACCTAAAAGGAGAACATACTTATCTATCTTATAGAGAATATGAAAAGTGAATCCATGGAACACCCACCTTGTTCTTAAGCTACTAAGTTCTCTCATGTTATCATTGAGTCATAGCTTAAGGAAGCACATATCCTTTTACTGGTTTCACTTGGTTTTTCAAGTTTCACTTGGTTTTCCAAGGAGCCACTTGTAGAAGTGATTGTGCTTGTGGGTTATTCTTCTTCCCTTTCAAATTTTCACCGAAATCTATCCACATAACTTGAGGAAGAAAGAATGTTCCATATGGCCTAGGTTTCTTAGATACTCTATGATCCAACCTTAGAGAAACCAATCCCTTGTCCAAAAAGCCTCTATAATTTCGAAGCATCATTAGCTGAATCCAAGGGTGAACAATCGAAGGCTATTAGCTCAATACTAGTTTGAGCAAACCGGGTAGGATATCTAACATCCTCCCGACAAGAGTATGTACTCTAACTTATTCTCTTAATTAGAGTAATACTCTTATCCTCTCTCTATGCTTGGTTGAGTGTAGTAAACCGTAGGGTTTAGACACGTGTGAGAGAGACGGGTTCTTATAACCCGTAGTGAGAGGGAGTACACTCACTGTGAGTGGTTTGGGGTTAACCTTTGCGTAAAACCCTTGGTCAGGACATACCATTAAGTCCTTGGTTTGGGGTAAGCCTTTGAGTAAAACCCTTGGTTTGAGATTAACCATGAAAATCTCTGGTTAGAGGTGAACCAAGAAAACCTTTATAAGAAGTTGTGGGTGAACTAAAAACCCTCACTTAGTGGATGTCGGAGGTTCCTTGGATTAGGTGCTCCGAGAGTGGACGTACCCGTCGAAGTAAGTTGCTTGGCGGCGAACCACTATAAATCTTTGTGTGATTGCTTGTGTTTGCTCGTTTTGCATATTGTTACACACACATTCCACACCGCTTAAGTCTCTCTCACTTATGTGCTTTCAATTACTTGCTAATAAGAGAATGTTGCATTGAATGATTATTTAAATTAACATTATTTGTTAGTATAATAGAGTGAGAGACTTTTAAGTGGTTGTCCTATTCACCCCCCCTCTAGGACCTAAAGAGCACTTTCAGTGAGTAGTCCGGATTCCAAGGAATGGCAGAAAGCTGTTCAAGAGGAAATGGATTCGATCTTGAAGAATAAAGTTTGGGAGATTGTTGACTTACCAGATGAAAGGAAATATATCGCCAAGATAATGGTATTTCACATTTCACAAGGTGATTAGTGAATATGGCTTTGTGGCCAATGATTATAACCATTGTGTGTACTTTAGAGATGAGAGTATATTTATGATATTGTCACCATATGTAGATGACATATTATTGATGGGGAATGACACAAGTATGATTATCAGTCTTAAAAAATAGCTCAAGAACCAATTTGAAATGAAAGGTATGGGTGAAGCATCGTACATCCTAGGGATGAAGATTGAGAGAGATAGAAGAGCGGAGGTTAAGTATATCTCAATAATCATACATAGATAGTGTGTTGAAACGCTTTGGCGTGATAGGTTGGAAGACCATAGATTCGCCCATCTATAAAGGGACAATTTTGTCCAAGAAAATGGCACCTTCATCAGATGAGGAACGTCTAAAGATGAAATATGTGCCATATGCGCAAGCTATTGGTAGCTTGATGTATGCCATGAACTGCACTTGACCTGATTTGGCTTTTGTAGTAAGCCTTGTGAGTTGATATCAGGCTAACCCAGGTATGCAACACTAGCAGGCTATTAAGCGGGTGTTCAGATATCTGTTGGGTACCAAAGATATTAAACTCACATATCAAGCTGAGAATCTGTCATTGGAAGGGCATAGTGATTCAGACTATGGCGGGTGTAAAGATGACAGGAAATCCACTGTCGGGTATGTTTTTATGTTTTGTGGCGGCGCCGTAGCGTTGGCTAGTAAAAAGCAGAAGTGCGTTACTAAGTCCACTATGGAAGCTGAGTTGTTGCATACAGTTTAACAGGTTCCGATATAGTGTGGATTAAAGAGTTTCTAGCTAGGTTGCAGCTAGAAGAATGGATTGATGCTCCTGTCTAAATTTATTGTGATAATTTGGCAACTGTATCGACACTCCGTAATGGGGAGATCAATTCTAGAGCAAAATATATTGAGGTGCATTACTATTATATATTTGACATGCTACAATGGGGAAAATTGATTGTTAGTCATCTTCCTACGCTTGAGATGTTGGCTGATCTGTTAACTAAGGCCTTGACAACGGATCTATTTGTGAAACGTGTTCATAGTTTTAGATTACGATAGGACTAGTGCACGAGTCACTGTTGAACCGGAAATATGAGCACTGGACCCATAGTGTGGGATGTTGGTTATAATTATGGGTTTGACCTATATTACATAGCCTATTTGCATGAGGTGTCGGCTCTCTAGTGTGGTGCATGGACACGTGGAGTGTGCTAGACCTCGTGGGCCCGGTGGGGTCCACACAATATGGATTGTATGGGAGGAGTCATGGGTGGTTAAGGATAACCATAAAGAGAGTTATTAGGGGTGGGTTATACCCCAATTGGTAACCGACGAGAGAGAGAAATAAGGGGATGTGAATAGTGCATGAATAGTGATAGTTGATAGAATTTCTCTTCTTGTACGTCTCTCTCTCTGGGTGATCTCTCACTTCTCTCTCTCCCTTGAGTTCTGTTTTTGCGTTTTGGTTTTGGGGAATTGATCTTTGGAGATCCAATTCAAGAAACAACGTAAGGAGAATTGAATAAGGAGATTGTTATCTCATGAGGAGAATAGCAACCCTTGTCCATGCACTTTGATTCGTGGTGATCTCTGACATAATCCATTGTTATTGTGAGTATTCTTGTTGAGGATTGAATCTTGGGCACAAAGGCCACAGGTTAGTAGTAATTAATCCTCTTGATTTATTTAATATGTGCATGATATAAATCATTGTTCATAATATTGCTTATTCTCTTGTATATTTCTGTGTTGATTGTGTGTGCAAGAGAAAGAATCCAAAACAGGGATAGATTTTGGAGAATTTGGTATCACGACGGGCGTTTTCTCGCTCTTCCGCTGCGGGCTCGCGATCCTTCAAAACACAGTTCAATTGGGGGTACAATGAAAGAAAAGCTTCATCACAAAGGCAAGATATTATCCATAGTTCTCAATATTTAAGCTGACTTCTCCCATGGATATCTCAATTTCTACCATGAAGCTTTCGCTCCTAAGACAGTATCCATTAAAAAGTATATTTCTTGGATAGTGATACAAACACATTAGCAGATTAGCTGAAGTACAAAGAACAATGTTGCCAAAAAAAATGTAAAAGAACAAAAACAAAGTATCTGTCCATGCTGACAAGAAGTCACTCTCAACCAGGTGGTGTCAACCAAATCCCTGGATCCGGAAACACTGGGCACTTACCCTTTACACCACTAGCCATTAGAGACTCACAGAAGCACCTACTGAGGAACAGAGCTTGTTCACTCAGCCTCTCAACCACCTGCCACTCATGTCTCTCGGTGTCAATCTTGAACACTTTACACCGAAAATCTACTCTAGAAAAGAAGTAAACAAGCTGCAAATCCCCCTCCTTCTCAATCAAATGGCACACCTCTGGTGCAACTTTTGCATTGATGATGTCTTCAGGAGCCTGAAGTATCGCCGGACCTATTAAGGGGTAGAAGACCATTTTCGAAGACCATCAAGACATGCTACGAACAAAGAACCCTTGTGGAACTTTATGTCACATGCCTTACGAGGCCCTAGCCCCCAATAGCTACCATCAGAAAATTAGAATTCAGACCAAGAATAACGGCAGTCATGCAATCGGCACTCTCCGGATAGGATGAAAATAACATCTTCTTTGGACATATACAGCTACCATTGTCGAAGAACTTGAGCCAGTTACCATTAAATGGATTCAGGAGGTAGTACTTGTTCAGGATCTTGTTCCTCATAACAAGCCAGCCCTGGTAGGCGTCGTGGCATGAACATCTTCTTGACAGGGCTTCTATGTGTAGATTCAGGTTATACTCTTTGTGGGGCTGCAGAAGCGGACTGAGGGAAGGTCATGCAGCTCGTTGGGAGGATCAATCAAGATCCAGGGCAATTGCTTGGCCGCCATTACGCGCTTCTCGCAAACTACGTCATGCGACCGGCCGCAGACGGTGGCAACGCGGAGCTGATCGGGGTAGACGAGGAGTCCCAGGACTTGCTCAGTAGTTCGGATGGGAGAGACGCCCAGTCCACAAAATTTTGCTTCATCTTCGTCTGGGCTTTCTTCTGGTACCCCTTGACATGAGTAACTTTTCTCTTTTTCGTAATTCTTGACATGAGAAACAGGGACCCTAATTCAGTGTGAGGACGTACATAGCGATTTTGATTCTTTGAACTTTTTTAAGGCAACTCTCCTTTTTTATATGTTCTGATGTATCTATTTCCAAGGTTAGGATGAGTTTAGTTTGGCTAATTGCTGGTTTTGATTCCTTGTAGGAGAATGTCCGTGTGCTCTTTATTTTCTTTCAAAAGTAGGATGTCTGATTCATGTGTAGAAGGTTGTATTAGGTACGGGTGGCGCGTACCTAGTAACTTCTCCACATATAACACGGGGCATGTTAGGAGTTCAAGGATGGAATCCATGAGATTACGTTTATCCCTCATGGGGTAAGTTTCTATCCTATGCACTCATAATGGACAACTTCAGGGCACATTCTAATGGAGTTCATACCCGAGCTGCAAGCCGCCAGATTATAATCTGACAGTCTGCAGCAAGGCCCGCGTGCCAATACATGTTGACGCGCGAGCAAGGGGGCATATAAAGGGGACACTTTTCATACCATTTAATTAGTATTTATTTTTTTATATCGATAACATATTTAAGTATCTATGCTATTATGGAGAAGGGGCACCAGGTACCTTAAAATTTCGGCCAAAAACAACACTCCGTCCATCCAAAAAAACCTGGCTGCCATTCGAAAATTATGGATCCAGTAGCAAATCCAGCCACTTTTAGATGACGGTAAGGCTTGAAATGTTGTAGGACCTATAGGCCAATTAATTTAGCTCATTTTCAAATATAGCAAGGATTTTTCGAACGGAGGGAATATTAATGTTTTGTTTTGTGAATTACAAACTTTCCCTGTGTGTTTTATACTTATTTCCAAATTTTAACTATTGTTTTTTTGTCTTGTATTGTATCATTCCCTATAGTATTCTCGTACAAATCATGAAACATACATCACCTCCATTCCAGTAGTTTGAAGGGCCGCTGACCAAATTAAAAAAGTGTCCTACACCGTTGCCTATGGGCTACATCATTCTCAAGAGTCAAGACCATTCAATTCTTCCGCATCTATTTCTATCTTGATAATTGCAGTGGCGCTTGGGGTTTCAAACTCGGATGAGCACATCCCAGTTTGCACCTGGTATATAAACTTAGACCTCATCTCTGATACCCGCTACAGCTAGCTTCACTCGGCAAAATGGCCAACTATGATGTTCATTTCCGCAGCATTACACTCAACGTCACCATTGTAAGCTCTGATGTCTCCGTTCCGAGTTATTTATCTGAACTTGGAAATCTTGCTGAATCGAAGGAATTCATAGGGGCACTACATATAGAGTATACTAGTACTGTGGCCGAATCACAGCCCAAGCCTGCGCTTCTTGTTTTAAGCGTGGCTACGAGAGTCATTATCTTCCAGATGCTTGACATCGGAGGGGGGTTCAGATGGCTTCGTTGGAGCAATAAGCTCAAGTATGTTGGGTACAAAAATTTCAAATTCGGTCGATGTTGGGTGCCTTGGACGGATACCTTTGATATTGGGGAGGCGGCTGCACTGATGCTGGAAAATTCTCCGCAAGAGAACACTGGGATTCTAGATCTGGCTGGTAAAATTCTTGGTTTTCAGGTTGAGGAACCTGAGTTTGTGTCTACGACCAACTGGGGTGCTGCAGTTCTCTCTAGGGAGCAGGTGGAGTATGTTAGTATTGTTGCTTATCTTTCCTATCGGATCTATTTTAGGCTGCCTTACCGTTTTAGGGGAGTTAATTAGCATGTATTGTAACATAGGTGCTTTCCTTTTCTATGTAATAAAGGTTTTTTGGTATATTGTAATACAGCTTTGTTTATCATGGTAACTTCACTCATGTTATAGAGCACTTTGGTTTAGGATAATTTCGGCCATTTGTGATAAAAAACTTTTGGACATTATTTTTGATAAAAAAACAATTAGCAAAAACAATCACATGCTCAAGAAGAAATAGAAATAGAACGAAATTCTGAAGAATTTTTTTAAAAAAAGGAAATGGAAATAAATTTTGAAGAAAAATGCTTAATTAATTAAATGACGACAAATTTCAAACATATGGGCTAGAATTTGTGTTTGACCAGGATTAGTTCTTTGGACTCTCTTTGTTTCCTCTGTTCTAGATGCAAATAAAAGAAATAATCCTTAATAAGGAAAAAAATAAAAGAATAACTTAGCCGATTGATCCCAAAATGAAGCAACCGATTGGCAATACTACTATATCTTCTTCTTTTTGCTGAGCCAATTAGCGCGCTTAAAAACCAAAGAGTACAACCGATCGATCATGAAGAATCGGCAGTCAGTCGGACATTTCTGCTGGAAGAACCTCCACGACTTCAATTTTGATGCAAAAAGCAGAGAGATTATGTTAATACTCAATCCTCCCAAAGATATGTAATGAAAGAGCAATGGTCCATGATTTTACCTTGCAGTCAGGGGCAGACCTACGTGTAACCCACGGGTTTCATCCATTTCACTAATATCACATATACATTTCATCCATTTTCTTATAAGTTGGCTTAATTCCCTTACCTGACCTACATCTCAAAATGACCTGACCCCCATCCCTGAAAATCCTGCATCTGCCACTGCTTGCAGTCCAAATTTTGAATTACTTGATGCCCTTGTTTAATGGCATGAATTAACTAATTGGTTGGGGTAGGTTTTCCTTCAAAGATTCTTTTGTTTCGTTCCGTCCAAACAAATGTCACGTAGATGGATAACAAACACTTCATAAGGATTCCAGAATACTTATACCAAGATATAAAGTCCATGAACCATGAAATCTCCACTTGAAAGTCCAATGCGATACGTAACATTCTAAGTTGAATATTCTTCCAATCCATCTTGGTGTAAGGGCATTCAAAGAAAATATAATCCGAGGTTTCCTTGACATCAACATAAAATACACATGTTAGCAAGTTGGAAACCCCTTTTCCATAAGAAGACCATCATTCAATGCCAACCAAAAAGAGAGAAAGGCGTCGGTTCAAGCTACGTCTTTCTCTTAAAAGAAGCCGTTGAAGGAAATATGCTAAGGTAATGAAAGGTGTCTGTTGAAACGACGCCTTTCTCTTTATAAGAGAGGTGTTAGTTCAAGTGACGCCTTTCGGGTCAGGGTAAAAAAAAAGCCCGCGCAGGGCATGGTTGGACACATAACTGGATCGAAAAATATTTTTTAAAGTTTTTTTATCGGTAATTATTTTTTAAAATATTATTTAGTAAATTTCCTAAAAAAATACCCCAACTATCTTGTTGTGAGTCTATTAAGAGCATCATGCTCATCCTCTTTTGTATACATTACATGTACCAAACACTTACACCTTAGATGGTTTTCATAAATATTTAAGTGTTTGCTGCCACGACATATGATGTATTTTATTCATTGAACTCGAGACTTGAAATTTATCAAGCATCAAGTAGAGTTTCCATCAAGAGTGACTGAATTATATGGGCTTCAATCCCATCCCTTCTTATGTTTTTAACACCATATACCTTCCAAATTCTTTTGTAAATGGATCCGCTAAATTTTGACTTATTTTCACATAATCCACAGTTATTACACCATCCATGAGTAATTGTCTGACATAACTATGTCTTAGTCTAATATGTTTGGACTTTCCATTATACACCTTGCTATAGGCTTCTGCTAATGTAGCTTCACTATCATAATGGATATAAACAAGCGTCATTGGCTTAGGCCCAATTTGAATTTCTAAAATTAAATCCTTATACTATTCCGCCTATTTACTACTAGCATGCAATGCAGCGAAGTCCAAAGCCATAGTAGAATCTGTGATCAATGTTTGCTTCTTGAAACCCCAAAAAACTACTCCCTCACTAAGAGTGAATAACTAGCCACTCGTTGATAAGTAATCTTCACTATCATTTATCTAGCTGGCATCGCAAAAATCCTTCTAATACGATAGGATAACCACTATAGAAAATTCTATAGTTCATTGTTCATTTAAGGTATTTTAGTATCCTTTTCATAGCAACCCAATGTAAGTAACAAGGGTTACTAGTATACCTACTTAGCTTTCCTACTACAAAAGCAATATCCGGCCATGTGCATGTTATAACATTAAACTGCCAATTAATTTACATATTCAAGTTGTGATACGCATCTATCATCATTAGGTAATAACTTAAGTTGTGAATCAAATGGTGTGTTTAACAATGTGCATTCAAAGTGGTTAAACTTCTTTAGTATTCTCTGATTATAATGACTTTGAGATAGTACTTGATTGTTACCTTATTGGAGATTCTTATCCCCAATATAACATCTGCAACACCCATATCTTTCATTTCAAATTTAGATGACAAAAATCTTTGGTATTTTTATTACTTTCTAAATCAGACTTAGGAATTAACATGTCATCTACATACAATCATATAATCAGACATTTACCATCATGTATTTTACTATAAAAATATTTATCCAATTAATGGGATTTTAAAAACATTGGCTACCACAACTTGATCAAACTTTTCATTCTATTGTTTTGGGGCTTGTTTCAAACCGTGTAGGGACTTAATTAGCTTATACACTTTGTGTTATTGTTCCTTAACTACCAATCCTTCTTGTTGCTTTATATATATTTGTTTCTCCAAATCACCATTGACAAAAACCGTTTTCACATCCATTTGATGTATCTCAAGGTTATAAAAAAGGGTCAAGGTCATTAAGACCCTTATTGTTGATATTCTAGCTACTGGGGCATATGTATCAAAGTAGTCAATACCTTCCTTTTGGGTAAAACCTTTCGCCACTAATCTAGCTTTAAATTTATCAATGGTTCCAACAATCTTCATTTTCTTTTTTAATATCCACTTGCATTTTATTGCCTTTGAGCCTGAGGGTAAATCAACAAGTTTCCATGATTTATTACACATTATGGAATCCATTTCATCATCAATTGCCTATTTCCAAATTGCTACATCTTTAGATTTCATAGCTTCCTCAAAAGTGAGAGAATCAGCCTCAACCAACAAAGCAAATTCATATATTTGAGATATTTCTTTTATTGTTCCTTCTATCAAGTAGATTATAAACTCTGGACCAAAGGTTTTAGGTGTAACCATCCTTTTTGTCCTCCTTGGTTCTACTTATTCACTAGTCTACTCTAGAGTTCTAATTGGTTCATCATCCATTGACACATCTTTCGATGTTTGACTAATTTCTTTAGAATATATAATCCTATAAATTGGATTAATCTATTTCAATAGAACATGGCGTCTCTTGACTCAGCAATAGTATTAAACTCCATAGACTCATTTAGTTCCATGACAAAAAATCTATAAGCCTTGCTATGTTGTGCGTAGCCTAGGAAGATGCATTTAATGCTTTTGTTGCTTAGTTTCTTTCTCTTAGGTTCATACAATCGAGCAATTGATCTACAACCCCAAACCCTCAAGTAATTTAGGTTAGGCTTATTCTTCTTCTTCCATATTTCATACGTGGTTTCCTTTGAGTTTTTTATAAGAACTCTATTGAATATACAAGGCTTCTACCCAAAATCCATTACTCAAACCTGAATATGATAACATAGAGTTGACCATTTCAATCAATGTCCTATTCTTTCTTTCTGCCACTCCATTTTGTTGTGGAGTATATAATGCTATTTTTTCATGTATTATTCTCATATTTTCACTATAGTCCGAAAAATAATATTCACCTCCCCTGTCCGGCAGGAGACATTCAATTTTGGAACTACAAAAATTCTCTATTTCCACTTTGTATGTCTTTAAACTTACCAAGAACATCATCTTTACCATTCAACAACTATGCATAGCAATATCTAGAGCAATCATAAAAAATGTGACAAAATATTTTTACCACCCCTAGGATTTGCATGCATGTCACACACATCACTATGTGTTAATTCAAGTAAAGAAGAATTTCTTTCAACTCTAGGAAATTGCTTTCTAATTATTTTTTATTGCATAAAAATCTTACATTTTTATGCATATCATCATCATATATAGGAATCAAATTTAACTTCTCCATGTCATGCATTCTTTTAGGATTAACATGTCCTAGTCTACCATGCCATAAAGATAAAGAGTCCACCATATAAGCAGAAACCATTTCATTCACATTAAGTTTAAACATTCCACCATACAAATATCTTTTCCCAACAAACACTCCACCCTTGGACAACACAAACTTGTCTGCTTTAAATACAAGTTTAAACCCAAACTTATTCAACAACCCACTGATATACACAAAATATGCACATTTTTATATACCTTTCTACCTATATGTTAGTTGTATTTTCTAATAAAATAAGGTAAATCTAGGTTATTAGTTTTAAACTAATAATTTGATGTTTAATAAATTATATGTGCTTATTTGAACAATTTAGATGTATTAATTGGATTTAATTGATTTACATTTTATTACGCATATAATTTGGATTTATTTTTATTTATGTAGGTTTCAAAAGTGCACGTTGCGGAACGATTGGAGAAGGGTTTTAAAGAGCCAAATTAGTTAAAAAGCCAAAACTCAAGTCAATGAATAATATGAGCCGTCGATGTCCACTAAAGAGAAGACGAGTGCTGCTTTAAAGAAAAGAGCCAGCTAGATGATATCGAATGGCCGAGAGTGAGAAGACGGGTGTTTAACTTACATAAATATATATATATAAAGAACAGCCAGAGCGTTGGGCTCAGGCATTCTAAAGAAATGGAAAAGAGCAACTTAAGAACTGCTCAGGCCTCTTGGGAGAAGAAGCAAGCGTTGAGCTCAGCTACTCGCTCGGGAAGATTGAGAGAGGCGTCTGTGGATTTGGAAGCATGCTCGGACAGGATAGCTTAAATTTGGAAGATTTTGGACATTCCCGAATTGGAATTAGAAGTGGGTGAGATTTGAGACTCCTTCCATGGATAGATAAGAGCGGATTTTGGGCAGATTTGGCGGATTTTCGCTGGCTCTAGAGCCATCTATAAAAAGAAAACAGTGCTCAGCCAAGAAAAAAAGAGAAGAAAAGGGGGATTTTGGGCGGTCAAGCTTGCGACGGGTAGGAGAAAGAGAGAAGAGGGAAATGAAGAAGAGAAGAAGTGGAGAAGGGGGGAAAAGGAGTTTTTTGGCGGTTGCTATAGTAAAAATTGCAGGTCATGTGGAGAAGACGATAAATAGTACTATGAACAGTGCCGACAAACAGTGACCGTGAACAGTGCATGAGCAGTGTCGGTGAACAATAGCGATGAATAGTATCTGACAGTGTTCCAGAATTCAATTTCACATGCCCATGAATCCGTCAAAACTGAGTTTTTCTTCTCTCTCCTCCATGTCTAGCTAATTTTGTTACTAGGATTTAGATGAAGCACTTGTTTAATTGATTTCAATGTCACTTATGATTTTTTTAGTTGATTTAATACTTTATCACTATTCTTAATATATAGTTTGTTATGTTTAATGTTTATTGCTCGAGTGAGAATTAAGTTGAATGTTAGTGAATTCAAACCGACGACCGCTCGTATCCGAGAGGGACGGGGGAACTCTGAGGTACTATTAGAATAAAGTTCCATATAGTTGATTTAGTTGCTTTAGTCATAAAGTTCCGAGAAGAATTCATGCAATTTCCTAAAACATGTGTCAGTGAGGAACACCGATTACATGAATTAGATCTTAATGAATTAAGTGAATAAAGATTAATTTGGCTTGTGGTGGATTCTATATCCTGGTATTTTTTCTGATCATAAGTTCTTTATCATTTTACTTTGTTGAGTTAAATTAGAGTCAATTTAATTGTTTGAAGTAGTTAAGCAAAGTATATAATTAGGTTGAATTAATTCCAAGTCTCTGTGAGATCGACCTCGTAGCCTCTATTCTATATCAAATTTGTGCGCTTGCGAGTAAAAAATTAAAATTCATATCACCCACCCAACACAAGATTCCTATGAATCTCAAGTACATGATATATATTTGTAAGAGTTACAATCTTCTTGAATGTGAATTCAAGATCCACACTTCCATTTCCTTCCACCAGAGCCATGGAATTATTTCCCATGTAGAGAATTGTGACATCTTCCAGTGACTCATAAGTAGTAAACAGATTCTTATCCTTGCACACATGTCGTGTTGCAGGGGAATCAATGCACCAAGAATTGTCATCCTCAAGGTTGTTAACCTTAGAGATTATCGCTACCATTTTCTCCCTTCTTTTAAAGGAAGTTGCACTTTGCTTCTTGAGAAAGTAACGACATTCAGCCATATGATGACCGAGCTTCTTTCAAAAATAATAAGTACCCTTTTTCTTCTTGCTAGGATCGGGATTACCATTGTTGTTGTTGTTGTTGTTAGTGGAGAACTTCCTCTTGAATGCAGAGGTATTAGACTTCTTTTCTTCATCTAAATTCAGCACATTATAGCCATTTTCGTGCTCTTCTTTGTCCTCATAGACTCTTGTTCCTTCCTCGGTACGGAGATGGACAACCAACTCCTCTTGAGTCAATTCCTCTTTCTTGTACTTTAGAGAATTTTTTGAAGTCTTTCTAAGATGGTGGAAGTTTTTTATTATGGGCGAAACCACAATGGAATCATTTATTGTCATCTTCTTTTGCTTCAATTGCGAAAAAATATGCTGAAATTCTAAGAATTTATATATCATAGGCTTGTTATCATATATCTTAAAATTCAGAAATTGGTCAACATGAAATTTTCTTACTTGTAGCATCTTTAGAAAGATACTTAGCCTCAAGTGTGTCCCAAAGCTTCTTGGTCGTCTCAATATTTTGGAAGATATCGAACAAAGGATCTATCATGGCATTGAGAATGTAGCCTCTCCAAAAATAATTATCTTGTTCCCACTTGTTGCGTCAGGGGGATTGTTCAAGCATCTCATTCTTGGCAAAATATGCTTTGCTTCGGTGAGAACATAGACAATCTTCAAGAAAGTGAGTAGGAACTTCAATTTCCTTTGCCAATGCAGGAAATTGTCTCCATCAAACCGATCAAGTTTGACAAATATTTCAGTCATGTGCTTCAAAGACTTTTCTGTAGTCAAATCCTCCATTGTTGCAAGATAAATATTACTTTCACATTGTGAGATGTGGGGATTTGGAATGGAGGATTGTTGTGTGTCCGATGAGAACACAAGAGGTACCAAGCTTCACGCAAGGGGAAGGGAGGGGAAAGACGAAGGAAGAAGAAAAAAAAGATATTTCTTATTGCATAACTATCAAAAGAGGGAAAGTCTCCCTTATAAAGGAGGGTGCGGCTCCCTAGGGAGCCGTGCCAGCTGATGGGCCACGTACCACTAGCTGGACATCAGCTGGTCCGTTACAATCAAATCACATTCCCTCCCATATTATAGCTTATTGACTCGCAACAGGAAAATACTGAAAAGTAAAGTAACCCTAACATGGTAAGTCCTAGAAATGGATATAGACCCTGCCCTGAGTTGGCATACACAACACTCCACCACACTCCGCTTTTGCCTTGTCCTCAAGATGACCAAGTAGGAAAGCGCTCCAGAAACACATCTTCTAGCATCCAAGTGGCGTCCTCAAGAGACCGACCCTGCCAAGCCATGAGTAACTCCGTGACAATATGGTTGCACCCGTCGCTTATCAACCACATATGCGGGTGTTAGTACATCGGACTCTGGTGGGCCCATTAGTGGCGGAGGCGGGGCGCTAGAAACAAGGGTCAGATCCCCAACAAAGCGACAGAGGTGAGATACATGAAAGACCGAATGCACCAACGAGCCAACGGGTAAGGCCAAGCGATAAGCCACTGGTCCAATGCGTTCGACAATGGAATATGGACTGTGGTAACGGGGAGCTAACTTAGACTGCGCAGCTTGAAACAAAGTGGTCTGGCACTGAGGAATCACCAAAACATAAACAAGGTCACCCACATGAAACTCCCGCATAATGTTTTTGTCATACACTTGCTTCATACGATTTTGTGCGAAGGCCAAGTTAAGTTTGAGCTGCCTGATAACCTCATCCTGAGTTTGTAACATATAATCAACTTCAGCTACGGAAGAGCGGTGGGGCACATATGATAACACGATAGGAGGAGGATGGCCATATACTACTTCAAACGGAGTGAACCCAGCCTGAGTATGATAGGTTGTGTTATATGACCATTCCGCCCAAGGAAGAAGCTGAAGCCACGACGGGGTTGATCCCCTACAAAGCATCGCAAGTACTGTTCCAAGCAGCGGTTAACCACCTTAGTTTGACCGCCAGACTGTGGGTGATACGCGGTGCTCATATGAAGCTCAGTGCCTTGGAGGCGAAGGACTCTCGCCAAAACTGAGAGAGGAAGATCCGATCCCGATCGGAGACAATGGAGCAAGGCATGCCATGCAACTTGGCTATCTCCCGAACATAAAGCTCGGTATAGTTTTGGCGATGAACGGATGACCTAGAGCACAAAAATGCACATACTTGGACCGATTTGCACTGCACCACTTGCAAAGCCTCCACAAAATCCATAGATACATCTTCCCAAACCTGATCTGGAATAGGAAGGAGCTGAAGTAACACTGCGAGTGACGTAGTGGCTGCCTTGGCACGCTGACAGATGTCACAAGCAGCAACGTAGTCCTGAACTGCCCGCCAAAGTCCCTGCCATAAGAATCTCTGACTAACCCACTTATATGTTCGAAAGGAACCCTCGTGGCTAGCAAATGGTGTATCATGGAAGTGAGAAAGAATGCATCGTCGGAGGTCGAAGGCATCGAGCACCAAAGTCGCCCTTTCCAGAAAAGAAGTTCATCTTGCCACACGAAAAGGGTGAGGCAGCGGGATCCAAGTGCAGATGAGCAACCAACTCATAGGCGTATGAATCCTCTAAATAAGCTCGCCGCATATTTGGGACGAACAGGCAAGATGGTATAGAGAGCGCTAAATGGGAACCCTTAGAAATGCACCAAGAGAGCATCTGCCACAATGTTTTTCGCTCCTTTCTAGTAAACCACCTCATAATCATACCCTAAGAGCTTGCTGACTAGAGTGGAAACCCGCTGCTCGAGGAAATATTTCAAAGGCTTATGGTCTGTGAGGATGAGGAAACAGCGGCCGAGCAAGTAAGGGTGTCATTTGGTGACGGCGTGCACTATGGCGAGCATCTCCTTCTCATAGGCTGACAGGGTTAAGGAGCGTCCAGAAAGTGGTTTGCTGAGAGGCAATAGATTGTTCCCTCTGTAGTAAGACGACACCAAGATCGGCATCTGATGTATCCGTCTCGACTACAAAGGAGAGACCAAAATCTGGCAGCACCAACACTGGAGCAGTAGCCATGGCCTGCTTCAACCTCTCGAATGGTTCTTGGGCCGCCTCCATCCATGTAAATGCCCCCTTCTTGAGAAGTGCAGTGAAGGGACTAGCAATCAAACCATACTGACTAATGAAGCGCCGATAATACCCTGTGAGTCCCAAAAATCCGTGGAGTGTCCATACACAAGTGGGGGTCGGCCATGAAAGCATAGTAGTCGCCTTCGACGGCTCAGTAACAACCCCCTTGCGAGAGATAATATGGCCAAGGTATTCCACCTGTTCACTACAAATGTGCACTTTGAGCGCTGAAGGAATAATGAATTTGCTCGTTAAATAGAGAAAATGGACTTGAGATGCTCCAAGTGGTCCGCCCATGATGTGTTGTAGATCAAAACGTCGTCAAAGAAGACCAAGATGAATCAGTGGAGGAAAGGGCAGAACAGATCATTCATGAGGCTCTAGAAGGTGGCAGGTGCGTTGGTCAACCCAAACGGCATGACCAAGAACTCGAAATGCCCATCATGAGTGCTAAAGGTTGTCTTATGAATATCGGTGGGCTGCATTCGGATTTGATGATAACCCGAATGAAGATCAAGCTTGCTGAAGACGGTCGCTCCGGCCAACTTGTCAAGTAACTCCTCAATCACCGGAATAAGATACTTATCCTTGACGGTCATGGCATTAAGTGCCCTGTAGTCCACACAAAATCTCCAAGTTCCGTCCTTCTTCCAAACAAGTAATACTGGAGAAGGGAAAGAACTAGTGATCGGCTAGATAATACCTCTCTGAAGCATGTCTAACACCAATCGCTCAATCTCAGCCTTCTGTGTGTGAGGATAACGATAAGGGTGGACATTAGCGGGCGAAGCACCTAGAATGATCGAAATCCAATGGTCATGGCATAACACCAGCAAAAGCACATTAGGCTCAGCAAAGATGTCCTCATGCGCTGCCAAGAGGGTAAGCAGATCCTCCGGAAGACTATCCTGGTGCACATCCACTGTTGCACAATGTTGGAGGAAAAATCCTTGAGGTGCAAATCGAAAGAGTGAGCTCACCGACTGGGTGGACTGCAAGGAGCTTGGCTGTGAACCCTGGATGTGCACTCGCTGCCCGAGCACCTCAAAATCCATGCTATCATGTCGTGAAAGTTCCACACCATGTCGCCCAGTTCTTGTAGCCATTGGACTCCCAACACCACATCCGCCTCTTCGTGGGTAGCAACAATAAGTATGTGGTGAAGGTATAGCCCTGAATAGATAATGTAGCCTGCGCACACATCCCAGAGCTCTGAAGATGCTTACCATCACCAATCAAGATGTCGAACGGCTTGGAATCCGACACATAACATCCCATTCGTTGTGCCACTTTATCATTGATGAAATTATGGGTGGATCCACTGTCAATTAGGATGACCACCTGTTGCCGCTTGAGGTAACCTTGGACACGCATGGTACGAGGGGTAAAGACTCCGGAAAAGGCGTGCACCGAAATCTCCGGTAGCATGTTGTCATAAGGGGTGGGGGAAAAGGAAAGATCCTCCTCGTCAGCCTCCTCGACCAACAAGTTGCCTCGAACGGAGCAATGGTGACCGGGCACGAACTTCTCGTCACATTTAAAGAACAAGCCATTAGAGCGCCTCTCATCCATTTGGGCAGGAGTGAAGCAGCGGACTGGAGATATAGCAAGGGCGGAAGGCTGGTTGGTTCAACTTGTTGGAAGGTCTAGTGCTGAGAAAGAGGATGGCACCGGGCTGGTTGGAGGCCATGGAGAAGGGCCAAATCGGCCTCCCTGTCGCTATCGGGCAAGCTTTTCCTCTTCGATTCGTGCATGACGCACTACTTCTCGCATCGAAGTGCAATGGAAGTGGTGCATCTCATCCAAAATTTCAGGTTTGAGCCCCCTCTTGAAGGTCCCCACTAAGGTCGTCATCAGCCAATTGGGAAGACGGTTGTCAATCTTCATGAATTCGGAATAGTAGGCTCACACTGTGGTAGTCTCGCACAGGGTGGAGAGCATCTCGTTAAAGTCCTGGAACTCGTTGGGACCAAACTGGACGCAAAGTTCATCGGCAAAAGGCATCCAAGTGGGGAAGCGGACCTCCTTTTCGAAGCTCTGGAACCATACGGAGGCATCGCCGTCTAGGTGAAAGGCGGCTATGCGCAATCGTTCAGCCTCGGAGTGTGCTCCCTGGTAGGTGAAGAACTTCTCCACCTTATAAAGCCATTCCACTGGATCCTCATCTCCATTATAGCGTGGGAACTGTAGGCGAGCCAAACGTGGATCGGCCCCACCCCGTGGTCCTCCACGAGTCCGGGAGTACTCCTCCCAGACTTCCTCAAACTCCTGGGACAGGTTTCGGTGATGTGATGTCACTGAGGCATTTAACCAAACACCTGGAAGGCCTTCTGTGTCCAGGCCTGGGTGGCCCCCTTCCTTGGGCTGATCGAAAGTGCCAAATCGAACAGCATGGGGAGGAAGGTTCACATCTTTCTCAAACGATGCTTGATAGCCAGAAAAGGGAGGGCCCAGGGATTGGGAGGGCTCGCCCATCTCAACCTTGGTTGTTTGCGGTGTGGGCAAGAGGGGCGCTACAGGGGCTACCTGAAGCGTGCAACTGCCTTGGTGAGTTGTTGAATTTGGGTGGTCATTGCTTCGAACATGGAGATCACAACGGCATTAGCCAAGTTGGTCGTTGGTTTGGGGCTGTCATCCACGTTCTCCTTCTCTTTCTTGAGCTGCATCTCTGGGGCTATGGTCGGTTGCTTGCGAGGTGCTATGGCAAATTATTGAGGCTCTGATACAAATGTTGTGTTCCGATGGGAACACAAGAGGTACCAAGCTTCACACATGGAAAAGGGAGGGGAAAGACGAAGGAAGAAGAAAATATGTTTATTATTGCATAACTATCAAAAGAGGAAAAGACTCCCTTATAAAGGAGGACGTGGCCAGTTGATGGGCCACATGCCACTGGCTGGCCATCAACTGGTCCGTCACAATCAAATCCCATTCCCTCCCATATTACAGCTTATTGACTCGCAATAGGAAAATATTGAAAAGTAAAGTAACCTTAACATGGTAAGTCCTAAAAATGGAAAGTAATACGTCCTAAGATAGACCTTGCCCTAAGCTGGCGTACACAACAAGGATGAAATGCAATTTGTCGTAGGATACACCCTACAACGACTTTTCGTCAAGGTGTAATCAAGTTTGTTTTCTTAAAAGCAATATTCGCCCCCCCTACTTCCTGAATGTGGTTTTTTTTGTGTAATTGGGATCTCCGTGAATTTGTAGTCAAGATATAATGAAGCTTTCTTTCCAAGTTTACAATTCACACTATGGAAGATAAGTCTACCTTCCAGCCTTAAAGAACTTTAATATTGTGCCAAAAAATCGATCCAAAGATCTTCTACAATTTAGAGCAAGAAAACCTAAAGAAGGTTATATATAAAAGATTGTTTAAGGGAGGCTATATATAAAAGATTGTTTAAGGGGTGTGAAAAATAATGAAAAGACGCACTTATAACACCCAATGGTCACATAGTGGTTCCAACTAGGCACAGAGACTTACAAGGTATCTACCCAAGGAATGTCACATCGGATATCAATCGACCAAAGAGTCAAAATATCGGAGATATTTGTAAAAAAATATCGGTTGTCTAAAACTATTTTTTACCATATATTTTCATGAGGAATTTATTGAATAATACACAAAAAATAAATTGTCACTCGGGAACACTGTTCAAATTAATTCCTGAACAGGGTATCTGACTAGCCACGCAAGCGCCAGCGTGGTTTTCTTTTTCAAACTGATCTGAAAGGCGTCGGTTCAATTTCAACTTTAGAGAGAGGCGTCGGTTGAATACACAAAAAATAAATTGCCATTTGGGAACACTGTTCAAATTAATTCCCGAACAGGGTATCTGACTAGCCACGCAGGCGCCAGTGTGGCTTTTTTTTTCAAACTGACCCGAAAGGCGATCGACATCCAGCCACTCACTCCTCTCCCCGGCCACCTCCTCCTACCAGCTCCACCTCCCCGTCGGTCGCCCCGGCCAGCTCCTCCGGCCACTGCCTTGCCTCGGCCAACTCCTTCTCCAACCACCTCCTTGCCCCGGCCACCTCCTCCTCCCCCCACCTCCTCGCCCCGGCCAGTTCATCTCGCCCCCGCATTGCTATCTTCTCCTGCACCCCACTCGATCAAGTTGAGAGGCCTCTTTCTTCGAAAGTATATACTAGGAGACAGCGTGTACTTCCTGCTCTACGTCAGGCACCTTCGTCTTCAGATGTTATACCAGACGTCGAGCCTGAGCATATTCCAGCTCGAGCACGAGGACGGGGTAGGAATAGGGGAAGGAGAGTTGATTGAACACTTGTAATTTTATGAGTATGTGTATTATATATTGTATATTATATTTTATCTTTGTAATAGATACATCAATTTGTTTATGTGTAAGCTTAATGAGGTGTTATTTATGTAATAGTTTGCTTATATTGTGTTATCAGGTGTTAAAAAATTTGTATTTCACAGCACGGTAATAGGCTGTGGAAAGCTATAAGAGAAGGCATCCTTCCGTTTAAATTGAACCGGCGCCTTTCAACCCCTCAGTTAATATGATAGGCATACCGATGCCTTTCGGATCAGTTAAAAAAAAGCCACGCAGGCACCAGCGGCTACGTGGCCGTCAGATATCCAAATAGGGAATTAATTTGAATAGTGTTCCAGCTCAGTAATTTTTTTCAAGTATTATTTAATAAATCTCCCTATTTTCATAATATAACTTCTAAAAGGCGAACGCCTGCTTATATGACGAACGCCTTACGTGAGTGAGTGGAGAGAGTGAAGGCCTCTTGCTTGACTCGAGTCGAGGCCATTTCATCTCATTTATCTGGGAGAGAGGATATGTCGAAAATGGGGCGCGATTCTCCCGGCAGCAGCACCGCCGCTGTTCAGGCTACCAACGACGACGCCTCCGCCAGCAAACTGTCTCTCATTTCCTTCTTTCTGATTCTTGGCTTGTCTTGTTTGCATCTTGATGATGAATATTGCAAGAATTCCGAAATTATTTACTTGTGTTTCTGGTTTGATGGCCTATTTCGTAATGTTGCTGTGCTGTTAATGCTGTAGATCCTGCGTCAAAAGGGGTTACATGAAAGATAATTACATCCATCTGTTTGTGAGAAGGCCCCTGAGGAGGTCCCCCATCATCAATCGTGGTAAGGATTTATGCAATGGTTTACATTTTTTCCTTTTTTTTCCCGTGATCTTCATGCTTGGTACATAATTGAATAATAAATGGTGTTTTTGGAGGGTATTATGCTCGCTGGGCGGTTCTGCGCCAGCTTCTCCATCAGTTCCTCAATTCCACGAGTCGTGGGGACAAAAATTGCCAACAAAAGAAACAGATACTCTCACTTGGAGCTGGCTTTGACACTACCTTCTTTCAGCTGAAGGTGTGTAAGCAGCCCTTCTAGTTTCAAAAGCTTCTGCTATATTAGGCTTTCACTGTTAGGCTTGTATCCAAGTTTAGTTGGATCATGGATAAATTGGCTATTGTATGTGCTGATACATATTGGAGAGCACTAGCCAGAAGGCACCAAATTTCCAATAACTGAATGAATCTGCGTAGTATGGATAGAATCTTAAATGAAATGCATTGTTTTTTTTCTTCAATTAGGAGACCAGATAGGTTTAATGTGTTGACTGGATTATGCTACAAGATCTATACAAATAAAGGTGTCATAGAGAAAAATTCGTACAATCTGTATCTTCTGGAGGGGACTTTATGTTATGCGCTTAGACCATGCATGTGATTGCTATTTTACGTTTTAGCTCTTCTGCTATGATTTTGTTACTTTTGCCGCGTCATCCTTTAATATCCAATCGATTGAATTGGGCTTTCTTGTGGTATTACGACCTCTTTAGTTAGAATAGTCACCTGAATGTTCCCAAGGATTACTTTGCATCTGTGGACTAATTTGATGATATTGTGTCCCAGTCCCTTGTTCAAGACATTTAAATGCTGTTGTTATGTTCTTTGCCAGGAGGAAGGGAGTGCTCCACATTTGTACGTTGAACTTGATTTTAAAGAGGTAGGATTTGTGTCTACATTTGTCTTCCGGGTCATTTCTCCTGCTTCTTCTTTTCAATTTATCTGTTTTGATAAATTCTTTTTTTGGTGCAAACAATGAGTATTGTACATTTTTTTGTTGAAGCACCTGTTTTTCATCTTATGTCAGTTAATTTAAGCATGTGTTCGCCGTGTTTGCCATTTCTTTTAAGTTCTTCAATTCAAAACCTTTCAGACAACCACAAACAAACTGTTTTTATCAGGTAACTAGCAAAAAAGCAGCTTCTATAGATTCAATCGACCTGTTAAAGGATAAAGTTGGACATGAAGCATCAATTTCCCAAGGTAATCTCTTCTCACAGCAGCCTTTCATTATACCAACAAAACAAAAAGGAATGGTTTTTTTTTGCCATCTACAAATGAATTCCATAGCTAAATGTCTATATTATTGATCTTTGAACTTCCTCTTCAGTTGGCCTGGTGTCTTGGGCAAGCTGAGAATATGTTCCACCTAGCATTTACCTGAACTTAATTACTGTCTTTTGTTTTGCAGAAAATGGGGAAGTGCTGAGTGAGCATTACATATTGCTTCCAGTTGATCTACGCGACATACAATGTTTAGAGTCTGTAATATCTGTGTCTCAGCTGGATCCTAGGTAGAATATTCATTTTTTCTTAATTGTTGCATTGCTTACATTATCCCGAGGTTAATAGGCTAGGGACGAAGTTGGGGGAGAGGGACATATATAAGATAGCTAAGTTAAGAGATAAGAGAAGTAAGAACTTGGAGCAAGTTAGGTGCATTAAGAGTGAAGATCAAAGGGTTTTAGTGAACGATGTGGAAATTAAGGAGAGATGGTGTGGATATTTTGAGCATTTATTGAATGAAAGTCATAGTAGTGGGAAGGATATTAAATCTAGTCTTGTTAAAGATATGGCTTATTTTAGGAGATTCTCCATAGAGGACGTAGGAGTTGCGTTAAAAAAGATGAAGAGAGGCAAAGCTCTAGGACCCGACGGAATTCCCATTGAAGTATGGAAGGCTCTTGGAGATGTCGGCTTAACTTAGTTGACTAGTTTGTTTAACAATATCTGGAAGTCTAAGAGGATGCCGGAGGAGTGGAGGAGAAGTATTTGTATACCCTTATATAAAAATAAAGGTGGACATCCAAAGTTGTACAAACTATAGAGGTATAAAACTTATGGAGCATATTATAAAGTTATGGGAGAGAATAGTAGAAGGATGTTAGCGAAAAAGTAACTGAATCAATTTGGTTTCATGCTGGAGAGGCTAACGACGGAAGCTATATTTTTGTTACGACAGTTAGTAGAGAGGTATAGGGATAGGAAACAAGACCTCTATATAACCTTCTTAGATTTAGAAAAAGCCTACAACAGAGTGCTGAGAGAGCTCATTCGGAGTGTTTTGAAGAAGAAGGGAGTTACAAAAGGTTACACAGATATTATAAAGGATATGTAACGGGGGGTTATGACTAGTGTACAAACAATTGGGGGGAAACTAAAGAGTTTTCTGTTACGGTAGGTTTTCATCAAGGGTCAACCTTAAGTCCTTATGTTTTTGCTTTACTAATGAATGGGCTAACAGGCATATACAAGATAGTGTACTTTGGTGTATGCTTTTTACAAATGATGTGGTTTTAATTGATAAGAGTAAAGTAGGTTTGAATGCAAAACTAGAATTATGGAGAGCTCTAGAATTAAAAGGTTTCAAAATAAGTAGGACTAAGGCTAAGTGCATGGAATTTAATTAAGGAAGGTAGAACTAGAGGTAGAACTTTAGTTGAAATAGATGGGCAAGAAGTGCCAAGGTGCAAGCAATTCCATTATTTAGGATCTATTATCCATAATTAAGGGGAGATATTGATAGTATTGTGGTGCATAAGATAAATGCACGGTGAGGTAAAGTGGAGGGCAACCCGGAGAGTTTTGTGTAATAGGCGTGTTTCAAAAGGCTTAAATGCAAGTTTTATAAAACAACCATTAGGCCTATAATACTCTATGGAGCTAAGTATTGGGGCACCAAGGAAAAAATCATATAGATAAGTTGAATGTAGCCGAAATGAGAATGCTAAGGTGGATGAATGGGATAACTAAGAGAGAAAAGATTAGAAATGAATATATTCATATGAGTTTAGGGGGGTAACACCTTTAAGGGAGAAGGTGAGGGAGTGTAGGTTGCTTTGGTATGGGCATATGCAAAGAAGACCGACAGATGTGATTAGAAGGGGATGCATGTAATGATACCAAAAGAGGGAGAGGGAGACCTAAGAGAACTTGGATGGAGTTAATAAAAAAGGATATGACTTTACTATTTCTTACAAAAGAGTTGGCACAAAAAGGCCTGAATGGAGGCGTAATATCCTTGTCGCCATCCCCAAATAGTTTGGAAAAGACGCTACTTGATTATGATTACATTAACCCGAGGATACCATTGGTTCTATCAAACTTACTGCTCTGCCTGTTAATTTTACCATTTAAACATCTTAAAAAGATTGTTTCCCACATTCTGACATGGGGTGGATGTAGTTGGTGTTAGAACATAGTTCAAGTCATGTGCATTTTGTCGTATTTTTATTTTGTTAAGAATGTATGGCAGCAAATGACACTTTATTATTGCTAATATTTTGACGCTAGAAGTGGGAAGTGTGTCATTCATTGTGTTTGTATGACTGAATGATGGAACATTTTGCTCAACTACTTCCATCTATGATTGTCTTACGTGAAAAAATCTGGAAAGGGCAAGAAAATAATTTATGTCTTGCGTGATTGCTTTGTAGATTCAGCTGCCATGTGTCCTCATTGTGGAAATGATTAATGTCATTTGATGTTTTTATCAGCTTGCCAACATTTATAATTGCAGAATGTGTACTTATATACTTGGATTCAGATTCAAGTCGTGCTATAGTTGATTGGGCTGCAAAAAAGTTTTCTACTGCTGTATTCTTCTTATATGAGCAGGTTCCATTCTTCACCATTATCAAAATGTGGCTTTGTTCAGTTTTTACATTTATGGTCAAGTTCTGATGATTCATCTGCATATTATATGAATGTTTTCGCATTTGGGTGTAAACTTGAAATAAGCTTAGGAAAATAAATGCTAATTTATATCATAGCGAAGTGTAATTGTCCTATGCAAGGTAAATGTGTATGCTATTGTGCTCCTGTTGAAGGTTTACATTATGGGACGCTGATCTTTTTCTAGGGGACCTAGAGAGAGGTTATATTGAAAATCAGGGACAATGGTCTTGGTGTCCTAAGAACAGATTTTTTTCATGTATATTGACATTTTATGCATATATAAACATCTAAAAGCACTAATTTTAATCTCAAACAAGCAGAACACTTTGAGAATGCATTTTTTTCTTTTTATAAGGTGCCGACAATAGATCAGATGTTTGCAGCCACATACTGATGGCAATCATAATTGACTGCTGGCAGTTAAAAAAATCAAAATATTAAAATGACTGCTGGCAAGCTGTAGTTCAGTACTCCCAAAAAAAGAAAGAAGTATTGGCAGGTTGCTGGCACTGCAGATGAAGGAAAAAAAGATGGCCAAATCTGAAGAAAAAGTATGTTCTTGTAGATTGGAAACAGATTTAGAAGCAAAAGGAAAAACTTACACGAAAGATGCTACTGGCTGCCGTTGCTTCCAGCCACCACTGCTTGGAGATGTGCTGGTAGAGATCCATATAGTTATGATCTCGTTTGAGTGGAGGTGGGGGTGCTGGTTAGGGTGATATCGTCTGAGATCTCAACGGTTTTCGGCAAGGAGTTTCGATTGGGGTTGGGGGGGATATTGAACCTGCTGCTGAAGAGTTAGATAGAGAAAGGGGTGCCAAGGTTTTGACGGGGAGGAGGGGGGGGGGGGGGGGGGGGGGGGGGGGGGGGGAATCAGTTGAGGTCTATGAAAGATCTCTGCGCTGATAGAGGACAATTCGATTCCTCTCCTTTCATTTCACAACATCCTCTCTGACATTGAGATATCGGAGATATCTCTTTGGATTGCATTTTCAGGAAACTTTCTATAGATGTGAGTCATTTAGAATAAAGACCAGATGCTTTCTTGATACTGAGTATGCAGTCATCTGTATTATTTCCTACTTTTTTTCTTACCATGACAATGTAATGATTAGTTATATTGATACTTTAATTGCTTCAAAAGAAATCTTCAGTTGCCAAATTAAATATCTTTTGTATTATCGAACAGATCCATCCAGATGATGCCTTTGGGCATCAAATGATTAAGAATCTGGAGGTACGACATTTTTTTCTTACATGAATTATTTATTCTTACCATGTAGTTATCTGTGTGTGTGTGTGTGTTCAAACACCATATAGCACTGGGAGTTGAATGATAATTATGTTCAAATAAAGACATGTTTAGCAACCTCTAGGTTGCTTTAGAATTGATTTTTAGTTTTCATTCTTATTTACTAATCTATAGTTAGGAAAGAGAAAAATATATTGAAGAAAATAGAAAAGGCGGCTAGATGGGAGCAAGCTCAGCCTAACCAAGAGTGATGTAACAGTTTGAGGTTCAATTCTAGATATTGTCTTCTTAATTCTTAAAAAAAATGTTCTTGTTAAACTTTCAGGAGGAGAAACATTTTGTAGTTAAACACGTAGGAAATTGCATCCATTTGGGAATTTTATTAAAATGATGACTTTTTTATGATTGTTAGCAGAAAAGTCGCTTTGTTTGCTGTAAAGCACAGCCCAAGATTTCAGGGTTTGATGTTTCCTTTTCTAGAGTCGAGGTTTGCCCCCTTTTGAGTATATATGCTACACCTACGCTGGAAGCTAAGGAAAAGCTCTTTCTTGATCGAGGCTGGGAGGTAAGTTTTCTAATTAAGCAACAAGTTTTTCCTTTTCTTTGCAACTTCTGCGAGCAAAAACATGTTGGCCACAGCATAACTGAATTGTTTTCATGAAAAAGTAGATTGGATTTAAAACTTTTTGAGGCAATGGATATATATTTCGTTTTAGGGAGGAATTGCTACGGCTTGTAAAGCTGTTACATTTAGACCATAGGCCTCCTTTAAAATGCTGTTTGTGTTTCTGTTGCGCACATATTTTGGCTTTGAATTCTGATTGCATATACTAACAACAATTTCTCGTAATTGTGGTCTAAATTCTTGTCATGTAGCGAGCTGTTGCATGGGATATGCTGAAGATATATAGCACCTTCATAGAAGCGCAAGAAAGACGCAGGTGCCAAGTTCACTTATATGATTATACTCTGTTACAATTATTTACCTTTTGAGCTGTTGTACTTCTCCTGTATGTAATATTTTATGCAAACTGATCAAGGATAAAGATGATTTAAGCCTCAAACTATAGTTGATGTAAAATCATCAGCAGTTATCCTGGGAGGCAAGAATCTGACATGGCAAGAATCCATTGTGTATAAACAAAATTCTTATGTTTATGGGTAAATGTAATTGCTCGGAAAATTTTGGATAATTTTCAGCCAATGTACTAGTGGCAAGAATCTGACGTATCTCAAACTTGCTCACTCTCTGTCCCCTACTTCCCATCCAACTTTTTTACTATATAAACATGTTCTTTTGTCTTTTTTGTGTTTTTATTTGTTTTCTAACATGCCTTGTAGGCTGAAAGGCAAGGCCTTTTCATGCATGGCATAGGAGTAAGAGAGAATTGGTAAAAATTTTGCAGGGGCATTGTTGTAATTTGCATAAGTAACGCCAGATTTTAGAGCCTGCTTAATTGAAGTTGTACAACATTAGAAGGTTATATGAAGTGAGATTGGTCTTTGAATTTAATTAGATGGGCTGGAAGGGACATGACTTGGTTTTTAATTATCTTAGTAACGTCCTAGTTCAGTTTGTATTTTTCTTCAAGAGGAGGGATAGTTTGGAGGTTACCTTACTTGTGATTGAGAGCCTAGCTGGGAATTCATGATTTTTTGTAATAAAGTTCAGTTTATAATCAAATCAGAGGGCAGAGGCTATGTTCAGTTTGTGTTGTAATAAGGTTAATTGAAGGTTATTGGTAGCATCAACTTTATCAGTGTGTCTTTGGGTGTAATTTTGCAGGAATCTGATCAGTGCTTAGTAACTTAAGTGGTACCAGAAGCTTGTTGAATTACTGTTGAAGATGAGTTGGGAATTATATTTCCTGATTTATACTGT